>JAPXFY010000014.1:63379435-63414435 GCA_030674185.1 Monoplex corrugatus
GCGGAATAGTCAATATCCTTTGATTTTATGTACAAATGCACTGATGTGTATCTTTCCAGGTGTGTAGTGTGTGTTTTTTTTTCAAATGATTATAACCTGATATGGCTCTGTGCAGGCGGTTGGGCTTTCAAAATATTGATAATTATAATAATTATTATTACTATAACAACAACAACAACAAATAACAATTAATAACAACAACAACAACATTGATGATAATGATGATGATGATGATGATAATAATGGTATTACTCTTGGATAGCTTTAACAAGACGCCATTATTGTGTTATTGATCGTGCGCTGACGATGGAACTAAGTAAAGTGCACGAAATTACCGTAGGCTTACTGTGGCCTTATCCCAGAGGGAGGTACCGACACGCTATGAATGCTTAATTAATGCAACACCAATAGAATTGAAGAAACAGCACTCACAATGTTCGGACACAGGCAGTTGTTGACTTTCCTGGCTCGTTGAGAGAGATTAGCATCAGGCCTATTCTCTCTATGTCTCTGTCTCTCTGTCTGTCTCTGTCTGTCTGTCTGTCTGTCTGTTACACACACACACACACACACACACACACACACACAGCACGCACGCACGCACACACACACACACACAAAATGTGTTCATGCTCCATTAAAAATGGGGCTTTGGCCTTACTGAATAAATCTCTCTCTCTCTCACTCTCTCTATCTATGTATCTATGTTTGCATCTATGTTTGTATCTATATCTATGTATGTATCTATGTATGTATGTATCTATCTACACATCTATCTACGTAGGCCTATGTATCTATCTATGTATGTATCCATCTATCACATCAGACCTACCTCATCCTGCCTGTTGATGTGAGCCCCCATGTTACGTAGCAGGTAGACCATCTGGGCTCCACGCTGAACGTGACTGGGTTTCTGAACCAGAGCCTCCACCGCCTGGTGGAAAACACTGCGCACCTGCACACATACATAGAGAGGCATACATTCAAAAGGCACGCCTGCATATACTGCAAATATGTTTTGCTTGGAGTTAAGACTTACTTACAACCCAAAACCTGGTGCACTGAAATCCCTGTAGACATTTTCACCGACTGAATGACAGTGAAACAGAAAAACATCGTTTCGTCAATCAGCTGATTGATTTGTTTGCTCTCTCTCTCTCTCTCTCTCGGGTGTGTGTGCACGCGCGTGCACGTGTGTGTGTGTGTGTGTGTGTGTGTGTGTGTGTGTGTGTGTGTGTGTGTGTGTGTATGTGTGTGTGGTGTGTGTGTGTGAGAAGAGCGAGAGACAGAGAGTGTGTGTTTATGTTTGTGTGTGTGTGTGTGTGTGTGTGTGTGTGTGTGTGTTTGTGTGTGTGCGTGTGTATGTGTGTGTGAGAGAGACAGACAGACAGAGAGAAGAGCGCGCGCGAGAGAGAGCTAGAGAGAGAGAGAGAGAGAGAGAGAGAGAGAGAGTGTGTGTGTGGGGTAAAAGAGAGAGAGAGAGAGTGTGTGTGTGTGTGTATGTGTGTGTGTATTTGTGTGTGTACGTATGTGTGTGCGCATGTGTGAGAGAGAGAGAAAGATAGAAAGATAGAGAGAGAGTGTGTGTGCGTGCGTGTGTGTGTGATGTGAGTGTGAGTGTGTGTGTGGTGTGTGTGTGTGTGTGTGCGTGCGTGCGTGTGTGTGTGAGTGAGTGTGAGTGTGTGTGTGTGTGTGTGTGTGAGTGTGTGTGTGTGTGTGTGTGTGTGTGTGTGTGTGTGTGTGTGTGTGTGTGTGTGTCAGTGTGTGTGTGTGTGTGTCTGTCTGTGTAACTGGCACAAAATCAAAGAATAGAGCAAACACGTTTTTTCCCTTTGCCAATATTTCCACCACTCCCGTCTTCCTCAGGGGACTTCAATGGCAATAAAATAATCACGACTCCATGTTCTCTAAAAACAACTTACAACTCTTTTCTGTCACAAATTCTATACCTCCACTTTCCTTCCTGCCTTGCATGCACACGTGCGCACGCGCACACACACACACACACACACGCACGCCCGCGCGCGAGCACGCACGCACACACACACACACACACACACACACACACACACACACACACACACACACACACACACACACACACACACTCACATCTATCCCTTTCTTTCCCACTTTTACGTGATTCTTTGAGATGAACAAAATTAACGTTATCTAATATCTGTACATCTATATCTATATATGGAGAGAGAGAGAGAGAGAGAGAGAGAGAGAGAGAGAGAGAGACAGAGAGACAGAGAGACAGAGAGACAGAGAGACAGACAGACGGACAGAGAGACAGACAGAGAGAGGAACACTGTACAGAAAAGTCAACAAATTGATGTTTGAGTTGCACAAGTTTTCGGCGGCACACCCGCCTTTCTTTACGGGACTTTATTGACCAAGTATATACACATTTATGGATCCTCTGAATGTTTTGGGGGTCATTATGACATAACAATGCATCAACCACAGTTTTGTCCCTAAACAGACACGAGTCGTTATACCAGTTGTGGCCCATCTCGTGACACTTTTCACCTGGTTGGGCTGTGTTCTCTTCAAAATTGGGTCTGACTTTTTCAAATATATGAATCTGCAAATACCGTTAACAGATCTACTCATGAATGCCCAATGGCTTTTCTTTTTTGGACACTGGGACCTTAAAAAAAGCCATATATGTTTAAGTATTGGCACAAATCACTGTTCAGCAATATACACAACTGAGATACCATTCCTTGTACAAATTCTGCTAGGCGTGTAAGCCTTGACTCAAGTTGCCATCCTGTATCTCTCTTTAAACACACACACACACACACACACAACACACACACACCACACACACCACCACACACACACATACACACACACACACACACAGAGAGAGAGAGAGAGAGAGAGAGAGAGAGAGAGAGAGAGAGAGAGAGAGAGAGGAGAGGATACTGAACCAGAGTACACTTAGGCTGTCGGGTATGTGACTCTTGACCGAAGTTGTAATCCTGTCTCTTTCACCTACACAACACACACCCCACACACACACACACACACACACACACACACACACACACACACATATATATATATATATATATATACTCACGCGAGCACGCCCACACACACACGCACACGTACACACATACACACTCTCTCTCTCACTGTAATATTCCAATCTTCTATGGTTTGTGCCTTAATCGTTTTGTACCGTAAACAGGTGAAACAGAACAAAAATAAACAAATAAATAAATACATAAATGAATATAAAAAAAGTGCAAAAAGCAGCTTATCATTTTTTTGTGGATTGGCTTGGGGCAATATTTACAGACTGGCGGTTGTTGCCAGCTTGATGCCTCTTTAACCCTCTTCCCAAAACGAAACAAAAGAAAGAAGAAGAAGAAACTGAATCATACACAAGCAACACACTCGCGGCGACAGAAGCGGTCGTATTAAAATGAATTATTCCCAGGTCCCCATCAACCACAACATCTCCCCCCCCCCCACCCCCACCCCTCAACATCCCCAATCCCTAACGCTTCTCCAGTTTCCTGTTTATCCTTGCAAATAAGGCTGAAGAGAAAATGATAAGAATCTGCCAGTACACTGACCTGTCACGCGCCTTTTTTTTAATTAAACAATGAACCGGATGATTTCCCTTGTGTCCGTCCAACGCTCCCTGTCCCTAACACGATTCAATTTGGCTTGCTCCCAGCTCGACCTCTCTCTCTCTCTCTCTGAGACAATCTCTCTTTCACACACCACATATGTCCCAACTCGACCTCTCTCTCTCTCTCTGTTTGTCTGTCTCTCACACACACACATTTGCTCCCAACTCTCTCTCTCACTCTAAGGCTATTTCTCTCTCTCACACACATATGTCCCAACTCGACCTCTCTCTCTCACACACACATTTGCTCCCAACTCTCTCTCTCTCTCACTCTCAGACTATTTCTCTCTCTCACACACATACGTCCCAACTCGACCTCTCTCTCTCTCTCTCACACACACACACACACACACACACACACACACACACACGCACACAAACACATTTGCTCCTAACTCTCTCTATCCCCCTCCCTCTCTGAGACTCTCTCTCTCCCCACACTACACACACATCATATCACACACACACACATCAATACATTATCTCCACTCTCTCTCTCTCTCTCTCCCTCACACACACACACACACACACAACACACACACACACACACACACACACACACACACACACACACACACACACACACACACACACACGTGTACGATATCTCTGCATTGATCCCTGACCCTCCCCTCACTGGGCGATACGTGAAAAATCTTCAACACTGGCGTAGTACTCAACTGGACTTCCAATTAGAAGGTTCGATTCGCCAAGACACCTCCGCCTGGTGGGTGTAGGGTGGAGATTTTTCTGACCTCCCAGATCAACATGTGTGCAGACCTGCCAGTGCCTAAACCCCCTTCGTGTGTACACGCACGCAGAATATCATACGCACGTTAAAACTCCTGCAAGTCATGTCAGTGGCTGGCTTATGGAAACATGAAAACACCCAGTATGATGCATGTCCAGCAGAGACGGGTATGCAGACTGTGCACTAACAAACTGCCTGCACACTGGGCGAAACAATGTGCATACAGGCATCCGGAAAAAAAAGAACCACCTATAGACACCTTCGTCACCTCTGACCTAAGTCTACAACATTTTCAATTCTAACCGAAGCCTGAGGGACAGTTTTTACGTTCTTTCTTTCTTTCAGTTTTCAGCTGTTTAAGAGCAAAGACCACCATAAAAAGAAACTTCAGTCTTGAACATAACAGAAACGATCCCAATCATCACCTTGAGCAATAAATAAAAAGAACATCTTCACTGAGTACAGGACACCGCCGCTACTCCAACATAATGTGCATAATGAGGCCGTTGCGCACATTTTGTTATTGTTATTGTTATTTTCATTTAAAGCCTAGTAGACTGCGTAGCGCCATATCAGGGATATAACCATTTCAATACACACAAATACTTCAAGAGGAAAAAAAAAAAAAGGAAAAGAATATTAAGTACACACATCAATCCATTCGCGAATATAATCCTAGAGATGACCCTGGCATAAACCACTCCGTCCAATTTATCACACGGGGGGGATTTAAAACAAACAAACAAACAAACAAGCAAAAAAGAAAAACAAAAGCGTAAAGGCTGTCTAAAGTCTTGAGTTAAGGGCGAAGTAACCTCTACAGAAAACCTAAAGGGCTGAAGTCAGGGATAGCAGGCATGCAAGCGCCTTCAATCAAATTATAGTACCGTACAATATAACGCATATATCTGCATGGTCATATACAACTGATGAAAACAGCGATCGCCCACCGATGTTCTTTCAGGGTGGAGCCACTCTGGGCCCTACGCCTCACCTGGATCCAGTCTCACCACTGACAGTCCCTACCATCATTCTTGTCACGCAGGGGACGTGGAAGGAAAGCCACTGATAACTCCTATGACCACCAAACTGTATGGCAGCCAGCGCGGCAAAAACACAATAAATAAAACATCAGCCACATTTATCGAACAAAATAAGAAGAAAAAATTATGGTAGATACCATGCACAAGGCATAAATCTTTAAGATTCGTCCTGTACTTCTGGACTCAGACTACCCAATCTTCTTGATTTTGATCTTGATATGTACGTCGCAGAAACCACATGTGGCGTAAACGCAATGGAAAAGTTTTACACTTAATGCGTTAGCAGGTCAGGTTATTGATCCGTGTTAATGCTTCATGTTTGCAAAGGTTCCAGCCTTTTACTGATTTTATAATGTGTGAATTCTTGAGTGTTTTGTGTGACTATTAGGGATCTTCAATGCTTTGCTGTTGTCAAAATGACACTTTGGTAATGACACCTCCTGCCACATTACCGTTGAAGGTCGGTTAAGTACCCTTCTCCAGGCTTTATCTGGTGGTGTTAAGAAACTATGAACAGGGACAGCTGGCACCAGCCCCTCCCCCCTAACCACCTTACACATAAAACAGATATGGGTGGGGTCTTCGATCTCGCAATTTTGAATGCTGAATTTGGCTTATGTAGTCTCTGTCTCTGACATTGAAATAGCAGTTATGAATCGGGTTGCTATATTTTGGATTCCGTAAAGAAGATAAGTGTGTTGTTGCTAGTAGGGATCCAATACTAAAACTCAAAATTCAAGGACTGATCTAATAAATGCTAGCTACACCATTCCTTTGACAGCATGCAGACACTGTCGAAGAAAGCTTACATTTTTGCTGGTCTGTTTGCAAGTATGTGCTATATGAAAGTTTCTGTCGAAGATGTTCGAAATTAGTAACCAACAAATGAATTGTTGGTGATATGTCGCATGGTACAGTCAAAGAACTAGCGCCTGTCATTAGACTGGCCAAATATTTAGAAAATACATTTCATGCCAGCCCTACACTATTATTCGTAGACACTTTTTTCAATGAGAAGGAGAAATTTTTTTTCAACGAGGAGAGAACGCAAGCACACATCAATAAACTGCATTTAGCTTCATGCCACCAGACAACAACGGCAAAAGACAGCCAATTTCATGTGCTGTCAAAATACAAAACTACAGGAAATCCCTGGCATGTTCCAACTGGGGCCCATCTCATGACTGGCACGATCGGATTTTGTCATGCAGATTGCAGCTATGTGCTGCCCACTTTGGAATAAAAAAAACTAAAACTACTAACACTGCAAGTAGGCTACTCTGTATCACCACCATCATCATCATCATCATTCTCCTGCCCGTGATGGGCGTAGAGGAGAGATGAGAGACACTCTTGAAGCCAGCCGTCGCCAACCGGTCCTGTCCTCTGCCTGTCGCACCAGCGTGGGGCCATCCAACCTGGTCCATTCTTTGATGTTGTCCATCCAGCATTTGGCTTGTCGTCCCCTTCGTCTGCCGCCTCCCAGTGTACCCTGGAGGACCGTTTTGGGCAGTGAGTTGTGGCGTGTGACATGCCCGAACCACGACAGCTTCCTGTTCTTGACTGTTGCCAGGAGGGGTTCTTGTGGGCCTGCGAGTGTTGTTATTTGGCTCCACACAAAGTCGTTTGTCTTCCGATCTTGCCAAGAGATCCTGAGCAAGCGCCTGAAGCATTTAGTTTCAAACGTCTGGATTCTCTTGGTGGTCTCTGCTGTCATGGTCCAGCTCTCGCATCCATACAGCAGGATGGGGAGCACCAGGGACTTGTACAGCTTCATCTTCGATGGAAAGCCGATCTCTCTGCTCTTCCAGATCTTGTTTAGCTTTACCATTGCTGCTGTTGCGATCGCTAGTCTGGTCTTGATTTCTGTTGTAGAGCGACCGTCTTTGGTGAGAGTGGCGCCAAGGTATTTGAAAGCGTCCACTTCTTCAAGCTGTTGCCCGTTCATGTAGATTTCAGCATGGGTGTTGGTTGTGCTGTTGACCAGGACTTTGCTTTTTTCTGTGCTCACTTCCATTCCGTGTGCACCTGCACTTTCTTCCAGTCTCATGGTCAGGTCTTGTAGTTCTTCGTTGCTGCCTCCCATCAGGTCGATGTCATCTGCGAACCTCAGGTTGTTGATGGTTCTTCCTCCGATGGAGACAGTGGAGTGGAAGTCATGGAGGGCTTCACGCATGATGTTCTCCAGGAAGAGATTGAACAGCACGGGAGAGAGTAGGCAGCCTTGACGGACTCCAACTGTGGTCTTGAAGTAGTCCCCTATCTGGTTGTTGAGGAGAACTGCGCTGCTGGCAGTGTTATACAGCGCCTGGATGGTTTGGACGAGACCTTCCTCTATGCCAAACTTTCTTAGCACCTGCCACAAACCCTTATGCCACACCCTGTCGAATGCTTTTTTAAAGTCTATGAAGTTGTGGAACAGGTCTCTCTGATGCTGCAGATGTTTCTCCATCATTATCCGGCAGGTGAAGATCTGTTCTACTGTGCTTCTGCCCGCCCTAAATCCAGCTTGTTCTTCCGCAAGGTGTTCTTCCGCTTCTTTCTTCAGTCGATTCAATATGACTCTGAGCATGATCTTGCTGGTGTGGCTAATGAGACTTATTGTTCTGTAGTTCTGGCATTGGCGCATATTTCCCTTTTTGGGCAGGGGGATGATGAGTGATTGAGTCCATTCTGTGGGCCACTGTTTTGTCTCCCAGATCTTCTGACAAATCGATGTTACACGAGTGACCAAATCATTCCCTCCATGTTTGAGCAGCTCTGCTGGGATATTGTCTGCTCCAGGTGATTTCCCTGCTGGTAGGCTGCGGATGGCTTCTTCCACTTCTTCTCTCATCACTGGTAGCGGTGAGGATTCCCTCAATGGTGCTGAGTCCCCCTGAAACAAACTGTCATCTGGCTGTATTGGGAAGTTGTATAGTTCTTTGCAGTACTGCGTCCATCTGTTCAGAACAGCGGAGCTTTCTGTCAGCAGCTCGCCTGAGGTATCCTCGATGACTGACGATCTGTTTTGCTGCGTCTTGGTAAGGTTTTTCAGTGTGGTGAAGGCATGTTTGCTGTTTCCTTTTTTCATGCCTTTCTCGATGTTCTCACACTGGTTGTTGATCCATTGTTCTTTGGCTTCAATCATTTTCTTCTTTACAAGGTTGTTGGTTTTACGATACTGTGCGGCTTCTTCAGGGCTGGAGTTTTTCGTCTTCTTCAGTGATCTTCTGTTGTCGCAGAGGTCAAGGATGTCATTTGAGATCCATGCTTGGTGTTTCTTCCTCTGTCGCCCCAGTACCTCCTCTGCTGTTTCGCGGACTGCCTCACCAAAGTTGTTTGTGAGGTCGTTGATGTCGCTGTCCAGGAAGTTGAGTGCCGCGAACCGCCCCCCGAGCTGTGCCTGGAATGCCTCTTCTATCTCTGGATCTTTTAGCTTTTCCAGGTCAAACTTGATGCGTGGCTGCGCAGCTTGGTACTTCTTTTTCAATTTGATCTTCATTGTGAGCAGCACGAGGTCGTGGTCGCTGCCTATATCAGCTCCAGGGTATGTCCTCGTCTTTGCTTTATTAATGCTTGATTTGAAGCGCCGCGGTGTGAGGACAAAGTCGATCTGGTTGTGAGTCTTTCCGTTCGGCGCATGCCAGGTTGTTCTTCTTGACAGTTTGTGGGGGTAGAGGGTGTTGGCAATGGTGAGCCGTTGGGTGCAGGCAAACTCCAGAAGGCGAAGTCCCCTGTCATTAGTTTCCCTGTGCCAAATTGACCCACTGTTCCAGCCCAGTTTTTGTAGGCATCTGGGCCGACTTTGGCGTTGAAGTCCCCCTGAACTATGATGATGTCTTTCCTGGGGGCTTTTCCGATGGTGTCTTCTATTTTCTCATAGAATTCTTCAACCACCTGGTCTTCGTGGCTGGTAGTTGGAGCATACACTTGTATGATGGTGATGTTCTTTGGTTTGGCCGACACCCGAATGCTGATGATTCTGCTGTTGACAGGCGTGCAGCTCATGATGCATCCAATGACTTCTTTGCGTACGATGAAAGCTACGCCATTTTCATGTAGTGACTCTTCGCCACTGTACCACATCTTGTGTCCTTCCTCTGTGATTGCTTCTCCGAAGCCTGTCCATCTTACTTCTGATATACCCACAATGTCCCATTGGTAGCGTCTCAGCTCGTGTTCTAGTTCTTTTACTTTGCCGCACTGATGGAGTGTACGGACATTCCAGGTTCCAATGGTAGCTTTTTCCGTTGGCAGTTTGAATGATGTCTTTGCCCCAGTAGCTGACTTTTCACTTCCACCCTGGTGCTTGTCAGTGGTAAGCGCGGTCGTTTGTAACCCGGGCCCCGACCGATCCGGTATGTTGTTGGCTATAGTGTCTCTCATATCTTTTCTGTGGGCTTAGGTTAATCCTTGGTGGCGCCAATCCCCTCTCCAAGTCTCCTGCTGTGACAGGTAGTACTGGGCTACAGCTTGCCAGTAGCAGACCTATTTGTCTGACCTGACCACCATACCTTCCATCAAACTGTGCAACACGTACAGAAATTCCACCTAAAATGACCTCAGATGACATTTCCCTACGGATTCACATGCTAATGGTTGTGGGTTCGGATCACAGGGTGCGCTACATTAAAACTGGCCATTTTACTGTTCCATCTTCCATCTTAACCCTTTGACTCCCGTATCCTGTCCACCAGCATCCTGCATTGTCAACCATGCTAGCAAAGCAAAAAGTTAACCTGTTGACTCCCTCACCCTATCTACTAGCTTCCTGTAGGAAGGTGAGGAAGTCAAAAGGTTATGTTTTTGCAATTGGTGGATAGGGTGTGGGAGTCAAAGGGTTAACATCCTTGTTGCTGCGGTGGCGTCAGTGTAGGATTAGATAGGTCCCCCTTCCCCCACTTCCCGGGGATGGCTATCCCCGTCGGCCATATCACCTGAGGTGGGTGCAGACGTAAAAACTGAACCAAATCAATCAATCAATTTCACTACAGTTACTCTTTCATACTTCAATTTCATGTCATGAGACATGAAAGTGTAAAATGTGTATGCACAATTTCAATACTTTTTCAGGGGAGGGTTGGGGGGGGGGGGTGCGTTGAAAGGGGGGTGGGGATAAAACGCGAATAAACAAATTGCTTGTGTACACATTTTTGTCCACATTTGCTACAGGTCCATCCATAAGCGGTCGATAAATCTTCAGAAATTCAGAGAAAGCACACACTGACACACAGACTGATCAATATGAACACACACACACTCTCTGTCTCTCTCTCGCACACACATACACACACACACAAACACACACACATACACACACAGAGACTGATCAATATGAACACACACACACACACTCGCACACACAGAGACACAAACATACACACAGAGACACAGATATACACGCAAACACACACAGACACACACACGCACGCGCGCGCGCACAGAGAGAGAGAGAGAGAGAGAGAGAGAGAGAGAGAGAGAGAGAGAGAGAGAGAGAGATCAATATGAACACACAGACACACACACATACAGGCACAAACACACACACACGCACACACACACAGACAGACACACGCGCGCAAACACACAGACACAGACGCACACAGACACAGACAGCAAACACACACACACACACACCACACACACACACACACACACACACACACACACACACACACACACACACACACAGAGCTACATTGTTCAAAATGCTGGTGCATAGAATTTCTCTGGTGAGTGCATGCCCTCTTGCCGGTGGGGACGGAGTAAAGTGTCAACATCAGGGGAAAGCAAGGAGAGCAAACACTGAATTGTAATTAGACAGATCGATTAGTTGTCGAGGTCCGGCTCCAGGCTTTGCTGACGGATGATCATTATGAAAAGCTCAACAAACACAAAGAGAGAGAGAGAGAGAGAGAGAGAGAGAGAGAGAGAGAGAGAGAGAGAGAGAGAGAGAGAGAGAGAGAGTGTGTGTGCGTGTGTGTGTGTGTGTCTTTGTGTGTGTGAGAGAGAGACAGAGAGAGTGAGAGGCAGACAAAGAGAGAGAGAGTGAGAGACAGATATACAGACAGATAGAGTGAGAGACAGACAGAGAGAGAGAGAGAGAGAGAGCGAAAGAAAGAGAGAGAGAGCGAGAGACAGAGAGATAGAGAGAGAAAGAAAGACAGTGAGAGTGAGACAGACAGTGAGAGAGAGAGAGTGAGAGACAGAGTGAGAGAGAGAGAGAGAGCGAAAGAGAGAGCGCGAAAGAGAGAGCGCGAAAGAGAGAGAGAGAGACAGAGACAGAGAGAGACAGAGACGAAAGAGTGAGTGGGGGAGAGGGGGCAGGGGAAGAACAAATTTCGTCCAAACAGATTCAATTATTTCTTATTTCCTTTTTATTTTTCCTCTTCCTTTCTTTGACAAACTTGTCGAGTCATGCTACTCATCTCCTTTTCTAACACATTCAGTAAGCTGAGACAAAGACAGAGGTGGATGAACAATTCTGCTGACTTGTGCTACAAATCGTCCTTCACGCACTAATTCAGATAACCTTTACAAAACTGTAAACTTACAAATACAAAAATGTTTTCGACGATTCCTTGGCAGGCCAATTATTTTACCATTATCAGATTAACGTGTAATAGATATCTAATAATTTCGTCCTGGAATGGTTTCAAATTACACTGAAAGAGTTTCAATCTTCTGGTTACTGTGTTCGAAAGAAATGTAATTAATACAAATGCGCGCGCTTGTGTGTGTGTGTGTGTGTGTGTGTGTGTGTGTGTGTGTGTGTGTGTGTGTGTGTGTGTGTGTGTGTATGAGTGTATGTGGTGTGTGTGTATGTGTGTGTGTGTGTGTGTGTGTGTGTGTGTGTGTGGTGTGTGTGTATATCTGTGTGTATGTATGTGTGTGTGTGTGGTATGTGTATGTGTGTGGTGTGTGTGTGTGTGTGTGTGTGTGTGTGTGAGTGTGTGTGGTGTGTGTATGTGAGAGAGGGGGGAGAGAGAGAGAGAGAGAGAGTGAGTGAGTGTGTGTGTGTGTGTGTGTGTGTGTGTGTGTGTGTGTGTGTGTGTGTGTGTGTGTGTGTGTGTGTGTGTGTGTGTGTGAGTGAGTGAGTGAGTGAAAGTTTAATTTCTCTGGATTTGTGGTCCAAATCTGGCGAAAATAACACTACAAAGAACCAAGGAACTGTTGCTGATGCTTAATTTTACCCTGAAAACAAACACGCCATGTTCGATCTGAACCAATATCCCACATCCCCACCTTTTCTTTCACACAGAAATCTTACAATAAAGTGAAAAGTAAGTGAGAGTATAGCTGTGTCTGTATGTCTGTTGGCAAAATATGTTGGGAATGAAAAATCCAACAGAATCTTTACAACTTCATGGTCATTGAGCTACCACAGCAAAGCAGACGGACTTCAAAATTAAATGTGCAGTAACCTTATAAATCCTAAACAAGCACGACTGCTCGCGTTCAAGCAAACAGGAACCAGAAAAAAACACGAAAAAAGAATCAGAACGCGTGTTTAATACAACCAGACACGAAATTCCGCCTACTGGCCTTTGTCAAGCGTAGACGTAAGATCATAAAGAATAAACACCAAATACAAAAATTAGGAGAAAAAGATGAGAACTTGCCTGCTGCTTTGTCCAGTGGGAGACAAGATCACAAACGAAGGAAGACTAAATACAAAAATTAGGAGATACAGATTAAAACTTCCGTTACTTCGTCCAGTAGTAGAAAAGGACAATACAAAATTTAGGAGAAAAAGACTAAAACTTCCCCGATGCTTCGTCCAGTGGGAGAAAAGGAGTCCTTTTCTCCCACTGGACGAAGCAGCAGGGAATAATTTAGTCTTTTTCTCCTAATTTTTGTATTTGGTGTTTATTCGTTTGTGATCTTACGTTTGCGCATGACTCTTGTGAGTTGATTTTTTTTTATTAACTTTGGACTGCAGGTCAGGATCAGTGAGAACATATAGATGGATAAGCCTGAACAAGGGTGACAGATGATTTGGGTCACAGCAAACACAAATATGAAAACCTTTCAGAAATAACTCTAGCGCATGATAGAGTAGTTTTTTTTTCAAATATAAAATTTGGCTCCAACGTCCAACCTAGCATAAAGCTACAACACAACTAACCAAGATGAGTCTATTTCCAAAGTCAGAAATACGCCAAAACCCTGAACGAAGATGCGAGAAAAGAGACACTTTTATTCTGACTTATGTATTACCTGCAATTTGGCTCCATGGAAATGTGATGTGCAGAAGCAGTTTGAGATAGTTTAGGCCCGTTTTAATATATATGTTGGTGTAGTTATATTTGTAATTCAGGATTTTTTTTAACCCCCCGGGTGATAAACTGGACGGAGTGGTCAACGCCATGGGCATATACTGTATATACATCGACAGTGTGCGGAAACGCATTGATATGCGTACAAAATGTCTCTGCTACTTCATTTCAGCTTCAAATATTTCAGCTTCAAAGATGTGTTGAGATGGTTACACCTTGATATGGCTCTGCGCAGTCCGTTGGGCTTTAAACAATTATGATAATGATAATGTTATCACTCTCTGACCACTTTCCTTCCTGTATCCCCCTCCTTTTCCCATTTCCTTTCTTTGTTTTTTTGGTTTTTCCTCTGTATTTACTTTGGCTGCAGCCGATTCAGCTCTTGCATTACGGTGGCCAGCCATTTCCAAGCAAGGCTGGCGCAGCATGTTAATGAAAACAGCTGCTGCTATGATTTGCGGGCGTTTGAAGGAATTGCTCCTTATTCTCAACCTTCTTTCTTCCTTTTTTTGTTTTGCTTCAACTTCTGCGCGGCCTCTGTGGCGTTGATTCCGCACCGCTTATTCTGGTTCCACAACACACCACTAACCCCACGTTCATTCAATCGAAGTCCCAGATTCAGAAAGCCCTTAGGAGCCAGTGCTGTTAAGTCGCCATGGGGCCACCGACCACAGGGGATCCTGCAATGCTGCTGGGTCACTTCCGTGGAGTTATGCATTATTATTCTGCTGCAACTTACTAAGGACACTGCCTACCAGGCCCTGTACTAACGACAGTGTTTCACTCAGACGCAAAGCCAGACCGAGTTTGAGATAGCCCTCCTCCACCCTCCCCCCTGCAACCCCGGTAAGGAGACCATTACCACGGCCCTGTGACGAAGTTGGAGTTATTGCAATTATTTCGAGAGGGATTCATCGCGCTCGGACAACTCCAAATCTGCCTTCAGTTATCTGACAAATTTCCTGAACCTGCACAAAACCCTTATATGCTGGCAAAGTCTTGAAACGGGGAAAGGGGGAGAAGGGACCTATTTAACACTGCGCTGACACCACCAGACGATGGAAACATTAAAATAGGCAGCGAACAGGTCAGTGTTTAATCTTGTGGGCTGGGTTTGAACTCAAGATATCAGATCCTGAGTCCTTGACTCTACCAAATAGCCCGCGGAAAGGGACCAATGACTCCAAAGATCCCAACTTTAATTTTCGTCAGGCAGAATGCAGCACTGAAAACCAAAAGTGAGATCACCACAAGACCGGGCAATGCACGGCCACAGAATCTGGGACACTTTTCACACTATTACAACGATTGGTATTTCATGATAATGGGGCTGATGCCACGGGATTCCATCAAAAATTGAAACTCTGTGACAGGGCTGTACTCTACGCTCTTTGTCGTAATACTAGTATCCTGGGTCCTGGGGACACTGCAGTATGGATAGGAAAATAATGAGCACCACTCTCACTGACGTGTCCATATAGTGGACGAGCCTCGACTATGTGGCCCCAAGTTTCCTAAGGAGCTCATAGCACACTCAATTCTGAGCCTTGACTCTGTGGCCCCGGATTTTCTAAGGAGCTCATAGCACACTCAATTCTGAGCCTTGACTGTGCGCCCCAGGTTTCCTATGGAGCTCATAGCACACTCAATTCTGAGCCTTGACTGTGTGGTCCCAGGTTTCCTAAGGAGCTCATAGCACACTCAATTCTGAGCCTTGACTGTGCGCCCTAGGTTTCCTATGGAGCTCATAGCACACTCAATTCTGAGCCTTGACTGTGTGGTCCCAGGTTTCCTAAGGAGCTCATAGCACACTCAATTCTGAGCCTTGACTGTGCGCCCTAGGTTTCCTATGGAGCTCATAGCACACTCAATTCTGAGCCTTGACTGTGTGGTCCCAGGTTTCCTAAGGAGCTCATAGCACACTCAATTCTGAGCCTTGACTGTGTGGTCCCAGGTTTCCTGAGCTCATAGCACACTCAATTCTGAGGCTTGATTGTGTGGCCCCAGGTTTCCTAAGGAGCTCACAGCATACTCAATTCTGAGCCTTGACTGTGTGACCCCAGGTTTCCTAAGGAGCTCAGAGCATACTCAATTCTGGATAGGATCGCGTCAGGGCAGAAAATTCCAACAACTGTTGCTATTATTGTTGTTGTTGTTGTTGTTTTTAACTGATTGGGAGTCAAACCGATAGTTGTTTTTTTTAAAAACTAATTGGCAGTTGAACCCCCGAACTCCCAGTCAGTATTCCGTTGCCTAACCACGTAGCCAAGGAAACTGGTATTCCTTAGTTTCTTTATTTTATTTTATTTATTTATTTAGTTATTTATTTACTTATTATTTATTTATTTATTCATTTATTTATTTATTTATTTTTGTTGTTGTTACCAACCTGAATCCTAGCAAGGTTGGATGACTGGAGACTCGGAGATAAAAGATCCCTGTCTATTCACCGGCCTGAAGTCGTTCAACACGCTGTCATGATTTTATTTTGGCCACAAACTTGTTTTATTTTTAAAAAAAAAAAGGCTGTTTAATATCCCGCCTCCCCTTCTTTCTCTCTACGCCTGACCTACTTGGTGATAAATCCCGGATGCTGATGTGGATTTGTCTACTGCTTCGTTTTCTCAGTCTCCCTAGCAACATTACCAGTTACGGAACTAAATGATGATGATGATGATGGTGTGTGTGTGTGTGTGTGTGTGTGTGTGTGTGTGTGGTGTGTGTGTGTGGTGTGTGTGTGTGTGTTGGGGTATGTGTGTGTGTGTGTGTGTGTGTGTGTTGTGAGTATGTGTGTGTGTGTGCGCGCGCGCGTGCGCGCGTGTGTGTGTGTATGTGTGTGTGAGTGTGTGTGTATGTGTTGTGTATGCACGTGTGTGTGTGCCCGCCAACGCACGTGCCTGTGTATGTACGTGTGCGCGTGTGCATGAGACACAGGACGTTTATCTCCGATATACCTGTTTTGACTCTAATAAAAATCATATCACATTTTCCTGTTTTTGATGCCATGAAAATACGATTCCAAACAGAACTGTTTTAAATATTCTGTGGACAGAATGTCTTCCTCGTCAGAAAGAGAGAGAGAGAGGAGAGAGAGAGACAGAGACAGAAAAGACAGACAGACAGACAGACAGACAGAGGCAGAGAGAGAAAAAGAGAGATCAAAGAGTAACCGTTGTATCGATCAGAACCACGTTGCCAGTTTGCATGAGGCTAAAACTGTGACACGGAAGCCGTAATAGAGTCCGTAATCCGGGAAGAGGATCAGAGAGAGAGAGAGAGAGGAGAGAGAGACAGAGACAGAGAGAGACAGAGAGAGAGAGAGAGAGAGAGAGAGAAAGAGAGACAGAGAGAGAGAGAGAGAGAGAGAGAGAGAGAGAGAGAGGGGAGAGAGACAAAGAGAGCGAGAGCAAGAGCAAGAGAACGAGCGACAGACAGAGAAAGAGACAGAGACAGAAATGACAAGTTATAAATCTGCCAGTTTCCCTTAATGTGTACATTTACAATCACCAACAAAAAGCACTAGAACCAAGCTGATTCAGAAACCGGACTTCCAATCGGAAAGTAAAGAGTCTGATCCTGCTTAAGTTATGCTTGTTGGGTAAAGGGTGAAAGTTTTCCCCATTTCCCAAGACACGATATGTGCAGACCTGCTTGTTTTTGAACCCCCAGCGCACGTATGCATGTGCAGAATACCAAATACGTGTGTTGGAGACCCTTTAAGTCATGCTAGAGTTCGGTTGTTCAAGGAGTCACGAAAATAACTAGCCTTCCCCCTCTCTCGGTAAAGGAGTATGGTTGCCAGCACTGACGGATAACCCACTGACGATAAGAGTATGCAGACTGT
The DNA here is from genome assembly GCA_030674185.1 of Monoplex corrugatus. Taxonomy (NCBI): domain Eukaryota; kingdom Metazoa; phylum Mollusca; class Gastropoda; order Littorinimorpha; family Ranellidae; genus Monoplex; species Monoplex corrugatus. The sequence goes on from JAPXFY010000014.1 coordinate 63,396,990, forward strand.
GCAGCAGCATGAACATAACGCTCCCACACTGTGGGCAAAACAACAACAACAACAACAACAACAACAACAAAAGGAAGCAAACGAGCCCTCGAATCAAACAGACAGCTTTCCAAAACACCAAGAACACGCAGAACCTTCCCATTATGTAACACACGACTTTGGGTGTAACATACATGCTATTTTAACAAGACACCCACTTTCACTTTCAGTTGACAGAGAGAGAGGAGGGAGGGAGAGGGAGACACAGAGAGAGGAGAGAGAGGGAGAGAGAGGGAGAGAGAGGGGGAGAGAGACAGAGACAGAGAGACAGAGACAGAGACGATAGAGAATTTTTTACGCGCTAGGAATGAATTTCACACGCACTGACGCCATGTGATGGAGAAGATACAAAATGATCTTGGCACAAGCCTTGAGCCTGTTATAAGTTTCATGAGCTGGCAAGGTCCTGAGGTCCTATCTAGCCTTAGTAGGACACAGGACACCATTGTCTACAAAGTGTAAGTGTACGTCAGAATCAATATACGACTGCTCTGACTCTACTTATATTTCAGAAATTGATTTACTGATTGATTTGGAGCATTCCCTGTCCCCCCCCCCCCCCCCACACACCCCACAACCCCATCACACGTTGCAGACACGGGAAAATGGCTTGTCCGCCGATCGATGAGGGGTCCTTATCCCCACTTTCCAACATACCCTTCCAAAGCATATCACAATTTTGCAGGGGCATTTTTCTCTAAAAAGTTTCATTTATAAAACTCCGAAATCAACATAGATGAAAGGGCTAAGTTCTGATAGGGCTACCATTATGTGGTGACAGAACAAAAACGACTACACAGCCATGTGCTAATACAGAATTATGGATGAGAAAAATAGCATTTAACGTGTTCTCTGAAATAATGAATAGAAACAGAAGAGTTTCTTCACATGAACAACCAGAATGGTTCAAGTTACTTTTCATTACCTTGCCAAACGTCTGCTTCGTTTGCCTCTGGTTTGAACTTTGGGACGACAGATTGATCTTTTCCGATTTTTCCTAGATCTCTCACTCACACACACACACACACAGACACACGACACACACACACACACACACACACACACACACCACACACACACATACACACACACACACACACACACACACACACACACACACACACACACAACCACACACACCCCACACACACACACACATCACATTTGCCAATCCCGATCAACACTGGCTCTTTCTTCACAAAAACGCAAAGTATTCACAACCAGAAGTGACCCAGGGCCGGCATCAGCCTATTTGTCTTCTTATCTGCAACACCACTGTGTGAATGGAAAACAGACCTTCCACATGATCACGAACTCGACAAAAGCGCTTTCCGGTGTGAACAAGTACATTAAAAGCCTTTCTACACAGACGTGTTTAAAATCGATTTTTCTACATATCTGAACATATACACGTAGCACTTCAGCTGTATGCGCTGATATAGTTTCAGTGATGTCAGAGTTGCCTTCACTTTCAGCATGCTTTGTTTCCACTTGCACGTAGGCCTGATGGCACTGACATATCTATCGATGATCAAGCAGGACATAAAATGTCCATCTGTAAATACTCTTGTCAATAGTCTTTCTTCGCTCCCTCACCTTTCATCCCCGATTTATTTTCCATGTGAAATCTGTCACACTGACCAAAACTCCCAAGCATGATAAGAGAAAAACACGAGGTCGGGAAATAACGCAATCGTACACGCACGCACACACACATGGCAAGAATGGAAATTAGAGAAGGTAACGACCAGGGCCACACGACACCAAGAAACACAAGCAGGGCCGATTATCTTTGATCATATGCCAAGCCACAAAACGACAAACTGAGAGAGAGAGAGAGAGAGAGAGAGAGAGAGAGAGAGAGAGAGAGAGAGAGAGAGAGAGAAAGAGACAGACAGACAGACAGACAGACACAGAAAGCGAAAGAGGGATACAAACAGATAGACAGACAGGCAGAAACAGACAGGGTGGGGGTCTGGCAACCGTTCACAACATAAATCCATTTGACGGAGAAGAACGCACATCCGGCACAGATTAACAGTCAAAAGGCAACTCTGCAAACGTGAAGTTCAAGATACTCAATATTCACTCAAGAAACCTTGCATAACGTGTATCACCACAGAAACCTTGCACAGCTTGTATCACCACAGAAACCTTGCACAGCTTGTATCACCACAGAAACCTTCCATAGCTTGTATCATCACAGAAACCTTGCATAACGTGTATCACCACAGAAACCTTGCATAACGTGTATCACCACAGAAACCTTGCATAGCTTGTATCACCACAGAAACCTTGCACAGCTTGTATCACACAGAACCTGCATAGCTTGTATCACACAGAAACTTACATACTTGTATCACACAGAAACCTTGCATAACTTGTATCACCACAGAAACCTTGCATGTATCATACAGAAACTTGCATACTTGTATCATCACAGAAACCTTGCATAACTTGTATCACCACAGAAACCTTGCACAACGTGTATCACCACAGAAACCTTGCATAGCTTGTATCATCACAGAAACCTTGCATAGCTGTATCACCACAGAAACCTTGCACAACGTGTATCACCACAGAAACCTTGCATAGCTTGTATCACCACAGAAACTTGCATAGCTTGCATCACCACAGAACTTCAAGTGTATCACCACAGAAACCTTGCATCAACTTGTATCACACAGAAACCTTGCATAGCTTGTATCACCACAGAAACCTTGCATAGCTTGATCACCACAGAAACCTTGCATAGCTTGTATCACACAGAAACCTTGCAAACGTGTATCACCACAGAAACCTTGCATAGCTTGTATCACCACAGAAACCTTGCATAGCTTGTATCACCACAGAAACCTTGACATACGTTGTATCACCACAGAAACCTTGCACAACGTGTATCACCACAGAAACCTTGCAACTTGTATCACCACAGAAACCTTGCATAGCTTGATCACCACAGAAACCTTGCAAGCTTGTATCACCACAGAAACCTTGCACAACGTGTATCACCACAGAAACCTTGCGTAACTTGTATCACCACCGAAACCTTGCATAGCTTGTATCACCACAGAAATCTTGCATAACTTGTATCACCACAGAAACCTTGCACAACGTGTATCGCCACAGAAACCTTGCATAGCTTGTATCACCACAGAAACCTTACATAGCTTGTATCACCACAGAAACCTTGCATAGCTTGTATCACCACAGAAACCTTTCACAACGTGTATCACCACAGAAACCTTGCATAACATGTATCACCACAGAAACTTTACATAGCTTTTATCACCACAGAAACCTTACATAGCTTGTATCACCATAGAAACCTTACATAACTTGTATCATCACAGAAACCTTGCAAAACTTGTATCACCACAGAAACTTGCATAACTTGTATCACCACAGAAACCTTGCACAACATGTATCACCACAGAAACCTTGCATAGCTTGCATCACCACAGAAACCTTGCACAACGTGTATCACCACAGAAACCTTGCGTAACTTGTATCACCACCGAAACCTTGCATAGCTTGTATCATCACCGAAACCTTGCATAACATGTATCACCACCGAAACCTTGCATAACTTTATCACCACAGAAACCTTGCATAATTTGTATCACCACAGAAACCTTGCATAGCTTGTATCACCACAGAAACCTTGCATAACTTGTATCACCACCGAAACCTTGCATCACTTGTATCATCACAGAAACCTTGCATAACGTGTATCACCACCGAAACCTTGCATAATTTGTATCACCACAGAAACCTTGCATAACTTGTATCACCACCGAAACTTCGCATAACGTGTATCATCACCGAAACATTGCATAACTTGTATCACCACAGAAACCTTGCATAACGTGTATCACCACCGAAACATTGCATAACTTGTATCACCACAGAAACCTTGCACAATTTGTATCACCACCGAAACCTTGCATAACTGGTTATCACCACCGAAACCTTGCAAAATTTGTATCACCACAGAAATCTTGCATAGCTTGTTTCACCATCGAAACATTGCTTACCATATTTCTAAATTGCCACTTGTCCATAATTCATACTGATAATGGCACCTTACCTAGAATCCTATTAACATAATAAGCAACACGTCCACGTCCAGTACGCTTCACTTGGACAAACTGATTCATGTTCAGACCGATTCAGGTCGACCCACAGGGCGCACAATTGTGTATGTGTATGTGTGTGTGTGTGCGTGCGTGCGTGTGTGTGTGTGTGTCTGTGTGTGTGTGTGTGTTTGTGTGTGTGTGTGTGTGTGTGTGTGTGTGTGTGTGTGTGTGTGTGTGTGTGTGTGTGTGTGTATCAGCATTTGGGTTACACTGACAGTCAATATTACAAGAATGGTTCCCAAGCGATTTCTGGACTGTTGACTTGAACGGAATTAAACAAAATTCAATTCCAAAAATAAATTGTTTACAATCAGCCAAGACTTATCAAAGTCTGAAACTGGGCAGTTTGCAAGGTCATTATTACCACCACCACCCAAAAAGAAATCAACAAATAAACAACAAACAAAAACAAACCACAACCACCCAAAACAACAACAACAACAAAACAAAAACAAACAAACAGAAAAACCCAAACAACAAACAACACAAAACAAAAACCACAACAACAACAACAAAGACCTAACATATTTACAGGAAAGACAAGGGCACAGCTGATATGGCATGACAATCTTGTACCCCCATCCCCACCCCGCTACCTCTCAGTTAACCAAGAAGGGACACAGCTGATATGGCATGACATTCTTGTCCCCCACCCCACCCCCCACACACCCTTACCTCTCCGTTAACCAAGAAACAGCTTCCTGGCAAACGACCGGAAAAGGAAAAGGCAATGTCAATAATGGCCCTGGTAGCATGATTACCTGGAACGTGTTCAACTACTGGTTCTTTTTCGTCGTCTTCTCGCTAAACTCTGAACAGTGATACACATCTGCCATTTTCTCATGCCGGACGCTACGGTTGGGAAGTTGCCTATTGGTTTGTCTTTATTTAATTTTTGTGTGTGTGCTAAGTGTTGTGCGTTTATTTTTTATTGTCTTTTGTATACGTTTGACATATGCCATTTGAATCAGAGCTCTTATTTAATGTAACCAGACAAGACGGGCGCACAAATTTCGGCCAACTGGCCTTTGTCAAGCGTAGACGTAAGATCACAAATGAACAAACACAAAAAATAAAAATGAGGAGAAAAAGACTGAAACACTGGACGAAGCAGCAGGGAAGTTTCAGTCTTTTTCTCCCAATTTTTGTATTTGGTGTTTGATTGTGATCTTACGCTTGACAACAGCCAGTTGGCCGAAAATCTGCACCCGTCTTGTCTGGTTGTATTCTTTTTTCGTGTTTTTTTTCTTCTGGTTCCTGTTTGCTTCAACGCGGGCAGTCACACTTGTTTTAAATGCCGTTTGGTTGAAGATTTGCACCTGTTTAGTTTTGTTATATTACATTTGCGTTCTAATTCTGTTTTTGCGCTTTTCAGGTTTGTATTCGCTTAAACCCTGGCAGTCATTTTGGTTCAGATTTCCGTGAAGAGTCACTGAGGCGTCGCACTCAAGAATTGTTCGCCAGATTCCTCCAGCTATGTTGGTTCTATGCCAAAGCCTGGGTCTCTGCAAATGGTTTATGTCCATTCTGAAATACTGTCAGTGCATCGGTTATTTTTTGTTTTCTTTTGTTTTGTTCGCCTTTCCCCTCCGTCCTCTTCCCTCACTCAGCATGGCCACAGAATTTTGTTACATGGCCACACCAATATAAGTTTCTTTTCTTAACCAATGTCAGCCGATATTTACAAAGTCCAGTGTCCTGCTTGATGAGTTGGCGCACTTGTTCATTACTGATCAGAATATCTGATGTTTTAGTATACTGCAATAAGATCTCAGTACCATGGCTTAGATTCGTCTGTTCAAATCCGCTCTGAAAGTCCTTATCTAGCATGCATACAAGAATATGGAATATACTAGTGCACGTAAGAGCCTGATGTCGTGTTTCATGGAGATATACTCTTGCTCGTCCCTACAGGTTTCAGCCTGGATTGTGTAAGCCGGTTCGCTGATGTTATTACAGGAAAAGTGGGACCGTCACTGTGGGAGTGACTGTGCTGTTTATTGAATTTGGCTGTTAAAATATGAGTGAGAGAGAGAGAGAGAGAGAGAGAGAGAGAGAGAGAGAGACAGACAGACAGACAGAGACAGAGTGAGGAGAGGGAGAAGGGAGGGGAAACAAGGGAAAGGGGAATAAAAAAGAAACTGAAAAAACAGTCCAGTCATTGTTGTTATTCTCTATCTGTCACTCTTGTCTGTATGTCTCTCACACATACAGAGAGCGAGAGAGAGAGAGAAGAGAGAGAGAGAGAGAGAAAGAGAGAGAGAGAGAGAAAGAGAGAGAGAGAGAGAGAAAGAGAGAAAGACAGAGAGAGAGAGAGAGAGAGAGAGAGAGAGAGAGAGAGAGAGAGAGAGAGAGAGAGAGAGAGAGAGAGAGAGAGAGAGAACCCGACATAACCAATGAAAGAAAGCAAAACAAAACAAAACAAAAAAAACGCAACTGCTTTCGTTTTAAAAGCAGAAAGACAACAGCACTCCGTATTTACCCCTCTCGCTGCAATCAATAATTAAAAAAACATTTTTTTTCCGTGGGCATCGACAGGGACTAATGCGTTGTTTACTTCGTGTTCCCCCCCTGGCTAAATACTGATTACCATAATGACAGCTCTTTCTCTCCCTAGGAAAACGTAATAACATAAATAATGTACACACCCATGTGGCATGTACGTGTGTAGCATACAAAGAATTATTATTCAGCACTCTGTATGTATAGTAATTTTCTATATTGTTGTTGTTGCTGTTGGTGGTGGTGGTGATGGTGGTGGTGGTGGTGGTAGTGGTGGTTCAAAACCCAGTCGACTGCGCAGAACCATACATCAGGGGGAAAAACAGGAAAAGAAAACTAAGTAAACATGCCAACGCATTCGCACACACAATCTAAGGATATGTCCCTGCGTTGACCATTCCATCCAACTTATCACCAGGGGGTTAAAAAAACAAAAACAAAGCTGAATACAAATGTATTAATATAACTACGTACACTTAAACATCTAAAAACGGGCCTAAATTACCTAACATCGCTTCTGCGCATCACATTTCCTTAGAGCCAAAAATGCAGTTACTACATGTAACCATTTATCAATCCTAACAGAAGGTACGTAAGACTTTATCGAACACATACAGATAAATGGGTCAGCAAGGCATAAAATGACAGGAAGAGATGACAAAAAGTAAAGGAGCAAGGGAGAACCAAAGAGAGTGACAGAAAAGAGGAAATTTCCAGCACAGAATTTCCAGAAGGTGTGCATACTATTCATACTGTACTGAAAGAGCCCCAGCATCCCCACGGGGGGTAGGGCTATAGGGTACCAGGGTGGCGAAGACATTAACTCTTCTCGGGTCATAAAGGTGGTACCCACCTTTTCTCACTTGTTATTATGAGTATTATTATCATTTAAAGCCTAGCAGGTGGCGCAAAGCCAAATGACCATCTCAAAGCGTACACCTGGTTGAACCTTAAAAAGAAAATAGAGTACACATAATCAATGCATTCGTGAGCATAATCGTAGGATATGCTCCTAGTGTTGACCACTCTGCCCAATTTATCACCAGAGGGTTTAAAAACAAACCTGAATACAAATGTAGAACCGTAAGTAAGTACACTAAGACATACAGAAAAGCTGGGTCTTTCCTGTTCCGTTTGATTTTTTTTCTTCTTCTTACAATGACTTGATTGTGGTTCCAACTCACAAACACCCAGCCAACAGTACGTCACGTTAAGCATTTCACCAATTCAAAAATTCATGCTGCTCTCCTGAACAGCACCAAAATGCAGCACCGCTCACTTACAAGTTTTTTCCTCATGTATTTTTCTGTATGTAAACAAGTCACTTGTTACCGCTGATATTTTTATGCGCAAATGTGCATGCTTTACCCCTACATTGTCTTACTTTACCATCTTATCCAAAAGACCAGATCACAACTCAAAAGTCTGGTCTAGGAGAAAGGGGAGAGAAATCTCCTATCCAAACGGAGAAATGGACCCATGACATGCTTGTTTCCCCAGCTGTCGCTTAAATCAACCACTGAGACACAACTGCCCTGAAAATCCATGCCATTTTTATTGATGGAATTTCCAGCTTCTTCCTTCAGTTTTTGTGTTAAGACGTTTTCACCATACAGAATACAGGCATAACACACGCACGCTTCAGAGGAAGGCATGGGTGTCTGAAAAGCGTATTTCGTGACATGAGAAATTTACAAATGGAGATTCTGCGTTTTGGGAATCGACACCAAGAATCTGCTATGGCCCTGTCCAACTTAGTCACCTTCCAAATCCCTAAACAGTCCTTCCCATCTGCAGTCTTGGTACTCCCTGGTGATGATGGCAGAAGACAAAAGTTCAGTGCCGCGAAGTCTACCTGGGGACACCTAGACAGACACGAAGAGCTTGCCAGGTCCTTCCTGACTCAGCCACATCACATATGACGATGGACTCATCGTTAACACTTTATAAAGGAGGCGTCCCTTTTTGTCTCCAATGTGAAAATGAGTACGAGAGAGAGAGAGAGTGTGTGTGTGTGTGTGTGTGTATGTGTGGTGTATGTGAGAGAGAGAGAGAGAGAGAGAGAGAGAGAGAGAGACAGACAGACATAGACAGAGAGACAGAGGAGAAAGTCAGTGTGTGTGTTTGTTTGTGTGTATGTATGAATGTGTGTGTGTGTGTGTGTGTGTGTGTATCTGTGTGTGTGTGCATGCGTGTGTGTGTATGCATGCGTGTAGTGTGTGTGTCTGCGTGCATGCTTGCACACGAAAATGAGTGTGCACGTGCGTGCGTGCGTGCGTGTGTGTGTATGTGTGTGTGCTCGCTGCAAAAGTAAGTTAGTGTGTATGAGAGAGAGAGAGAGAGAGAGAGAGAGGGGAGAGAGAGAGAGAGAGAGAGAGAGAGAGAGAAGAGTTCATACAAAAATTGTGAGGAACAGTATGAAATCAAGAATTTCAAATTTACATGGAATAAGCCAGTTCCAACGATGGTATCACTGGCAAAGAATGAAACGGTTTTTAACACATATCTCGTGGTTGTATACAATCAGACACTTAAGAGAAAGAGGTAACAATTCATTACATAAATAAGAGACAATTCAAACTTAAAATGACCTGTCCTTAAAGTTGTTCAAAACCGAATCAATATGAGTGTCAAAATCTGCCCATCATAAACACCCGAAAGCACCTAAATCAATCAACAAAAACAATTTATGTCTAGTTGATTTCTGGAATAAAGACAATGTTGGAAATGATCAAAATATTCAAACAAATCGTTATGGAGAAACAAAGAAAGAAATAGCATTACAGAAAAACAAAGAGAGTCATAGCTACAGAAAAACACAGAGACATTACTATGGAGACACAACGACAGAAACATCATTACAGAGAAACAAAGAAAGCGGCATCATTAAAGAGAAACAAAGAAAGATCCATCGCTACTGTAGTACAGAGAAACAAAGAGACAATATTACAGAGAAACAAAGCGAGACATCGCTTCTGCGAAAAAAAAAAAGTTATCTTTACAGAGAAACCAAGAAACATCGTTACAAACAATGAAAGAACCATCATTACAGAGCGACAAAGAAACATCGTTATTGAGAAACAAAGACACATCGTTATAGACAAAGAAAGAAAGAAACGTCACTACAAAAAACAAACAAAGAAACAAACAAACCAAATTAAAAACGAAAGCCATTAAAACTGAGCTCAAATGATCAAGAACATAAAACATATCATCTGATCACACTATAAACAACAACGCAAAACGTAGCCCCTGGAAACGTTTTACGGGTTAATTTCGCCTTGTCAGGTGGTCCTTCACTTGCGTGGAAAATTGGAAAAGGGTTTTGAAACAGGATCTTCAATCGACCGTCTTTTCAACGCAGAAACGAATACGGCAAACCGCCGTGATTGAAACCTGCACCAATTCAATCGAGCGGCTTTTCAACGTCCAGGCGAACACAAGGAACCCTTGTGATTAAAACCTGCACCGGTTGATTAGGTCCGGAGAGCGGTCTAAAACGTTTACGCCTGCACAGGCTTTATCGATCGACTCCCTCCAGCGACTGTAATCTATCCACGTTCTCGTGCCCTTTGCTTTTTGTTGCTGGGCCCTCTGCTTTGCCCAGGATAGCTGAATGATCAAATCTCTGGAAATCAAGTACAAGGCAGACAAGCCATACTAATCGTTTGTCAATTTCCCCACATTCTGCTATGGTTCCTGGAACACTGCCTCGACATGTTTATTTTTCTGTTTCATTCTCTGCATTTTCTAACATGTTTTGTTTAAAAAGAACAACTAATGCCTTGATAAATTGGCCAATCTCCGTTACACCTGTTCAGCTCGACTCCATTCGAAGGCCAACAATGAACCCGTTCTTGTTTATAACCAGGCAAGAATGAAATCCAGAACAAGTGTGACTGCCCGCGTTCAAGCAAACAGGAACTAGAAAGAAAAAAAAAAAACACCAAAAAGGAATCAGAACGCGTATTTAATACAACCAGACAAGACAGGTGCAAATTTTCGGCCAACTGGCCTTTGTCAAGCATAAGATCACAAACATACAAACAAACACCAAATACAATAATTAGAAGTGTTTGCTTGTTTGTAATTTTAAGGTTGAGCTGGCCGAAAATTTGCGCCTACCTTGTCTGGTTGAATCAAATACGCGTTCTGATTTTTTTTTTTCGTGTTTTGTTTTTCTGGTTCAAGCAAGAATGAGCCTTGAAATACTACTGAAGTATTAGACAGTGTGGGTTGCTGTGAAGTAATGTGTCAGCTCATTCAACCTTACGAATTAAGCCCTGTCCAATGAGACCTGACATGATTACATGGTCCAAGTTGGGTGTCATCATCATCGTGTGCAATACCGCACTAGGTTGGCGATCATGGCCTCCATGTGAATCTATCTTTTGTCGTTGTAAGTACACTGCCTACCCCTTCTGTTTTCATCCACTCTGCAAAGCCGTTTACGATTTTTTTCCCTGGGTCTGCCTGGTGCTCTTTTCCCATCTAGATTTCCTCTTGTGAGTAAGTGCTCAAATTCCTCCTGTCTCATAAAATGTCCTATAAATGTTGCCTGTCTTTTCCTAATCTCTTCTTCATTAAAGTTCTTTTTGTGTTTGCTTCTTTCGCGACTTCTCTTGCTTCATAAAATGTCCTATAAGTGCTGCTTGCCTTTTCCTTATCTTCATTAAAGTTCTTTTTGTGTTTGCGTCTTTCACGACTGTCTCTTTCGTTTTCTTTGCTGTTCGTAGGACTCCTAACATTCTTCTCAGAAACCACATTTCAGCTGCCTTTTAATCTTGTTCTAACTTTGCTTGCTGATTGTCCAGGCTTCACACCCGTACATGGGTATTGGTTTTATATTACAATGAAGAACCCTCTTCCTGATGTTAATCGATACGCATTTCCTGGTAAGAACGCTTTTCATTTTCTTGAATGCTGTTTCAGCTTGGCCAAATTTGCTGGATATTTTTAATGTGCATCTGCCTTCTGGTAAGATGACTGTTTCCAGGTGCCGCTGAATGAATCTGTTATTTCATTATCTAATTCACATTTTTATTTTTGATGTTGGTGGTGAAATATAAGGCTCTATCCAAACCGATGAAAAATCCTTGCAATACATTCAAACGCTCACACACTCATTCACCCCACAACGGATCTGACGCAAAAAATGTATCAGATTTGAGGTTCAAATCGCCCCCCCCCCCCCTGTGTGTGTGTGTGTGTGTGTGTGTGTGCGTGCGCGCGCACGCGTGTGTGTGCGTAAATGTGCGTGTGTGTGTATGTATGTGTGTGCGTGCTTGCGCGCGCGTGCGTGCGTGCGTAACTGTACATACTAAAAGACGAATACCTACCAACCAACCAACCAACCGACCAACAAACCAATTGACCAACCAACCAACCAACCACTCAACCCACTAACCAACCAACCAACCAACCAACCAACCAACCATCCAACCAACCAACCAACCAACCAACAAATACAATTTCAGTGAAAACAAAAGTGAACAGCTCTAAAGCATGACTTCGATTTCATATATTCGTATTCGTTCAGAATGGAAACAAAATTTTCGGTACTATTTTCGTAATTTTCTGAACTTGTTTAGGAACATCAAGGAATCATGCATTGATTTACCTGGAGTTCATCGCCAGTGTGTTTACTTCCTGTTCAAACTAGTCCAAAAATTGAAATATGACGTGCTCTTCTGGCATATTTTGTGGCTGTTATCACGTTAAAGTCTTTTAAGGTTATAAACATCTGCTATGAGCTGATTTATCTTTCGCTGAAAGCTACCACTGATTTCGCCTGGTTTTTTTTTTGTTTTGTTTTGTTTTGTTTTTTGTACAGAGAAGAACAGAATGAGAATGTGTGTGAAGTTTACCAAGATCTGTTCAACTCTGGTTTCTATCACAGCATGCACGTCCTGCATCCCAGTGTGTGTTACAGAGACCAGAAATGTTCTTCCGCATCCATACACCGAGTCAATATTATCATTGCTTTTACTGTTTTTACTACTACTACTACTACTTCTGCTGCTGCTGCTGCTGCTGCTGCTGCTGCTGCTACTACTACTACTAAAGTCAAGACTCGAGACTAATTTACTGCCTATGCAGAGGGTACAGAAACTCAATTTTGGACATGTGCTAAAGTTTAAAAACAACAACAAAATAAAAAACAACAACATCAACAATAATAACAATTTTTAAGTCCAGCCAACAGCACAGAGCTATGTCAGTGTTACAACCATTGCAAAACGTACAGTACACCTCGATGACCCGTAATTAAAGAAACTGGATTAAAAAATTCAGTCCACATATCAATGCATTCACGTTGACCATTCCATCCTATTCATCACCAGGAGTTTTACATAAAAAAATCTGAACAGAAATGTAAACATAACTAAGGACACTGAACATATAAAAACGGGCCTAAATTATCTAAACTTGCTTCTGCACATCACGTTTCCTTCGAGCCAAAAATGCACTTAATACATGTACCCAATCATCAATCCCAAGTTTAAAAAATGTTAAGCAAACTCTAAATTTCTGAATTAAACTCTGCAAAAGCATCTTTCAAGCACTTACTGTAACACTCAAACCTGAAGTGTTTGATGTGGGTTTAAAAGACTAATTCAAAGTCATAAGTCGTCAACGAATTTGACCTTTTTATAAACACTATAAACTGGAATTCCATCCAATCCATTGTCTGGTTCTGACAGAAGAAGCGAAGGAAAGAAACCGATATATCCAGACAAAATGTCAGACACATCCATCATGGGGCACCACTTCAGGTTATTAATTTTATTAGGAATCACGCCTGCGCTCGTACAAAGATGACAGTTTCATGTTTCGCTTATCACCGCTCGGCTTGTTTAGCAGTAAGGACCTCTCTACATCAAGTATATGTGCCCCCCACCCAAAATGTTGGGTAGGCACATATACATACGCACATACAGAGAGAGAGACAGACAGACAGACAAAGAGACAGAGACAGACACAGACAGACACACAGACAGGACAGATGTGCAGAACACACAGAGAAAGAGAGGGAGGGATGCAGGAAGAGAGAAAGAGAGAGAGAGAGAGAGAGAGAGAGAAAGAAAGAGAGAGAGAGACAGACATACAGACCAAGAGAGAGAGAGACACAGACAGAGACAGAGAGAAAGAGTCTTATACATACATTCACTGAACCAAACAGTGAAAAAGCCTTCACCCTGGCACATCACCACAGGTTCATAACAGGTCGATAAGCTCAGACATGACTACGATCCCGTCTTCAGTATTCCATACAGGGAACACCGCTATTGATCTGTAGCTGGTCTTTATGTACCTTCAGACTTTGGCCCTGTCCATGATACCTGTCTAACTTTTGAAGACGAAGTTGGCCAAACTCGCCAAAAAGGCCAAGATAATGCCATCCTGCGTAAAAACTTAAAGGCAAGGGCATCAATGCTTGGCGGTGGTGGCTACGTGGGTTTTTCTGTCTACAGCTGAGGAGGGATCCATTAACGCTGAATAAACAGACGTGACTGTTTGTCTTTTCCGTCAGCAAGTTTATCAGATCGAAACATTCGTCTGGCAGACCTTTCTGTAATGAATCATTCTTAACGGACAGGGCAGTAGTGATTCTGAACGCACGCACGCACGCACGCACGGGCGTGTGGACACACACACAGAGGCACGCACGCACGCACACAATGGTCTAATATCACTCATAATGAAAAGACGTTAAATCAAAGAACGAAACACACACACACACACACACACACACACACACACACACACACACACACACACACCACATGGTCTCATATCACTCATAGTGAAAAGACGTTAAATCAAAGAACGAAATACACACACACACACACACACACACACACACACACACACACACACACACACACACACACACACACACACACACACACACACACACAACCAGAGGTACAGTCCAACTTAGTATCTGAAATCGGGTAGCCTACGAGAAGCAAACGCTGAAAAAGCAAAATGTTCTTTCATTGATAGGTATTAAACACCCAGTATATGAGTTCAGATTATACATATCTGAAGATTTATCGGAGATAAAAGATCTGCAACAATGTTTTGACGGCAGGAATATCTGCCATACTTTTTTCTACTTCGTTTGTTTTCCTGAGAGAAATTCCTGAGTAGCCTGACAGTCGATTTTCTTTGTTCAAAGAAAAACACGATTTTGCTTGTATGAAGGGAAGTTATTTATGAATTCAGTCATTCATTCACCTTTCCTTTCTTGTCGGCTGTTCCTGAACGTGGTGTTTTTGCATCTGTTCGGAATAGCAAATCGAAACAAGAGAGTGCCTATGGGAAGAATACTGCTTTCAAACCCCGCCCGAAAAAACCAACAGTCACTGGTTTTGTACACAAATATCTGCTGAATCAGCGTCAAGAAAGTGGATCAACTAAGGAGTATTCAAGTTTGCTCTGCAGGATTAATGGATAGCTGCGCCTATTTCTGGCATGCACTGATACAATCAAGCAGCAACGGCACTTTCAAAGTTTATTTTTGCTTTTTCACACAGGTCTGATTATCTAATCCCTCCCCCCCCCCCAAACAACAACAAACCAGAAAAACAAAAACAAAGCACAAACAAACAAACAAACAAAAAAGAAAAACAGTGAACTGTTCACTTGCTGTTTCTCTTTTAGTTCACCATATTAAAGCATGTCAATTTCCACAGGAAATCTGGAAGCTTTTAACAGTTGAAAATTTCGAGGAATCAAGGATTATAATATGACCATTTTGTACCTGATTTTCTGAAGATATATCATACTTATGACCATTTTGCATCTGATTTTCTGAAGATTTATCATACTTATGACCATTTTGATCGATTTTGAAGTTATCATACTTAGACCATTTTGCATCTGATTTTCTGAAGATTATCATACTTATGACCATTTTGCATCTGATTTTCTGAAGATTTATCATACTTATGACCATTTTGCATCTGATTTTCTGAAGATTTATCATACTTATGACCATTTTGTGTGTGAATTTCTGAAGATATATCATACTTCCAAACAAACAGGTATCAAACGCCACAAATATCTAATCATTTAATCATCTTAACTGATCATATACATAAACAACAATTTAATAATCCTCCTTGATAACATACAAATATAACAAACACCATGTCTTTCCTTTTCCTCTTCCTTCTTCTGCTCCTCCACGTCTCTCTCCCTGCCCCCTCTCCCTCCCTCTCTCTCTCTTAGACTGGAAGTCTGTCTGTTTCTTACTCACCCAATGACTCCCTTACATCTATTTATTAAGATTTCCCAGTTTATTCAGATTTTCTAAGAATTCTGTTTCGTTTCCTAATGATTCAATGAGTTACACATCAACGAATAGGCGGTTTGTTGTTGTTGTTGTTGTTGTTGTTGTTGTTGTTGTTGTCCACTGCGGTAGACCAACTGTCCGAGGAAGAGTAATGATCATGATGTGCAGACATTTCAGACAGGTCAGAAGTGGCCCCAAAAATGATGTTCACTGCGTACAACCATTGATCACCCGCCAACGACACATGACAAAAGCCACAGACGACATGACACGATGTGTAGGTGTAATTCTGACAACGTGACGTCTGTCTCAATATCTACATTCCAGAGCAAGGTTGATATCAATCGATAGGCAACAGGTAAGCCGAACTTTACTCCATGTACTTCACTGAAAAATGCAAACAACTTTATTAATCATTACAGCGTGAGCGTCTCCCCTCTCTCTCTCTCTGTCTCACTCACTCACTCACTCACACACACACACACACACACACACACACACACACACACACACACACACACACACACACACACACACTCAAGTGCACGCGCGCACACACACGCACGCACATACACACATACGCACACACTCAAACACACACACACTCACACACATACACACACACATACAAAACCAAAGACACACACACGCATACACACAAAACCAAAGATACACAAACACACACACATTAAACCACACACATTAAACCAAACACACAAAACCAAACACACACACACACACACACACACACACACACACACACACACACACACACACACACACACACACACACACACACGAAGGAACACTCAAGCACAAAACTATACCCAACCCAACCACAGAACCGTATTCACGTTAGACACCTCACATGACCTTCTCATTTCCATGTTTTCACCCACGTCCTGACAAACTTCCAAAGTAACACGCAGAAGCTCACCGACTACCTTGGGTACCATACCCAATTAGACAAACTGACAATTAAAGGTCGCACCAACAGACAGTGGTGCGAGGGAGTGGGGAGGGGAGGAGGAGCCAGTAAACTGAAACCAGACAGTTGCAGTCTGCTGATACCAACGCCAACGTCTAACAAGCCTTGGAACCAACGTCTGTCATGCCATCCACTCGGGGTCCATTCTGTTCAATCTCCGCAATGCTTGAAGTCACATTACACCGTACTAGCCATAAACAGCCCACTTTGTCCAATACTAGAAATGACAGAAATGAGAACTTCATCTATGCCAAGGAGTAGGCGGGCATCGTTTGTTTAATGAAGAAAATCTAGGGAACAGGAGACATATAACAACATCAATTGTAATAATAAAAATATCATTTCCAGAATCAAACCAAGGTACGCACTCTCATCTGACTCCAAAGCAATCAACACAACAACTCGAAACCTCCAGGGCACAAAGCAAACGCAAACTGAAGGGAGGGAGATAGAAGGGCAGTAAGGTGTGTGACC
>JAPXFY010000014.1:63419435-63434435 GCA_030674185.1 Monoplex corrugatus
TTCTTACCTACACACACATATAACAAATACAAATCATCTCCTTTTCTCTTTCTTTTTCCAGCTCTTTCTCTTCTTACCTGCACGCACCTATTCATATTTTCAGGTATCGTAGTGCATACAAGGATTTTTGATTCTTTTATCTAATTTATGAGCTGCATAGAGACGAACCATTCATATGACATTTTGGAGCACAAATCATGCAAGGATGTGTATCGGTCATAATTTGTGGACTTTCCCTTTTCAAATTAGTAGATTACAACAACAAAAAAGAAAAAAAAAGGTTTGTTCGCTGCAGATAATCATCGATCATGTCAAAGAAAAAAAGACAAAATCCACGGAAGAAATGGCTTTCAGCAGCATTCATCAGTCTGAAATGAGGACATGCAGGTGTAAATTTGACAACATGATGGCGGATTTATCTATTTTGATATTCAATCGATAAGCGGAGGATGGCCAAAGTTTTGCGTTGTCGTATTTTGCTGACAAATGAAAAAGGGCTTACCAATGAGCGCCTACATGCACAAAAATCATGGAAGCAGACACACATGTGCACGTACCCACGTATGTGCATGCACACACACACGTACATGTACATATGCACGCACACACACACACACCCCACACACACGTGTATAACGTCATCCAATCATAGACTTGTATTCACATTACATCTTTAAAAAAAATCATCGGCTAGTTTCTAATTTTCCATTCTTGTACAAAGTCCTTGAGCATATCGTGTTCTCTGAACTAATGAGTCACCTACAAGAAGCAATCTCCCTGAACCTTTTCATTTAGCCAATCGCAAAGCTCAAAGCATAGAAACCGCATGGTATTTGTATCCAGTTGTGTTCGCACTGCAGACGGCCTGACACGGCAACCCTCCCTCTCACCTCCTCACCCCCCCTTTTTTTTTTAAAGTGCTATGACCATTCTCAGACCTGAACTTTTTCTACCGTATAAATGGAAATTTATTAATATCATTAAAATCATTATCATTATTATCATATTCGTCGTCGTTGTTGTTACCGTCATCATCATCATCGTCGTCGTCGTCGTCATCATCGTCATCATTGCCATATCACTCGCATGACTCCCTCCCGTCCACGTCTAGGCCAACAGCCACACCCAGACAACTTCCCAAAGAGACACATAAAAGCTCACATGACTGCCTTTAGTACATAACCAGACAAGCTGACAATTATAGGTCTCACTGATCAGACAGTCGAAAGGAGAGGCGACCTCAACCATACCCTTACTACCCGGTTGATAGCACTGCCTGTCAAGTCTGACAAGCCTAAGAACTGTCGTCTGAGTCACTTCCAGCCATTAACGGTCCACTCTGCCTCTTCTACACTGCTTGGTATCACATTATGTAATAATCATAAGGGGTCTGCCCTGCCCAGTGTCAAAGGAAGACGCTGACAAGTTGGTCTATTTCAAGGAGCGGTTGGGCAACCCTTACCTAAGAACTAGGGAAAAGTTAACAAATCACTATTACCTGACTTGTCAGCTTCTGACAAAACACACACACACATACATACATACATACATACATAAGTACGTACATATACACACATGTATACACACATACATACACACATACATACATACGTACGTACATATACACACACATACGTACATACATACACACATACATACATACGTAGGTACGTATGTACATATATACATAGATACATGCATGCATACACACCACACACACACACACACACACACACACACACACACACACACACACACACACATGCGTATGTGATTGTAACATATTCAGTATAAATAAAGTAGGATATAACAAAACAGACGGGTTGATTTTAAACTACTGCAGAAAATACTGCACAGATACTAAACGGTCCTCAAAAGACCTGGATGATCTTAAAGTCAATCTGTCTTTGTCTCTAATTATACTTGGTGCTGTAATAACGCAACCAAAATAACGTTATTATTACTGAATGGGCATCTACTGTCCCTTCTGTATTTACGTCGTAAAAATGGAGTCATGCAAATGTTAGTCACGATAATTGACCACCAGTTTACACTGCTACCAATGAAATGCTACCGTAAAAGAAAAAAACTACAACAACAGTATAAAAAGCTGTTTTAACAAGTTTTTGTAATGGCGGTATTTTCAGTAGTCATATTTCATGCACTCAAATGACAGGTAATCGAACTGAGAAAATACAATACATCCCAGGCGGTATTTTTTAGTTACATTTCATTCACTTACATGACTCGTAATGCCATGGAGAAAATCTAATGAACCGCCCTGTTGATGTTTACAGTTATATTTTATGTACCTAACCCTTTAGACTCACGCACTCTGTCCACCAAATGCAAAAACTTAACCCTTTGATTTCCTCACCCTATCCACCAACTTCCTGCAGAAAGCTGGTGGATAGGGTGAGGGAATCAAAGGGTAAAGTTTTTGTTTTGCTAGCATGGTTGACAATGCAGGACGCTAGTGGACAGAGTGCAGGAGACAATCTGATGAGCTCGTCTTAAGAGATCATTTCTTATTTCTCTTTTCAATGGGACACTGTTGCGTACTACATTTTTCAAGCATTCATGGCTACTTATGGTAACCTGTTTGCATCATGATTCTATGACAACATGTAGGGGTAAGGTGGAGGGAAGAGCGGGAGGGGAGGGTGTAAGCAAGATATCAGGCACCTGACAAACAATATTCAACACCATTTCATACTCTTTATGACCGCCTAAATAGTGTGGCTTTAGTCAAATTCAACCGATTCTAGTCAACTTCGACCAGTCAGAAGAGCCTGTAACTTATCTGTGTGCTTCCTATGCGTGTCTGTTTCAGTGTGATCGATGACAAAAGAAGATGAAAACGAAAACCACCAAGGACACACGAAGACAACAACCGCAATAATATATTTTCCATGTATAAACAGTCCACCATCAACTCCCTTGAGAGAGGCATGACATCAGAACGGACCCATGCAGTGCACGGAGACAAAGCGGAAGGAAGGGAGGTAACAGGGGCCTGAACCACGGGCAGGAAGAAAAGACAATCCGTAAATCCACATGGGCGGAAGGGGATCTGCCGGCACCAAGCAGTGACTGATCAGTCCCAGTCACGAAAGCTCTAAATCACTGCTGTTTTACTCTGATCCCTGGGATCTCTCTCTCCCAGCCCTAACCTGAGGATAAAAGAAGAAGAACTCAAATAAATACCATAAGTAGTTATGGTCCACAACAAGCCAGACGTTGTCCATGTCTATGAAATCATTAGAGAGAGAGAGAGAGAGAGAGAGAGAGAGAGAGAGAGAGAGACAGACAGACAGACAGACAGAGAGAGAGACAGACAGAGAGACAGAGAGAGAGAAATTCTTTGAGACCATCTCCGTTGAAGGCAGTGTGTGTGTGTGTGTTTTCCATGAGAGAAAGGGGAAGGAAGCAGACTTCTCCAACGAACTCTTGAGATCACTTTTTGCTGTGGACATGTTTTTTTTTCTCAAGCTACAGAGAGAGTGAGAGAGGTGGGGGGGGGGGGGGGAAGGGGGCGTGAAGCAGGCATCTCCCTTCGTCTTTTTCTTGCAATCACATTTACAGTTGGCACGAGAGAGACAGAGAGAGGCAGAGAAAGAAAAGAGAGAGAGAGAGAGAGAGAGAGAGAGAGAGAGAGAGAGAGAGAGAGAGAGAGAGAGAGAGAGCTTTCTCCTTAATTAAATAGAAAAAGTTCTCCTGACTACTCCTCACATGGCTCCCCATGGAAAAACATATTGGCGAAAATAAGAAAATCACAGGCCGGTGGAACGTAAATATTTTCTGAGGTGTTGTACCGTGATCGTAAAAGCTGTCTTCCGAAGGAGATATTACAGTCATTCAATAAATGCACACACACAAACAAAAACAAACAAACAAACAACATTACAGTCCTTCCATCAATGAATAAACACAAACAAACAACATTACAGTCATTCTATAAATGAATAAACACAAACAAAAACAAACAACACTACAGTCACTCTATAAATGAAGAAACAAACAAAACAACAATAACAACAACAACAACAAAAGAACAATTAAATACAATACACTCTAAAAAGCCATTTTAGTCACGTAAGATTTTTTTTATACCACCGTCGGAGACAAAGCTGTGTATGTACAGTTTCTTACCTACGATGATAGAGTCAAAGATGTCCAAAACAGTTTTATCACAGAAGGCAAATAAATACAGCTTTTGATCGAGTAACCCTCCATGATAGCGGCATCAACGACATCTAACACAACCTTAATCTGTAGAAATGAAGTAATCCTACGATACCAGCATCAAAGATGTCTAAAATTTAAATCAAAGGGACTGCCAGCGTTAAAATAAACCAGGAACCAGAAAAACACACAAACAGAATCAAAACACGAATTAAACAAAACAAGAAAGGCGCCAATTTTCAAGCACATATCAAAGACACCGAAGAATAAACACATTCTCTCCTGCGCTGCTCATCTAAACATCAACGAAGTCTCGCTACTGTTTTTTTCCCCCTCACTTAGTTTTACGTATTCATTTTTTTGTTGTCTTTTGTATAAGCCCGGCAAAGGACAATTGGCCGAAAAAATATCCCTGTCTTGTACTGTTAAACTGAGTACAAGGTTCTGATTCTATATGGTCTCAAAAAATGTCTGAAACAATCGTATCATAGGATGGACACAGCTGGTTTGTATGGACGTCTGTCCTCATGTTTTAATGGAAGACAAACATCCCGGGGAAAAGGGACAGGGGGGAGGAGGTGGGGACTGGGGTGATAGAAGAAAGTCTGGCTGAAGAAGCTGTCCTCTTTTCCACATCTGCCTCCTTGCTCTCCTCTTCTATCAGTGCTTTCGTGTAGTCGTCTTCCGTGCTTAAATCGCTCTATTTCGTGAAATGGACAGGAAGGGTAAGGGGAGGCGGAAGGACAACAATTTACAGCAGTGTGTTTAAGGGAGGGAGCAGGTGGCTTTTACAATGACGTGCCAAAAACAAATTGGGAGGAAAAAAAACTGAACATGAGAAAAGAAAGAAAAGAACAGGAGAGAGCATTTTTAAGTTATTTCTTTTCACGTCTATTCACAAATGTGTTTTATACAACCAATTAAAAAAGAAAGGTGGACGTATTACATATTGAAACTGAAAGAGATAGTATCATATTCAAGTAGTAATGAAAAATCAAATTCGCAAACAATCAAGAGAAAAGCAATTAAACTTTGGAACAATCAGGCTTCAGTTTAGGCAGCGTGTGTGTGTGTGTGGTGTGTGTGTGTGTGTGTGTGTGGGGTGTGTGTGTGTGTGTGTGTGTGTTGTGTGTGTGTGTTGTGAGAGAGAGAGAGTGTGTGTGGTGTTGTGTGTGTGTGTGTGGGTTGTGTGTGGTGTGCGCGTGCGTGCGTGCGTGTGTGTGCGTGCTGGGTTCGTCTTTTCAAATCGGCTGTGAAAGTCCAGTTATTCTTAGGGGAAAAAATCCTTTAGTAGCATCCAGCTGAATAAGAACTTACACTGATTTCATACCAGACATAATTCTAATAATTGATTCAGATCAAACTGACGAAGCGTCACAAGGCTGGCCAGCCGTGTCATGCCTTAATGGAGCGTAACGTTAGAAATGGACAGATGAAAAATGAAAATCACTAATGGGAGTGGTAATGATTTTAGGAAAAACAAAACAAAACAAAAAAGCAATGGCTAAACTGCCGGTGCTAGTGTAAACCTGTGTCTATCAATATGGAACAAATCAAATCAATTCAATTCAGGTTGCTTCGAGCTCAGCCAACCGCCCAGGGCCATATAAGGAATATCGCCTTGCCACCAAATAAATCCTTGACTCTCTCATCCTTTCCACCAACTGCAAAAACTTAACCCTTTGACTCTCTCACCCTATCCACCAGCTTCCTGCAGGAAGCTGGTGGACAGGATGAGGGAGTCAAAGGGTTAAGTTTTTGCTTTGTTAGCATGGTTGACAATGCAGGATGCTGGTGGACAGTGTGCGGAAGTCAAAGGGTTAAGTCTAAAGAC
This sequence comes from Monoplex corrugatus, assembly GCA_030674185.1. NCBI lineage: Eukaryota > Metazoa > Mollusca > Gastropoda > Littorinimorpha > Ranellidae > Monoplex > Monoplex corrugatus. The sequence continues at coordinate 63,425,455 of JAPXFY010000014.1, forward strand.
ACAACTATCGCAACGTAAAAATCACCTCAGTCGTCGTTTAAAACAAGCTAACAAACATTCTGGTCCAAACTAGTAAAACGTCAAGCTCAGATCTTTTCCAAGTTGACATCAAATCAAATGAAAGGTATTCGTTTTTCTTAAGAACATAAAAACGCATAAATATTTTCCACAGAGGAACATAATAAAACAAGATCATCAGTGAGTCTAGTGTCATGCCATTCTCTGCATGTGTAATTGCGCAAAATACAGTTCACAACATGGAAACCAAATTATGCTGAACGAGAAGAAATGAGACACAGTATGAGAGAGTCTAGAATTATGTCAAAAAAACATCGACAAACAAACAATACAGTCTTTAAAAGTACAACAAATCTTACAATATCACAAGCCTGCTGCCTCATATGCTACAGATTACAGTTTTTAAAAAATCAAGAGTTTTGTTCTACTAATCGCTGTTCTGTCTGAGGGGCTGAGGACAAAGATTAGCTGGTCATTTCACAATACATGATTTTCTTTTCTGTCCAAGTACGATGGCGGATGAAGAAGGCACGTCATCTCTTATGGGGCGGAGCGGAAGTGAAGGCAGGGGAGAGGGGACGGGGAAAAACTCCACTTTCATAATGAACTCTGTTTTGACTTGAGTCAGTAGCCCTGGAAACCACTTTTCCAGTCTGGCAGAATAGCTTGAAGCATTATTCGATGGTCCCGGTAGATTAGAATCGAACGGCGATTCCAGAGCTGTTGTACCGTTCCGGTAACGTGGTCTATTTGGAGCCGAATAAAAGGCCAGTTAGGGGGAAATGGTTAGCTAAAGAAACAAGCGGCCAGGACAATTCTTTTTCTCATGCTGGTCTTTTTTTTTTATTTAAATAAGACAGACCCCCCTCTCAGCTGTCTGTCTGCCCTTCTCTCTCTCTCGGGTGTGTGGTGTGTGTGTGTGTGTGTGTGTGTGTGTGTGTGTGTGTGTGTGTGTGTGTGTGTGTGTGTGTGTGAGAGTGTGTGTGTGCTTGAGAGTGTGTGTGTGAGTGTGTGTGTGTGTGTGTGTGTGTGTGTGTGTGTGTGTGGTGTGTGTGTGTGTGTGTGTGTGTGTGTGTGTGTGTGTGTATGCGTGCATGCGTGTGCGTCCTCAGAGATGAGGATACGGAAAGTTGATGGCAGGTAAGTTTGCTTATTCAAAGAAGAAGAGAGCAGATAGTTCCAGGAAAAAGAGAGGAAGAAACTAGGGAAAAGATGAAGGATTTCACTTTCACTTTGGGTTGCTTTGATCAAGAAGAAAAGTGAGCAGACCAAGTCGAAGCCAGTATCCTATTTCCAAATGTGTAATCACCATAAAAGAAAAGAAACCACTAACCTATTTCCGAATTCGCAGTCATCAAAAGTACAGCCTCTCTTTTTCTATTCTACTTTGACAATTAACTACAATGCAACAAAACTCCACTAAAAAAACAAAAACAAAACAAAACAAAAACAACAAAAAACTACTGCGCGGAAGGAGTATCATGTCTACATGCTTCTACCGAGACGACCGTAAAAACATGACGTTCACCAAGTGTTTCAAAGCTTCAAGTTCTGTGAGTGACTAGCCCAAGTGGTTCTTATCAACTGATCCAAAACGCAGCAAATTGTTTTGTCTGCCTTCCAATATCCTTGAACTGCAGTTTAAACACAGCCTCTGATATTCGATATGAGTTATAAAACAGGAAATGTAACCATTTGGAGTTTATTCAGCTCGTTATACTTGATCTGCTTCATCCTTTGTAAAATCCTGAAACAAATCACAGCTTTGGTAGTATGGTAGATGTAAAACGATTTACTTATGTTTCAAGCAACAACACAGAGCACTGTTTTTCAAACAAACGTCCCTAAATCGGTATTTTTCTTAGAAATGAATGGGGTGGGGATTGAGTTTGTGTGTGTACGTGCGTGCGTGTGTGCATACGAGACAGAGAGAAAGAGAGACAGAGAGGGACAGAGAGGGTGGAGAGAAGAGAGAGAGGGACAGAGAGAAAGAGAGGGGGAGGGGGAGACAGAAAGGAAAGAGGGAGAGACAGAGAGGGAGAGGGGAGAGAGGGGAGAGAGAGACAGGGACAGAGAGGGAGAAAGAGAGAGGACAGATAGAAAGAGAGAGAGAGGAGGGAGAGAGTGGGAAAAAGGGAGACGGAGAGGGAGAGGACAGACAGACAGACAGACAGACAGACAGACAGACAGACAGACAGAGACAGAGACAGACAGTTCTGTTAAAAGGGAATTTCATACATTCGTGCTTCTTCAAACAAGCCAGTCCTACACGGAATCATCTTTCACGTTCTTAAAAGCCCAGTCGATCAGGACGTTCATATAGAAAATCAGACATCAACTCATTACATCAGGCTGTATAGTATTTCGTTCTGTTCCCATAAATAATGCCTTTTCACACACAACAACAAAGGGTAAGTGGTTGAAAAAATCATCGATTCTTTAGGATAATAGTATTTGGAATGCAACATACCATCTGAGTCGACATTAAATCCGTGTTCGAAGGGCATCTCACTGGTCAAACCTATAAACCAATGTCGCAAACATCCATTTATAAACGACCAGCAAATAACAGCAAATATTTGCGGAATTTTCTCTCTCTCTCTCTCTCTGATCAAACCTATAATCAGATGCCGCAAAAACCCATTTATGAACGACCAGCAACTACTTGCGATTTTCTCTCTCTCTCTCTCTCTCTCTCTCTCTCTCTCTCTCTCTCTCTACTCACCACACACACACACACACACACACAAACCACGGGTTGCTTCCAACAGCACATTTGATGCTGACACCCAGTTCTCAAAATTGCTAATCAATCGACAATCAGCATAACAACCTTCATGAATACATTTGTCCGGTGTTCCAAATACACTTTAGTGCATCGTGTAAATTCACCAGTGTTTCATTGTTATATTTTCCAAAAATAAATTCTTCCAGTCTGAAGCACTCAACACAGACTTTCAAAATGTTCACAATGGGTGGAAAACTAGAGAGTAAAAGACGAAAAATGGAGGATGCGGAGGGAAAGGAAGAAGGAGAAAAGAAATTGAAAGGAAGACAAGCTGAAACCGACAGAAGAGCAAAACCACTTCAATATCTTTGGCGTCACGTCAAATCGGCTGCCTAATCAATGACAGGATGCGGAAAGGAGTGATGAAAATGGAAATGTGGGATGGGGGGGGGGGGGGAAGAGAGGAAGGGGGGTGGGTGAGTGGAAGAGGAGAGACAAGATCGTGAAATGTTGACGTTCAATCTCAGAGAAACCACACAACTTGCTCCTTCCTTCTCCTCCTTGTCCAGGAAGACGACGCCAAAGAAAACATCGTTTGGCAGTCAACAAACAGTGGCTGATGGGAGGGCTCTTCACACAACAGGTAATCCATCCTTCATCTGGCTGCGCGTGGTATTGTCCGTTGGTGGCCGGTCACCACAACCTGTAGGGTGATATAACACTGTGGGTTGTTTTTTTGTCTCTGAGCCCCCTCCCCCCTCAACACTACAACACAGCTGCCACATTCCTCCAGCTAAAGACAGGGGACTTTGATACCCTGTTTCCAAGATCATGATTGTAGTCTTCCATCTGATCACAAGAACAGCAGAGAACATAATGAACTTCTGAGAATATGGAACAAATACGTTTCTACAGCGTAATGCAGTCTCCTGCCTGAAAGCACACGCTCCCCCTCTTCGTATCAGAAATGACATATTCTTTGTCTGGAGACAAAAAGATTTTCCAATCCTAGAGAGGTATCACTGTCTAAGATAAGGGACTAACCAAATTCGATAAAGTATCTCATTATCAACTGTCTAAAGATAAGGGGACTAACACTCAATATCTCGCATTAAGTATCTCATTATACTGTTAGTAAGGACTAACACTCAATATCTCGCTAATAGTATCCTCATTATCAACTGTCTAAAGATAAGGGGACTAACACTCAATATCTCGCATAATAAAGTATCCTCATTATCAACTGTCTAAAGATAAGGGGACTAACACTCAATATCTCGCATAATAAAGTATCCTCACTATCAACTGTCTAAAGATAAGGGAACTAACACTCAATATCTCGCATAATAAAGTATCCTCACTATCAACTGTCTAAAGATAAGGGAACTAACACTCAATATCTCGCATAATAAAGTATCCTCATTATCAACTGTCTAAAGATAAGGGACATAAACACCACTCAACATCTCACATAATAAAGTATCCTCACTATCAACTGTCTAAAGATAAGGAAACTAACACTCAATATCTCGCATAATAAAGTATCCTCATTATCAACTGTCTAAAGATAAGGGACATAAACACCACTCAACATCTCGCATAATAAAGTATCCTCACTATCAACTGTCTGAAGGTAAGGGACATAAACACCACTCAACATCTCACATAATAAAGTATCCTCATTATTGACTGTCTAAAGATAAGGGGACTTTAACACTCAACATTTCATAAGTAAAGTATCCTCATTATCAACTGTTTAAAGATAAGGGGACTTTAATACTCAACATCTCACATATCAAAATATCCCCATTATCAACTTCTAAAGATAAGGGGACTTTAACACTCAACATCTCACATAGTAAAGTATCCTCGTGATCAATTGTCTAAAGATAAGAGGACTTTAACACTCAACATCTCACACAATAAAATAACCCCTAAAAACAATCCACATAGCATTTCTAGATCAAAGTGACTGCCAGCGTTCAAGCAAAAGGAACCAGAACAATACAAAAATAGAATCAGAACGCGTATTCAAAATCCAGTTGGCCGTAATGTGCGCCTGTCTTGTTCTGTCATATCAAATACACGTTCTGATTTCAATCCACATCAGAGATGAAATATCCTGTGTCTGACAGAAAGAGGACTTGGTCCTGTACACCCCAGAGCTGAAGACTAGCTGTCTGTCCTTTAAGGACAAAATGGACGGTCACAATCCACGCAAGAGATACATGTGTCCTCTGTCGAAGGACAAGGGACTTCCCTACTTCACATCAGAGAAAAAGCTGTCCTCCATTTGGTGATAGAGACATTTACAATACACATCAAAGATAACTCTGCCCGAGGACAATAGAACTTTATCCACTTCTGACCAGAGATGAAGGTGTCTGTTTAAGGACATGGAGACTTCTGTTTTCCACATCAGAGGAAGGATTGTACTTAACGTACAAATGGACTTCTCACTCCACAGACATAAAATTGTCCTCTGTATGAGGACGATGGAACAGTCTTCTGAAGACAGACATTGACATAAAGTATTCTCTGCCTCAGGACAAGGGGGCTTTAACACTCCACACCCAAAACGAAGTATTCACAGTCAGTGGGCAATCTTCATCACAACAATCTTCCATTTGAAAATATGGAAATCCAACACTGTACATCAGAGATAAAGTAGTCATCTACATGAAATAAGAGGTATTTATACACTTTGCATCAAAGATAATAAGGGGACTTCCAAAACACACAGCACAAACAGTTATTCAGCCTGAATCCATGGACAATTCCATTCTGCTATGGACAATTCCACTCTGCTATCAAAAAGTACTCAAAAGACAAAAGGACCCTATCCACTCCATATTCCACACTACAGAAGAATTTGTCCTTTGTCAAAGAAAAATTATCTTCTGTATAAGGACAAGATGACTTCCACACTTCACATGAGAGGCGAAACTGTCCTATTTATACAGACAAGGAGACTTCCCTTTTTAAATTAGAAATAAAGCTGTCTTCTATTTGATAACAAGATATGCACGCTCATAATAAGAAATACCTAAAAACAAGGGACTTCAACAACCTACAAAAGTCTGCTTGAAAACATATAACACATCCATATCATTCACATTAAACAGCCGAACAAATGTTCTGTCTCATAATAAAGGAACTTCCAAGATCCAAACCAGATAAGGCATCCTGTCTAAGGACAAGGGTACTTTTTTTTTATCTCCGTCTAAAGATAAAGAGATTGCCACAGTCATCACAGCTATACTTGTCCCCAGCCTCGGAACAAGGAGACTGCAACATCAGAGGAAAGGCTGTCCCGTTAGGACAGGGGATTTTCATCCTCCACATCAAAGACAAAGCTGACGCGTGTCTGACGACAAAGGAACTTGTACACTTCACATCAAAGCATGTAATGTCGTCTGACGACAGGGAGATTTCTACGTCCAGAGATTACGTTATTCTCTGTCTGAGAGCCCAGAGATAAGGTTGCTCTCTGTGTGAGAAGAAACAGACTTGCACAGTCCACACCTAACATGGACTTTTGCTGACCAGAGGGGTGCTGCCCATCTTGGCTGGGTTTGACAGATGGGCGAATGTTGTCATGATACTAAGGGACAACTAGTTTAATAACTGTGAATGACAGGTCTTTTCTGTTCTTTAGTTTTTAGTTAAAGCTGTATCGTTTGAAGAGGTGGTTGGCTGCTGGTTAGTCCTAAAAACGTTATGGTAGTTTAGACTTTTAACTGCAAAATAAACGAATAAATGCACACACATCACACACTCACTCACACACACACACACACACACACACACACACAACACACACACACACACAACAAACATAATACACACACACACACACACTTTATCACTTTGAGAGGCACTCCTATAAACCTTTGTTCACACACACACACACACACACACACACACACACACACACACACACACACACACACACACACACACACACACACATTTCATCACTCTTGGAAGCACTCGTGGTAACCGTCGTTGAACACCTTCACAATGTGGAATCTCTATCAAAGAGCAGGCAGTACAAAGCGACAAAAAAGGGTGCAACAACATAAACGGTTGTACCCAAACAAAATTATCAATGCCTACAAGAACGTAAGGTATCTTATAAAATTCATGTTGAAGACGAGCAGAGAATTCTCTAATAATGCTAAATAACAGGTAGAAGGGTACTTCCCTTCGTGATCAAGAAACAAACAAGGGTGCTGGATGAGACCCATGGCAACAATACCTCACCACTGACCCGGACAAACACCTCCCAGCTCCCAACACCACACGGCAGCCATTTTGGAGAGAGAGAGAGAGAGAGAGAGAGAGAGAGACAGAGAGAGAGACAGAGAGGCAGAGAGACAGACAGAGAGACAGACAGACAGACAGACAGACAGAGACAGACACACACACAGACACAGACAGAGGGCGGGTAGAGCTGTCCATGCGCTGCAAGTCCATATCGGACCCAGTCACCAATTATTCTGTTCACAAGCCGAATGTCAAGTATATCATCATCATCATCATCATCATGTGCCCTGCCGCATGGCGTTGGCGATCATGGCCTTCCATACCAATCTATCCCTTGTCGCTGCAAGTAACCTCTCCCACCCTCTCTGTCCTCTACATCTCCCACCCGTTCTGCCTTCGGGCAACCTGCAAGTCCGTCTAAAATTTTCTCCCTGGGTGTACAGAAACTCCAAACCTTGTACCCAGTGGTTTTCTACGTTCGTCCGAGCTCTTGTCTATTTCTGTCCCCATTCACTACCAAGCTGGGAGGCACTAAAATCTGGTATCCCATTAAACGTGACTGTTCGTCCTGGCTACATCTCTTTTTACTCTCTCCTGCTAAATGGCCACCTAATCTCCATCCACAAAATGACACAATCGCTAAAACCATGGAGACTACGCAAACAGACATCAACATAAATAGTTTCAGGCTCCCCAGTTGCCATTTTCACCCAAACACAGTTTTCTTTTTATCTGATCTCATATTGATTGTTCTTCTTCATTAATATCTCTGTCTCTGTCTGTCTCTCTGTCTCCTCTCTGTCTGTCTCTCTCTGTTTATCTCTGTCTATCTCTCTCCCCTCTGTCTGTCTCTGTCTGCCTGTCTCTCCCTCCGTCTGTCTTTCTCTCTCTCTCACTCTCTCTGTCTCTCACTCTGTCTCTCACTCTCACTGTCTGTCTGTCTGTCTGTCTGTCTCTCTTTCAGTCTATCTCTCTCTCTCATTCATTGATTATAGTGTTTAATGTTGTAACCCTTTTCAGGGCTGGGGCCAGACGAAAACAGTGTTCAATACGTTTATCTGTTATCTTCAATAACAAAAATATGTTTCGGGTCTCCTATTCAGTGTAATTCTGACACCCTTGGGGCTGTATGTCCCAACAAGAATCGTTGTCATTCTCCTATTCTGCCACACACACACACACACACACACACACACACACACACACACACACACACACACACACACACACACACACACACACAAACACACACACAATCACAAACACACACACACACACACACGAAGAAAAACAATCCATGGCCAGAGTACATAGTTTAGAATAACCGTCGAGTGGGCTAAAGTAAAACAGTAAAAGGTCACCTTCAAAATACCTACAGCGATCGGCAAAAGCATTGTCTAAAAGAAATAACCAGTCACTTACATCTTGAAACAGCTAAAAACGTACAAAAGCATTGTCTGGAAGAAATAGCTGGTCGTTTGTTTTAGGTCGTGTCCTTGAAACAGCTGAAGATATATAAACTGGATAGGCAAGTAAGCAAATACACAGATGAACTTAATTATAGCCTACATCTTAGCTGACGTCCTTTCTGTTATTAGCAGCCAAAAATGAGCAATGACTTTTCACAGTCACAACTATCCACCAGAACCGACTTTTGATCCAAATTGTGTAAAACAATTCAATGTTGAGAAAGGAATGGAATATGCAATCAACAACACATTCACGCATACGCACGCACGCACTCACATACACACATACACGCATACTTACACACGCACCCCCCCACACACACATACGCACGAACAACACACACGCACACACACACGCACGCACACACACACACACGCGCTTATACACACACACTGCCATACGATCTAAACCATGCAACTTTCTTCATTGGCAGTTTTTGAGGCTTGTTGTTGTGGTATTTTTTTTACTGGTGGAGGGACGGGGGAGGTAAGAAAGA
>JAPXFY010000014.1:63436935-63451935 GCA_030674185.1 Monoplex corrugatus
TGTGTTTATGTATTTGTGTGTGTGTGAGAGAGAGTGTGTGTGTAAGTGTGTGTGTATGTGAGTGTGTGTGTGTGTTTGTGTGTGCGCGGGTGTGTGAGTGTGAGTGTGATGTGTGTGTGTGTGTGTGTGTGTGTGTGTGTGTGTGTGTGTGTGTGTGTGTGTGTGTGTGTGTGTGTGTGTGTTTGTGTGTGTATGCACACACGTCAACTGGTAATAAAAATCGTACATCAGTCAAATGTCAAAGTAATTATCAACACAAACACATGGAGAAACATAACAACAGGCAGCTCAGTCAAAATGTCAAAGTAATTATCAAAACAAGCAAATGAAACAAACCATCCGACAAGGCGTCGTCTACAGACGATGCCCAATGCTCAGACAAAAACTTCTGGACATTATTGTGCAACAACACCCTGAGAGATAATACTACTACTAACAGTGTCATTTATAAGACACCAAATGTTGATATAAGAATCAAACCAAAGTGCTCACTCTCATCATACACCAAAGCAATCACCCAACAATGACCAAAACTCCAGGGCACAAAGCACACACAGACTAGGAGAGGGAGAACAGGAGGGCAGTGGGGCAAAAGAATGAGCATGTAAAGGGGGGGGGGGGGAGAATCACCACTAGACAATAATGTATGTCTTCAAGCTAGCCTTGAAGGAAGACAGAGTCGGTGACAGTCGAACAGACGGGGGAAGACCGTTCCAGTTGTATGGACCAGACAGAAAATGAGCGGAGAGCAATTGTGGTACAGTCGTATCGTGGAATTTGCAGACAACTAGTACCAGAAACAGAACGAAGAGGTCAAGCAGGGGTGTACAATCGAAGGTGGGATAAACAAGTGCAGTACCATCGATAGACTTGTAGCATAATGCATTGATTTTGTATTAAATTCTTTGAGAAACGGGCAGCCAGTGGAGAAAATGAAGGCAGGGAGTGACATGATCATGCCTCTTTTAACGAAGGGCAAGACAGGCCGCAGAATTCTGAATAAGCAGGAGGCATGCAACAGAAGACGCAGGCAAGCCAAACAGCAACCGACCAAAAATAATTAATTTCTTTATTACACAGTAAAGCGTTTTAACAATGATTTCATTGATTAATATCCATTACTAAAACAAATTCAAACAACTCCTTTTTCACAAGATGTCCTGACTTCACGCTTGAAATAGGGCCTTTCGGAATGAGATTGGTACGCCTGATGACAACTGTCTCAGTCAATCTCATAAGTAAATACGCACACGACTGTATGGCCACTTTAGATTAATACAACCAGACACGTGGTTTTTGCTTATCATAATCAGTGACATCAAAAGACAATATAACAACGAAGGAACAAGTTACGCCTTCTTCTTCGCCCTTCTTTTTTTTAAAAACAAACAAACGAGAAAGGAAGAGAGACAGACAGACAGACAGACAGAGCCAGAGAGAGAGAGAGAGACGGAGAAAGAGACAGAGAGACAGACAAAGAGACAGAGACAGACAAAGAGACAGAGACAGACAATGAGACAGAGAAGGGAGAGAGAGAGAGAGAGAGAGAGAGAGAGAAGAGAGAGAGAGAGAGAGAAGTCAGACTTCAGAACACATGATTACTTTATGACAGTAGCTTTAGGTCCCATCGTATCTGTCTCATAGCCAGTCCTTGCTACCCTATACACAATGCATGAGCATAAAAATTTATGACAGACATACACACACACGTACATACATACACACATACATAGATACATACATACATACATAGACAGATAGATAGACAGATAGAGATAGATATATAGACAGATAGATAGACAGACAGACAGATAGATAGACACATAGACAGACAGACACAGATAAATAGACAGACAGACAGATAGATAGACAGACAGGCAGACAGATAGATAGATAAATAGATAGATAGACAGACAGACAGGCAGAAAGACAGATAGATAAATAGATAGATAGACAGACAGACAGGCAGACAGATAGATAGATAGATAGATAGATAGAGGAGATAGATAGATAGATAGATAGACAGATAGATAGATAGATAGACAGACAGATAGACAGATAGATAGACAGACAGACAGATAGATAGATAGACAGACAGACAGATAGATAGATAGATGGACAGACAGACAGATAGATTAGACAGATTAGATAGATAGATAGATAGACAGACAGATAGATAGATAGACAGACAGGCAGACAGACAGATAGATAGATAAATAGATAGACAGGCAGACAGATAGATAGATAGACAGATTGATAGATAAATAAGATAGATAGAGGAGATAGATAGATAGACAGACAGACAGATAGATAGACAGACAGACAGATAGATAGATAGACAGACAGACAGACAGACAGATAGCTAGATAGATAGACAGATAGATAGACAGACAGATAGATAGATAGATAGATAGATAGATAAAGAGAGAGACAGAGACATGGAGTCAGAGGCAGCACAGACATTTTTCTGCACCTGATGTTGAAGGAAGTAGTATCTGTCTGTTGCTAAACATCCTGTTGAAAGTCGCAGCGGAAAAACACACCCTGCGTGTGAAGTTATATCCTGCACGGTATCCTAATCTAGCTAATCACACCATCAATGTGGATAAAACCTAAACGGAAGCCTTTATCCTACCTCGCCTCTCTTGAAAAGAAAATAATCAAGGAACGAGTGCGTGAGAGCATGCTAGTGTGTATTTACGCACATGCATGCGTGGGTGCGTGGGTGTGTCTGTGAGTGAGATGCAGAGAGACAGAGAGCGGGGAGGGAGAGAGAGGGAGGGCGAGAGAGAGAGAGAGAGAGAGAAAGAGAGATAAACGCAGAGAAAGACAGAGAGGGATCGAGAGAGAATGAGAGATGCCGTGAGGAGAGAGAGAGAGAGGAAGGAGAGAGAGAGAGAGAGAGAGAGAGAAAGACAGAGACAGAGAGACAGCAAGAATGAGAGACGCAGAGAGAGAGAGAAAGAGGGAGGGAGGGAGACAGAGAGAGGGGGAGAGAGGGGGGGAGGGATTTGGGGGGGTTTCAGTTTCGAGGTCGTCAGACCAAGAAGTGTAAGCGCAAAGAATGCTCCGCTGGATTCAAATAATACTTTTTAAAAAATTCATGAGCAGTCTTGCAGAGTCTGGACTATATTATGTTCAGTCCAAGGGGAAATGTAAAACCACCAAACTTCCAACGGACATTGCTCACTCTCAAAATGTCAAAGTCGACTAAACGACAGGATAAGTACTTTCTTTTTTTTAACAATTCCACTTGAAATCATTAGCATAAATGATACACACAAGCACATAACAATAACACAATGTCATTACACTGTCTCACAATAATGAAACAATCAGATACTGTTTCAGTTTCAGCTTCTCAAGATGACGTTTCCGCGCTCGGAACGAATTCCATATGCACTAACGTCACAGGCGCCATGTGTATAGTGATCATGACACAAGCCTTAAGCCTACGCATAAACCCATGAGCCGGCCAGTTCCTAAGGCCCTACCTAGACTATGTTTTACCTAGTCTATATTTTACACTGGTGTTTTATCATTCTTCAAAATCGGATACATAAAACGAGTAAGCAACGCAATAACATCGACAACACACACACACACACACACACACACACACACACACACACACACACACACACACACACACACACACACACACCACACACACACACACACACCATTATTCCTATATTTTTGTACAGGAAGAATCACCAACAAGCAGGGCAAGGCTTTCTTCCACATGGGATGATGGATTCTTTAACTACTTTCCCCACTGAGACCTCTTTTTCCCTCCTACATCCTCTGCCATCGAAAACTCCAATGTCTCCTTGCCTAACCAACCAAACATCGGAACATCAGCGCGTTGATCATACATGAGATGAGGGGCCTAGTAAAGAATGTCTACGTCCAAATAACAACAGGCCGACGTTATCCGTTCTATCGATACATCATCGATACAATAGACACGAATGGCTCTGTCGTTAGTGTAGCCTATTTCATTATGTGCCTGATTGAGGGCTGGCGTCGTAAGTGTAAAGCCTGCAGGTGTCTTTTAACTAACTACGTACCGTGCAATATAACACAAAATGTACCACTAATACCCCTTTGGCTCCCGCACCCCTATCCAACAACTGCAAAAAATTAACCTTTAACACTTTGCGATTACGCTGTACAAAAATGTAGGAAATGATGGTATGTGTGTGTGTGTTGTCGATGTTACTGCGTTGCTTACCTGATTTGTTTCATATAATTGTTTCACTGTTATGAGGCAGCGTAATGGCAAAGTGTTAAGTTTATGCTTCGCTAGTATGGTTGATAATGCAGGATGCTGGTGGACAGGGTGCGGGAGTCGAAAGTTTCAGATACCATAAATGTCTACATGGTCATCTACATCGGACGAGAATGGCGTCAGGTCCAGCGCCTCAATCTCAATGGCGCCGGCAACAACTAGAAAAATTAGGCATATTCACCATCGCAAGATGAAGCCTGACCATGTAGATGATGAACAAAAGAAGATGTACCTGATTTTCACCCTTCCCCTGCTATCTATCTACCTTTAAAACAGCCGTCATATCGCTGCCATGGCACAGCAACAAAACACGGCTAAAACACCAGACGCAGATCAAAAGACGGTCAAACAACCTTTTCTTAGGATCATCATCATCATCATCATGTGCCCTGCCGCATGGCTTTGGTGATCATGGCCCTCCATATGAAGCTATCCTTTGTCGCTGCGAGTATTTCTCCCATCCTGAATGTCTTCGTCCATTGCGCAAGTCCGTCCGCTATTCTTAGGTTCTTATGTTCATACACCAATGAGTTCCAATCTAGCTGCTATACAGCGAACTGGCCTATGTGCAGTTATTCTGTTGTGACGGTGTAGCATGTATAAAACCCCTCCATTTTTCTACTGGAACGTTTATCCCTATCGACCACATCACCTTGACCATCATGAAAAGCGACTTAACGAAGCAAGCAAAGCGTTTAATAGCCACTTTGTAGCAAAGCGTTTCACAGCAGCTCTACATTGTTACACAGTGTTTCGTTAGCCACTCTACAAAGTAGCAAATCTGATTCATAGTTTTGATCTATTGACTATAATCGTTTGTCATGACTCCTAACCGTTATCACTAAAAATCGGATTTTTTTCTGTTCACGATCTTTATTGATCCAAAATGACAACGTCCATGTTAGACACAACAGGCAATTTTTCGCCAATTGACAGATTCGATAAAAAAATAAGCATGAAAACGACCCACCCACCCTCCATTCACGTGTTTTCTTGGTCTGGTCCCACGTCTTCCTGCATTTTTTCACCAAAAATTTGCATTTCTGTCACAGAAGATGGCGCCTTCATCTGTAACTATCTTTAACCCCCCCCCCCCCCCCACTCTGCCCACCAACTGCAAAAACTTAACCTTCTGATTCCCTCATCCTATCTACCAGCTTCCTGCAGAATGCTGACAGACTGGGTGCGGGAGTCAAAGGGTTAAAGAAAAGTTTCGCTCATTCTCTCATCTTGTTGCTTTCAGCTTTCGTAGTTCGCTGGCAGTTTGTTAACGTTCCTATAGTCCCTTTAAACAAACCTGTTGGTACAAAACGGGCAGGTTCGTTTCACTACAGCAAGAACCAACACATTTATATCAAACCCAAAGAAAAAGGCAGTGAAGAAAATCGATCTAAGTGGGTGAAAACCTTTGAGAGAGGTGAAAGAAAATCGATTTAAGTGGGTGAAAACCTTTGACAGAGGTGCTTACAAGAAGGAAGGAGGAAGAAAGGTGTCCCACCACTCTCAGGAATACTGTATTGATCGTCCGGTTCTCCACCAGGACGGTCCAGCATGTGTGGGTACCACACCACCTCACAATATCTTTTTGCTCAATGAAGAGCTTAACATGTTTTCCGTTCTGGGCCATTAGCTGAAGACAGGAATAAAAAAAAATATATGGATAAATAAACAAAATAAATAAATAAAATAAGACACGAACTGATAGTCCTGTGTGGTAAGTTTGAAAGACCATCTGCATGTACATAACTGACTGAGCACATTCAGTGCAGCGACCAGAAAAAAAAAGACATCTGGAGATAACTGTGAAATGTTAAACTGAAAACAGCTGCAAAGAACCTTCCTTGTGGCATATCTGAAGATCGGTAAGACTGTCCACAGAGGTAATGGCGTAATGCCTTCATCTTCACTCTCTCCTCTTGTAAGCTATGTCACAAAACTGTTGACCAAGACAGACCTGATGCTTAATTATTTCTCATGCGACTGGCACAAACAGATATTCAGAATCTACTCGTATTTTTGCAACAAAAATAAAAAAAATTAAAAAAGTAAGAAAGTAAGTAAATAAGTAAGTAAGTAAGTAAGTAAGTAAGTAAGTAAATAAGTAAGTAAGTAAGTAAGTAAGTAAGTAAATAAGTAAGTAAGTAAGTAAGTAAGTAAGTAAACAAATAAAACCATCACCCTCTTACAACCATCACACCAGATTCAAAGATCTCTAGCACATTACACTATACAACTGCCGACATACTGCACATGTTCTCCTTTGGGTTTCTTCCTCTTTAGCTACACAACAGAAAATATCTAAGCAAAATGAAAACATTTTCAATAAAGAATCTATTCCGGCAATACTTTTGTCTTTATGGGCATAGCCACAGTGAGTGGTTTTGTTACTGTTAGTGTTATTTTTTTAAAGCCCAGCCGATTGCATAGAGCCATATCGGGGCTATAACCGTTTCAAAACACATTCACAATACTTCAACAGGAAAAAAAGGAAAACAAAATTAAATACACATGTCAATGCATTCGCGCACATAATATGAGGAGATGCCCTAGCGCTGACTACTCCGTCCAATTTATCACACAGAGGATTTAAAAAAATACCTGAGTAAACATTTTAACATAACTAAGGACACTAAAACATACGTAAAAACGGGCCTAAATTACCTAAAATTGCTTCCGCATATCGCATTTCCTAGAGCCAAAAATGCACTTAATACATGCACTCAACTATCAATCCTAAGAGAAAGTACGTAAGACTTTATCGAACACATACAGTGAGTGGTTAACGGAACCATCATGACAGTCGCTGAGACACTGGTTTGTATTACAGGTCAATCAATATCAACTAGAACCGTATGGTAATATCCTCGACAGTCTGTCAAGGGAGTATACCAATACTCTTCATCTCTCTTAAATATAAAAACAAAGGGAGGAGGTGCCGGGGTGGTGGTGGATTGGGGGGTGGGTGGGACGGTAAATCCTCAAGGCTCTTGTCAGGGAAAACGTGTCAAGTCTGACATTGTATCGTTATGTATGGGAAAAGCGATGGTTCACAGTCTAACGTTTTCTCAAATCGATAAAAGACACACACTTTATGGCGGTTTCTCAAATCGATGAAAGACACACTTTATGGTGGTTTCTCAAATCGATGAAAGACATACACTTTATGGTAGATTCTCAAATCGATGAAAGACACACTGTATGGTGGTTTCCCAAATCGATGAAAGGCACACACCTTATGGTGGTTTCCCAAATCGATGAAACATACTTTTACGGTGGTTTCTCAAATCGATGAAACACACACACTTTACTGTGGTTTCTCAAATCGATGAATCATACACAGTCCAAAGTGCATTTCAATATCGCCAAAACAAAATTATCTAGTATGTATAAAAGAGACAAAACGCAACAACTAAAGTCATGATTTGGGCTTTAATAACATCTAATGCAACTTTACCCTTAATCATGAAAACATCTCACAATCCTCTTCGTTTGGGGCAACTGAAACAACCACTGTTCACAAAACAAGGATATCACCCGAACAACCAACCAACCAATCAACCAGCTAACCAATCAACTATGCTAAACTAAACTTAATCAACCAAACAATTAACCTAACCACTGCAAATGATTCTCGACTGATGGAAAAGTGGATACAATTCACAAAACACAAAAACAAGAGACAAAAGCCGTGTCCTCCGGCATCTCGCTCTCTTTGGCGTGGTTCTGTGTGAACTCTTCTATTTTTTCATTACATGAAGAAAAAGATCTGTTAAAAGCCCTTTTCTTTGACTCGTTATCTGCTTATTGATAATACTGTATATACGTGCATGTCGGTTCGAGAAGAATTCCTAAAGAAAAACTATTAACAGAAACGAGATGTCCAAACCATACCACTACATTTCTATTTGTCTGACAGAAACAACAAGAGAATATCAAGGAGAACCCATTCTATGTCAAAGAAGTTAATTAAGAGACAGCTAGAGTGTTTTCTTTATGACCACTAGATTTCCTTTAATAATCAACTAAAACCACTCAATACTTTGAAGAATAATAACAACCTTACGTGCTCAATACAACATTTTATCAGTAATTACTGATAAACTCCAAGCTAAGAAATCCTCGCAGATGTATTATCGGCAGACAGACATGTGCACAATGCATGAAAAAGAAAAAAACCCTCTCTCTTCCTCTCCATCTTCCCTACTCTCAGGTTTCTGGTCAATATGAAACTATGAAAATCTTTTTCTCTCTCTCTCTCTCCGTCCCTGTCTCTCTCTCTTCCTATTAGTAAGTGAAACTGAAAGAGAAAGAAAGAAAGAAAGAAGGATGGAAGGAAGGAAACAAAGAAATATAGAAAGAACAGCAATCGAAATAACAACAAGAAAAAAAAAAAAACACCTAGAAATGAAAAAAACGGAAACACTTTGTCAATGGCAGATGTAATACAATATATTTTTAGAGCAATTAGAAAACAAAAGTAGAGAAGACTTAGAAAACAAAGTGATCTTTTATGTCCAGTTTTACACACTCGACACCTAACGATTTTCTTCTAATAGTCTTCGGATGCAGTCGTTTACTCCAGAGTTTATTTTGCAAACAGTTTCTCAGTTATTTCAATAAACAGCCACACTACAGAGCTCAGTTATTTCAGTAAACATCCGTATCAAAGAAATGTTGTTTCTGGTCTGCAGCTCAACTTTCAACTGCATCAACACACAGCGCAAGCCGTGAGTGGGCAAAGTGATTTTCAGTGTTGTGCCGTCAGTCAATCTAACTCATATAGACGCGCTGTTTCCAGCCTTCTTAACCCTTTGACTCCCGCACCCTGTTCAACGGCATCCTGCATTGTTAACCATGTCACCAAGGCAAAAACTTAACCCTTTCACTCCCTTACCCTTTCCACCAGCTTCCTCCTGCAGGAAGCTGGTGGAAAGGGTGAAGGAGTCAAAGGATTAAGTTTTTGCAGTTGGTGGATGAGGTGCAGGAGTCAAAGGGTTAAATGTACATGGTTATTTCAATAAAAACCAGTAATTGCGTGTCCTGTTTGCTGTAGGAATAGACATATGTAAATAACACAACAGGCATTCTTCTCCGCATTCCTTCCGCAAACCACTCCCACAAATACACCCCCACCCAACCACTTAAAAAAAAAGTCTGTGAGTGTGAATGATTTGGTAAGTGGAATCTTCATACAGTGAGACCCAATAGCCAAAATTAATACACCTGCAAATGCCTCTTCAATTTCAAAGGATTATGTTTTTGCAGATGGTGGATAGGGTGCGGGAGTCCAAGGGTTAATTTGCTGAGAAAACGTAGCAGTACCTTCAGGAACCTCAGCATGAAAACAGAATCGAATTACCCTTTCTAATCAAACGCCCGCTCTCATATATCTGTCTCCAATATCTCATCAATCAAGCGAAAATTTGATATACTGGGTGAATGCACAACGCTACCATTTCAGCACTCATACACAAACAAACTCAAGCTGAAATCAGCACATGCTGTTTTAGCGAGGAATGATCACGATGGACACTCAGCATTCACTACGTTGCTAGAATTATATTATTCCTGTCGTATTCTTGACATCATTATCATCATTCAATTCAATTTAATCCATAATACTTACATTTGTAAGAGAAATTAATGCAACAAAAATGCTGTCACAGCACCAGCCACAATCATAAAGCACATTAAAAAATGAAATAACACACACACACACGCACGCACGCATACTTACATATGCACACACACACACATACACACGTACGCACGCACACACATAGACACAAGCACAAGCACGCATACATACTCAGACACACACACACATA
The DNA here is from genome assembly GCA_030674185.1 of Monoplex corrugatus. Taxonomy (NCBI): domain Eukaryota; kingdom Metazoa; phylum Mollusca; class Gastropoda; order Littorinimorpha; family Ranellidae; genus Monoplex; species Monoplex corrugatus. The sequence continues at coordinate 63,447,058 of JAPXFY010000014.1, forward strand.
CACACACACAAATACGCATGCACGGACGCACGTAAGCACATACACAGACACAAGCACAAGTACGAACACACACATACACGCACGCACACACACACACACACATACGTACGAACACACACACACAAGCACAAACACGCATACACATACGCACGCACACACACACACACACAAGCATGCATACACATTCACACATACAAGCGCACGCACGCACACACACACACAAACACACACACACACACACACCACACACACACGAACACACACAAATACAGAGAGACAGACAGACAGACAGACAGACAGAAACAGACAGACAGAGAGCTGTACACCCAGCTGAACGTTTAAGCCAGGCTTCTTTTCTGCATAGGATTTCTTTAACAGACGCCCCGAGAGAGAGAGAGAGAGAGAGAGAGAGAGAGAGAGAGAGAGAGAGAGAGAGAGAGAGAGGTGTGTGTGTGTGTGTGAGGGAGAGAGAGTGAGAGAGAGAGAGAGAGAGAGAGAGAGAGAGAGAGAGAGAGAGAGAGAGAGAGAGAGAGAGAGAGAGAACTGTACACCCAGCTGAACGTTTATGCCAGGCTTCTTTTCTGCATAGGTTTTCTTTAACAGACACCCGAAAGTTCGATGCCCAGTTGATGAATTTCTGCGCGCGTGACCGGCAAAGGTGTGGCTGTGGCCACACTGACTTTATACATTATGAATGTTGCGCCGTTTGTATATTTTGTGTGTGTGTGTGTGTGTGTGTGTGTGTGTGTGTGTGTGTGTGTGTGTGTGTGTGTGTGTGTGTGTTTTCGTGTGTGTGTGTGTGTGGTGTGTGTGTGTGTGTGAGCGAGCGAGTGTGTATGTGTGTGTGTGTGAGTGTGTGTGTTGTGTGTGTGTGTGTGTGTGTGTGTGTGTGGTGTGTGTGTGTGTGTGTGTGTGTGTGTGTGTGTGTGTGTGTGTGTGTGTGTGTGTGTGTGTGTGTGTGTGTGTGTGTGTGTGTAGTCTTGGAGAAGTGCGTGCGTGTGAGTATGTAAGTGTGTGTGTGTGGTCTTAAGAATGTGCGTGCTGACATGCTTGAGTGTGTGTGTGTGCGCGCGTGCGTATGTATGCGTGTTTGCGTGAGTGCGTACGTACGTGAGCACGTGCGCACGCGCGTTCTTTTGATATATGCGAGAGCCTGTCTTTAAGGTCTATGATCAAAACACAATCACATACAGTGTGTAATATTCCTCGTGTGGCTGACTTCAAGACCTTTTGTTACTACTCTTTGATAAACCATCTATCAGCAATCATTTCTTCGTTCGTCTAAAAAGAGACAGAGTCACACAGACATTCTCTTGACCAATCTGTGTTGCTGAATTTTCTTCCGAGTAACTGGGGTTGAGATATTCTATGTTTGTGTCATCATTCAAATCCCACCTTAAAACTGACCCCTTCAGATAATATTTTCATGTCCAGAATTTGTCCAATGTTTTGTAAGCTGTTCCTGTGTTCACTGAATGATTGGGAATAGGTCTGTGACTGTAAGTCTGTGTGAGAGTGTTTGTTGCAAGCGCCTAAATCCATACGTAAGGCGTGAAATAAATAAATAAATAAATAAAATCCATACGTAAGGCGTAAAATAAATAAGTAAGTAAATACGACTAACTACTAACTACTACTACTACTACTACTACTACTACTACTACTATACCAATGATAATAATAATGTCTTGTTTTGTTGTATTAAATACGCGTTCATATTTTTCTTTTGTGTTTTTTCTGGTTCCTGTTTACTTGAACGCGGGCAGTCACACTTGTTTTGAATAATAATAATAATAATAACAATAATAATAATAATAAGCATTTTTTAACACTTCGTTTCATTTTGAGATTTATTAGAAAAGTGGAGGCAGAATGATTTTGCACACGCGTGCAGCACAGTTAAGAACACAATGGGTGGGGAGTGGGTGGGGTGGTTGAGGGAATAAACAAACACATAAAAGAAAATGCCCCAAACTGAACTTTTTTCCTCTATAACGGGAAGACTCGAGTGGCAAGGAACACTCTACAAATAGGAACAGAGACAGACCCATCACCCGGCAAATCCAGTTGGACGAGGAGTTGGCAAACTTTCAAGCATGGTGGACGAGAGATTGTCTTTGTCGCTGACATTTTCCTTTCATTTCTCAAGCACTGTATGTCAACAAACCTAAAGCAGACACACGGCTATAATCGAAGTTGGGACATTATACTTGTTCTCATCATATTCCCGGTCCTTTCCCTGTTTCTCTGATACACCATACAAGGAATCGGACACATGCTGCTTTCTTTCTTTCTTTGCTAACAAAACAAAATTCTTTCTTTGCTAACAGAAAACAAGTTCTTTCTTTGCTTACAAAACAAATTCTTTCTTTGCTTAGAAAACAAGTTCTTTCTTTGCTTACGAAACACGTTCTTTCTTTGCTCACAAAACAAAGTTCCTTCGTTGCTTACAAAACAAGTTATTTCTCTGCTCACAAAACAAAGTTCCTTCTTTGCTTACAAAGCAAGTTCTTTCTTTGCTCACAAAAGAAAGTTCTTTCTTTGCTCACAAAACAAAGTTCTTTCTTTGCTTACAAAACAAATTCTTTCTTTGCTTAGAAAACAAGTTCTTTCTTTGCTTACGAAACACGTTCTTTCTTGCTCACAAAACAAAGTTCCTTCGTTGCTTACAAAACAAGTTATTTCTCTGCTCACAAAACAAAGTTCCTTCTTTGCTTACAAAGCAAGTTCTTTCTTTGCTCACAAAAGAAAGTTCTTTCTTGCTCACAAAACAAAGTTCTTTCTTTGCTTACAAAACAAGTTCTTTCTTTGCTTACAAAACAAGTTCTTTCTTTGCTTACGAAACAAAGTTCTTTCTTTGCTTACATAACAAGTTCTTTCTTTGCTTACAAAACAAAGTTCTTTCTTTGCTTACATAACAAGTTCTTTCTTTGCTTACATAACAAGTTCTTTCTTTGCTTACAAACAAGTTCTTTCTTTGCTTACAAAACAAAGCTCTTTCTTTGCTTACAAAACAAAGTTCTTTCTTTGCTTACATAACAAGTTCTTTCTTTGCTTACAAAACAAAGTTCTTTCTTTGCTTACATAACAAGTTTTTCTTTGCTTACGGAACACGTTCTTTCTCTACTCACAAAACAAAGTTCCTTCTTTAAAAGAAGTAACGATCTGGTTTTCTCTTTCAATTCTTCTGTTGACAATGAAATGCTGCTTGTGAAGTTGACCAAATATATCTAATATGTTTTCGTGGTTGTAAATAAGCATTTTCAAGAGCTTGCTACACGATGATTTGAATCTTATGTCAACCATTACTGCATAATACAGATAACTTCCCGTCTGTTTCGGCTGGAGTGAGTTAACAACTGTTAGATCAGCTATTCTGTGCAATCCTGCATACCAGTCTTTGAGGCTGTCAGTTTTTACTACAATCAAAGGATAGCTTCTACTACTATCTATTCTATTACTACAACAACTACTACCACCACAGCATAACTACTATCACTGCCACCAACAAGAAAGAGAGTCGTTATCATCATCACTGAGGGACAACACAAGCAAAAGAAACTGATCTAAATCAGACTGCCAGGTTTCATGTGTGGAAGTCAGCCAGTTTTCATATGAGGGTGTTAGAGATCTAATTATTTTATACTGGCTTTTCTAGGAAGATTCCAATTCCTAAGTACTTTCTCATTAGCTTTCTGAAAGTGATACATTATTCATTATTATATCTGCTATTTTCTCCTGCTCAACGCCACGTCAGGGAAGTTGTCTACCGTTTTCTCCCCGCTGTTTTCTGCATTCATTCTTTTATCTACTGTATACGTTTGACAAAAGCCAGTCGGCCGAAAATTTGCGCCTGTCTTGTTTTGTCATAACAAATACGCGTTCTGATTCTATTTTGGTGTTTTTCTTCCAACAGCAGCTACATGTAGATTCCATTCATGGCCCCTCTGTTTTCTCCAAAAGACAAATAAAGGGGATCCATAACCAAATCTCCACGGAAAAGTTTTACTGCCGCGGCATTAGTACGTCTGTCAGACCGGGCTTTAAAAGGGAAGCCAAGTTTGGGGGTCCATTTTCTGTATGGATTTCTCATGATTGTGTATCTCCTACCGAGCTCGGCTCGACAGGCCTCAGGCTCGTTTGTCTTCTGTTTGTCTGCCCCAGTTGACCTATTTCTGTTCTATTGGCCACGATACTTTTTTCCACAACATATAGTTTCGTGATCATTCTGTAGTATGAACCACATACGATGAACGTTACTAAGCTGACCAGCATTTTGTGGCATAATGCTGTTTTATCTTAACCAGAAATTATCTGCCTTGGCTTCATGACAAAGTGCAATAACCTAAGACAAGAACATCAACCCCACAAGCAGTGACAGCCAGCAGGCTTATCTGTGCTGGTCAGAGACTTTGAGACTCACAAGCACCAGTCTCACAAGTCTATGATTATGAAAGATCAACCGTCTTACTGTCAGTTCCTGTAAGAGACTGACGTTCCGATCTCTGGTGATTATAATCTACGATCAGGTCAGTACATTGCAGCATTAAGCTGATTACAAAGTGTTGGCTAGATTATGGTCTAAATGACAGCTAGCATTTTCGGCTATCAGGTCAATACATTGTGGCATTAGCGCTTAGATTTGATTTCTATCAAGATTTTGCGCTATATAAATATTGTAATTATTATTATTATTATAATTATTATTATTATTATTAAACTGATTACGAAATGCTAACTAGATTATGGGCTAAACGACTTCTACCAATTCACCAGCTTGTCATCACTTCACGATACACATATGATAGTATTTCTTGGTATAAGTCATACCTGATAATTGGCCCATGAAACCGGCCCAGAGAAGAGTTACCTTTACTT
>JAPXFY010000014.1:63456935-63464435 GCA_030674185.1 Monoplex corrugatus
TAACCATTTCAATGCATATATATATTTAACACCCATGCCCAGCACACTGAACAGAGTCACATCAGGGTTATAACCATTTCAATGCATATATATATTTAACACCCATGCCCAGCACACTGAACAGAGTCACATCAGGGCTATAACCATTTCAATGCATATATATATTTAACACCCATGCCCAGCACACTGAACAGAGTCACATCAGGGCTTATAACCATTTCAATGCATATATATATTTAACACCCATGCCCAGCACACTGAACAGAGTCACATCAGGGTATAACCATTTCAATGCATATATATATTTAACACCCATGCCCAGCACACTGAACAGAGTCACATCAGGGTTATAACCATTTCAATGCATATATATATTTAACACCCATGCCCAGCACACTGAACAGAGTACATCAGGGCTATAACCATTTCAATGCATACATATTTAAAACAAGACCCTGCACACGAACAAAAAGTCACATCAGGTTAAACCATTTCAAGCATTATATATTAACATCCATGCCAGCACACATTAACAGTCACATCAGGGCTATAACCATTTCAATGCATATATATATTTAACACCCATGCCCAGCACACTGAACAGAGTCACATCAGGGCTATAACCATTTCAATGCATATATATATTTAACACCCATGCCCAGCACACTGAACAGAGTCACATCAGGGCTATAACCATTTCAATGCATATATATATTTAACACCCATGCCCAGCACACTGAACAGAGTCACATCAGGGCTATAACCATTTCAATGCATATATATATTTAACACCCATGCCCAGCACACTGAACAGAGTCACATCAGGGCAAATAACCATTTCAATGCATATATATATTTAACACCCATGCCCAGCACACTGAACAGAGTCACATCAGGGTTATAACCATTTCAATGCATATATATATTTAACATCCATGCCCAGCACACTGAACAGAGTCACATCAGGGCTATAACCATTTCAATGCATATATATATTTAACACCCATGCCCAGCACACTGAACAGAGTCACATCAGGGCTATAACCATTTCAATGCATATATATATTTAACACCCATGCCCAGCACACTGAACAGAGTCACATCAGGGCTATAACCATTTCAATGCATATATATATTTAACACCCATGCCCAGCACACTGAACAGAGTCACATCAGGGCTATAACCATTTCAATGCATACACAAGACCTCGCTGGAAAAAAAAACACCTGAAAAAAAAAGAAGTACACATAGCAATGCATTCACACACATTACTTAAGTATACGCCCCTGGTATTGACCACTACACCCAATTTATCACCAGAGGCCTAAAAAACAAACCTGAATATAAATGTAAAAAAAAAACATTTGAAAATGGCCTAAATTACCTTAAAAATTACTTTTGCGCATCACATTTCCTTACAGCCAAAAACATAATCAATACATGTACCCATTTATCAATCCCAGATAAAGGTACCTAAGGCTTTACCGAACACATACAGGTGAACGGGCCAGCAAGGCAGTAAATGACAGGAAGAGATGACAGAAAGCAAACGAGCAAGACAGATGCATAAACAAAGACAACGACAGAAAAGAGGAAATTTCTTACGCAGAATGTCCAGAAGGTGGAAATGCTATTTATACTGAAACAGCCCCTAGCATCCCCACAGGGATGGGTGGGGGTGGGGTGGTTTATAAACAGTATAGACCTTGAAAAAGACACAAAACCAGAAAGGGGCAAAAAAACAGAACAAAACAAAGATCGGTAAAAGTCCAGACATGGCTGCTTGTTATTCCTGGCTTTGTTCTTAACAAAAGTTGGAGTAACGGTCGATGAGACTTAAATCATTCTGAATGTAATCTGTCAGTACAGTCTGTCTGCATTTGCTACCTGATCATTTTGAAAATGAGCTGTTAAGGATAAAGGTAACAATCCACTGTTCATCATTCATCAGTATTGCTAACGTGAGGAACCGTATGGGAAACTCTTTCTCAGTCTCGTTGTGCGTGGTGCTGGCAGACATTGGCCTGTGTCTCCTCAGCTTGTACGATATGACATTCTCTTTTTACGATCTGCTCACCACAAATACAACAATGTTTTCACAGTAATGATGTCACAGTCGTCTGTCTGGAGACAAAGATATTTTGATATCCTACGTCGGAGTCTTTCGTCTCACCAAAACAGCTGGGACAACATAAACATCCGTCTGAGAACGCCAGACAAATAGAGTTCCACATTATGAAGTAAAGTTTTCTTCTGGAAGAAAAACTAGTTCTACACTTTGAAGCAGAGTAATCTTCCACCTCTAAGCATGAACGTCCCCATACTCTATACCAGAGATAAAGAAGCTCTCTGTCTCAGAAATGGACAATTACCTACTCCAAATGACATAAAAGGCTGTCCTCTCTCTAAGACAAAGAACATGGACATTTCGATGAACCACGGCCACAAGTAAACAGACTTCTGCCTGGATATTTCAAAACTCCTCATTATAAAGTATCTTTCGACTATGGACAAAGGGGCTTTCCCACACTGGGAATTGTCCTCTATCTAACGAGAAGAGAACTTTCCAACTCCACAACACAGTGTTCTGTTGGCGAGAGTTATGCCATTATTTTGGCGGGGGGGGGGGGGGGGGGGAGGGTAAGGGATATATATCATGATGCGAAAGAAGAACACGCCTGGTGCCTCTGAATGCTAATGACTTATACCTATGGATGTTGAGGCACTTTCTGTTTGTCCATTCGTTTGTGTGAAAGCTGAAACCGTGGTGGTGGTGATTGACTGACGGTTAGTCCTCACGAACCTCTCTCTCTTTCTGTGTGTCTCTCTATGTCTGACACACACACATACACACACACACCTCAAATACGTGCATGGTTTATGACAGTGTGGTTGTGGTGTTGGTGTTGTGTGGGTAGCATAGTATTTGTAGTAGTATGTGTGTGTATGTGTGTGCGTGCGTGTGTGTATGTGTATACGTGTGCGTGTGTGTGTGTGTTTCCAGATTCCAAATATCAGCAAAATGTTGCGTGCTCTTACTCTAGCATGCAAGCACGCAAGCAAGCGCAAACACACACACACACACACACACACACACACACACACACACACAAAGAGAGAGAAAGACAGACAGACAGACAGACAGACAGACAGACAGAGAGAGCTAGTCTTCTCAATGTCTTAAGATACCAGCAGATCTCACAGGCAGGGATTTCCATGCCCGCAGGGCACACAGACAAATGTTGACGATTCCAGGGATGAACACTACAAGTTTGCCAACCACTGCCGTGGCCATGGTGTCTCTATAATGTGCTGTGGTGTTGACACTGAGGTTCGCTTGTCATAGAAATCAATGGTTTCTCTAGGTTTAAGATTTCACTGAATGTTTCCTGTAGTCTGTCAGTGAAGGGTGTGCCAGTTTTTTCTACCATTTCAATCTCGTTATTTGAGAAAGAGAGAGAGAGAGAGAGAGACAGACAGACAGACAGACAGACAGACACAGACAGACAGACAGAGACAGGCTGACAGCCAGCCAGACACACAAAGAGACAGACAGAGGGAATGTGTGTGTGTGTGTGTGTGTGTGTGTGTGTGTGTGTGTGTGTGTGTGTGTGTGTGTGTGTGTGTGTATGTGTGTGTGTGTGTGGTGTGTGTGTGTGTATGTGTGTGTGTGTGCGTGCGCGCGCGCGAGCGCGTGCCCTCGCGCGTGCGTACATGTGTGGGAGACAGAGAGAAAGGAGGAGGAGGAAGACAAGAAGAAGAACAACAAGTAGTAGAACAAAATATGCAATCAAACCGAAGCTGTCGGTATGTATGTGTGCGCCTGCGCAACTGTTTGAAGTTGTGTGAATGTGTAGGCCTACCCACAAAAAGCAGGCACTGGCTGTCAACGGATCGGTTTTCACATCAGACCTGGTCTAACACGACGTTGCCGTTGCAATTACGTAACTGTTTAATAGATAAATCTACAAACGGGCATTTCCCCATTATTTTACTAACACCACAAACAAATGGTCAAGAAAATCTAGTCAGGATGTCTCAATTTTTAATTGGTGATCAAACGCCTAAGACAGGGCCAAGACAGTGCACCTTTCATAAAGACTGACCAATTTGTAAAAGCATAATTCAGAAAAAGGCCAGCCTCAGCAAAGATCTGTTGACAAAAAAAAAAGTTGGTGCAATAGCTGGTGCACACTCTCAAAACTTTGGATCACTGTGGTCCTCAATTGGCTCACACCTACTTATACTGTACATACATACTTGGACCTGTAGCCAATTATTTGAATCGATCTATGTCTAATACGGGTGAAATATGACCACAAACAATTGAGGTTTCATACTGATACATTCCTTATCAATTGGGTAACATCCACTCAGAAACAGTTAGGTATTGATGATGATACATTCATTATTCGTTAACATCCTGGATATCACTATCATTATCATTATTAGCATTATTATTATTATTATCTTTATTGTAGCTAAAAACATTGCAGCTACGACTACTACTAATGTTATGTTGTTAATGTTATTGCTGCTAGTGTTGTTACTTTCTTGTTAGAGGCTGACATATATTTGCTATAGTATGTGTGTGTCTTCCTATCTTTTTGTACTGAATTTAATCGACTGACATTTGGATGTCGATATTTCATTAGAACTGATTTTGTAACTTCTTTGGGGTTGAATACATTATTAAAGTTAATCTTTCTTCATCATGCATTAGTTGACAACATCTTCATCCCCTCTGTTGTCTGTTCTTAACACTTTCTTCACTTTCTTCTTTTCCTTTGATTCTATATAATTTGCGTTTTTTGTAAGAATGTATGTATCATTACTACTGCCACCAGAATTGTTATAATATTATTATTGTTTTTGCTGTTATCGTTAGTGGATGACATACATTTGCTTCACATTTGTTTGCCTTTGTCTCTGGAGTTTTTGTAAAGAGTTTCACTAATTGACATATAAAAGTCAATATTTTATTACAAATCATTTAATATCTTCTTCCACACTGTATTTGATATGATTCGTCTGTTCTGATATATATTGTGTGTATAGTAGCAAGGACTGGTTAAGAGACAAGTACAATGGAACCTACTGCTACTATTCTTGAGTAATAATGTATTTTGAAGTTTGAAGTTTGAACTAACACACACACACACACACTCTCTCTCTATCTCTCTCTCTCTCTCTCCCCCTAACAATACCAAGCAGATTTTATGAACAGCAGGCATGGAAAATTGATCAAACATTATTGTATTGTGACACTGTCTTTTCCATTAGACAAATACAGATCAATCAGCCTCCCTTCCTTCCCCCTCCCCCCCCCCCTCTCTCTCCTCTCCTCTCCCCTACCCCCTTAAAATATCAAGCAGATTTTATCAACATCAAGGTAAACTGATCAAATATTATCTACTGTCACACTGTCTTTTCCATTACAAAAATACAGATTAATCTCTCTCTCTCTCTCTCTCTCTCTCTCTCTCTCTCTCTCTCTTCCCCTCCTCCTCCTCCTCTCCCCCACCTCCTTAAAATATCAAGCAGATTTTATCAACAGCATGGAAAATTGATCAAGCATTATTGCACTGTCACACTGTCTTTTCCATCACAAAAATACAGATTAATCTCTCTCTCTCTCTCTCTCTCTCTCTCTCTCTCTCTCTCGCTCTCTCCCCTCCTCAAAATATCAAGCAGATATTATCAACAGTATGGAAAATTGATCAACCACTATTGTATTGTGTCACTGGCTTTTCCATAAGAAAAACAAAGGTCATTCAACCACCACTTTCTGTCTCTGTCTGTCTGTCTGTCTCTCTCTCTCTCTCTCTCTCTCTCTCTCTCTCACTCACTCACACATGCACACATGCACAAGCAAGCACACACACACACACACACACACACATACACACACACACACACACACACACACACACGCTCGCGCGCACACGCACGCACGCACGCAAATGTGTACAAACAGAGCAGAGAGGGGGAAGGGGAAGATGATGCAGAGGGCTAAGAGGAAAAAGAAAAAGTAGTAACAGAATTAAATCAAGTGCACAAGCTAAGCCACAACTTGACATTTTGACGTTTCAAAAAAGCACAGGAAAGCACGCTATATTTTCTGGCAGGGAATTCTCACGCGATGCAAATCTCAACGATAACCTGCAGGGTAACGGGCCCACCTCCAATCACAAACATCTACGTCATCATCATTCCCTTCTTATCTCCACCATTCCCAAAGTTTGAAATTCTACAAACGTGTATTCGAGTGATACTGACCATTCGTCCACGCTACATCTGTCCACATTGTGAAGGTCTACCAGCAACAGTTATAAGCGGTATTTGTTGTCACTTCTTTACTTGGCGGTTTTTGGACAGGCAGTCTGTCACTTAATTTCTTTGCATTGTAAATTTGATATTCTTTGTTTACCGTTAATCAAAACTCGTCTTTTTTTCTAATTCTATAATCGATAAAGATATTGTGCCACAAATTCGTGCCAGTCTTCTTCAATTATTAAGACACCTGAAAGCTATACCAGATTCTGTTATGTGCTGAGTTATTTTATTCATTCTGAAAGGCAGATGAGGCTATGTGCCGTATTATTTTGGGGTGCTTTCTGTGATGTGAGTGTACAAAACGTTGGTGAGGTAGGTTTATAATGAGTGGATAGTTCTGGTTTTATTCCATTAGTTTGTTTGTTTGTTTGTTTTTTTAATAAAGATGAGATACACAGATACACGTGTCATTACAACGTAGCCGAGACTGTTCCAATGTCAGACTGGTACAAATATAAGACACCAAACCCATACATTAGGTAGGACCTTGCCAGCTCATGGTACTTATGCGCAGCCGTAACGACCGCGCAATGATCATTTTGGACCGTCTCCATCACATGGCACCGGTGGCGTCAGCAAATATGAAATTCATTCCGAGCATGGAGATGTCATCTTGAGAAACTAAAAATCAAACTGTCGAATCCTGTTCACCAGGTTCAAAACTGAAATGTTTAAGCTTGTAGCTTGTATCTCAAGGGTCTTAACTACTAATTTTTATTCGTATCCCCAAGTCCCGAATTTGTATCAAGTGGTTTTCGTTATTCATCCAAACTCTGTCTATTCCTGTCCCCATTAACCAAGTTTAGAAACTAAAAACCGACATCCTATTAATCTTGAATGCTCGTCTTGGCCACGTTTTATTTTCACTCTTGTCTTGCCTGCCAACAGCCTAATCTCCACTGGCATGATGGCACAATCTCATAAACCCTGGAGACTATGCAAACAGACGCCACCGTACTGGGTCTTAGACTCCCCAGCGACCATTTTTACCTTAACTCTGCCTCATTTCATTAACTCTCTCTCTCTCTTCCCCTTCCCCCTTTCTCTCTCTCTTTCCCACTCCAGCTTTCTCTCTCTCTGTACAGATGCAAATTTTGAGTTGGTTCGGGAAGACATTGGTCCGATCTCTCTCTCTCTCTCTCACTCTCTCTCTCTCTCTCTCT
>JAPXFY010000014.1:63466935-63484435 GCA_030674185.1 Monoplex corrugatus
TTATGTAACTTTATTTTTGGAAGGGAAAAAGATCAAGTGAAATTAGCAAAATCTATCAAATTCTCTAAAGTTGTATATAGTTGTAAGACAGTTTCGAATATAGGCCTACTTTTTCTGTTGGACTGTTATAAGTTATCTATGGTTTATATTATGTATTGATCGTATTGGATTTTAGTTTATTTGCTGATATCCTCCATACCCCAACTGAGATATCCTCCATACCTCAACTGGTTTTAAAGGATCTATTAAATTAAATACTGAAGTGTGTGTGTGTTGGGGGAGGGGGGGGGGGGGCACCAGACAGACCCAGAGAGAAAATACTGGACGTGTTTGCAGAATGAATGAAGCCAGAAAGGGTGGGAGATGTACTTGCAGCGACAAAAGACAGATTGTCATGATCGCCAACGCCATGCGACAAGGCACATGATGATGATGATGATGATGATGATGATGATGATGATGATGATGATGATGATGATGGTGGTGGTGGTGGTGATGTACGTGCGCGCGCGCGTTTGTGTGTGTGTGTGTGTGTGTGTGTGTGTGTGTGTGTGTGTGGTGTGCGTGCGTGCGCGCGCGCGTTCGTGTGTGTGTGTGTTTGTGTTTATGCGTGTGCGTGTGTGCGCGCGCGCGCATGCGTGTGTGTAAACTGATATTCTTAAACAGTTCAAAACGTCCTGTTGAGTCATCCTGATTTTTCACGCGTTATGTGTTCTCTAAACCCGCCCTGCATTCTCCGTTCTAAATTGTTCATACGGCTTGTAAGTTCCGTCAAACAAATTACACACCATTAAACCTTCACAGCAAGATTGGAGCCAATCCATTCACTCATTTCAGTTTATTTCTTAAAACAAGATACACGTTTTCAACATGTCTGGGCATATTTTACATTTTCATTTCCTGACACAGCACACACAAAACATTGCCATTTCATTTTAACAGTAAAACACATAAACAAATTTAAATGTTACCGCTTGAGGAGATTACAAACAGGAAAAAAAAGCATTTCTTTCACTGGCTGCAGCAGATTCTTAGAGTGTTCCTTTCACAGGAAAACTTCCATTGGCTCTCATATTGATTTACATTGAAATATCATATTCCCCCAAAGCGATGGGGTATATTTTTCTATCACTTTCAAAAGGCCGACCCCCTGTCTTGCCAAGAACCCTCCCTCTCCTCTTTCAATGTCCCACATATTCTACAGACTTTTTTTTTTAAATGATAGCTCTTTTGTCTGAGGATCGATTGTGCCTTTTTAAACTGGATTTTCCCAGTAAGAGAATATTTTCCGAGTACTATTCACATTTCCTTCAAGTTTTGTTTGTAAGAGATTTTTCCTGAAGCCATTTTCTCCCCAGAGAATACTGCTTTCCTTTGGTTTTTATTCGCCCTCTTCCCTGCGGGTATAACCTTTTACAGTTCTGAAATGTTTTCTCTGGAATGAGTATTCACGTGTTTTTTACACAATAATTTGTCAGAAACGGACATCACAAGCCCGTTAACAGGGGAACAACTCTCGTCGATATTGCAATTTTTAATTCGTGACTTAGCGAAAGAACAGATTGCAAGTGGTGCTCTTGATGTTAATTATTTGTGACTTAGCGAAACAAAATACTACAAGTGGTGCTCTTGGTGTTAATTATTGTGACTTAGCGAAACAAAATACTACAAGTGGTGCTCTTGATGTCAATTATTTGTGACTTAGCGAAACAAAATACTACAAGTGGTGCTCTTGGTGTTAATTATTTGTGACTTAGCGAAACAAAATACTACAAGTGGTGCTCTTGATGTTAATTATTTGTGACTTAGCGAAACAACATACTGCAAGTGGTGCTCTTGGTGTTAATTATTTGTAACTTAGCGAAACAAAATACTACAAGTGGTGCTCTTGGTGTTAATTATTTGTGACTTAGCGAAACAAAATACTACAAGTGGTGCTCTTGATGTCAATTATTTGTGACTTAGCGAAACAAAATACTACAAGTGGTGCTCTTGGTGTTAATTATTTGTGACTTAGCGAAACAAAATACTACAAGTGGTGCTCTTGATGTTAATTATTTGTGACTTAGCGAAACAACATACTGCAAGTGGTGCTCTTGGTGTTAATTATTTGTAACTTAGCGAAACAAAATACTACAAGTGGTGCTCTTGATGTTAATTATTTGTGACTTAGCGAAACAACATACTGCAAGTGGTGCTCTTGATGTTAATTATTTGTGACTTAGCGAAACAACATACTGCAAGTGGTGCTCTTGGTGTTAACTATTTGTGACTTAGCGAAACAAAATACTACAAGTGGTGCTCTTGATGTTAATTATTTGAGATGTAGCGAAACAACATACTGCGAGGAATGTTCTTGCTGTTAATTTAAATTACCATAAACGATACATTCAGTTTCACATTATCACTTTACCCTCTCCTTGCACATGATCAAGGAATCAGTGGAAAAAAAAGTTATGTGGAGAATAAAGTTTCATAATAAGACAAAAACGTCAATGCCAAGTAAATCGCCAACAGCAATAATAATAATGATAATAACAGGGAGACTCTGGCACTGGCGGCAGCATGATGTCAAGTCCCAGACAAGAGGGCCAGACGTCAGGCAAACTCCCCATCTGTATGTACATGTAGGTCTGTAGACTCATCCTGCTTGTCTCCCAGTTCCCCTGATTTGTACAGGAAAGGAGATCTCTCCCTGTCATCAAACTAGAGCCTGGCTGTCCGGCTGCCAGCTTACAGTTCCATATATCTCCGGTTTCTGCGTAGGTCGTCAATCACACAGAAGATAGGGACGTGATCTAAAGCAGGAGACAAGAGGACTGAAGTAGATTGGGCGTCGTCAGCCCTGTGCCTCAATCGGGACACTCTAGACCCCATAAAGAGCTAGGTCCTCAGACTTGGTCCCACAGTCTGGTAGTATGTCGTCGCCATGGGGAAAAAAAGCCCTCTAAAACGACATTTGCCGTAAAACGGTCTACCGGCGACATAATTGCTGTTTGTTTGGAGCGTGTTCAAGAGAGATTCATCGCACTCCTACTATCCCATATGCACTCCACCCAAATCTACCAGCAAAACTGTGCGCTGGCAAGGTCTGAATGTAGACACACACCCCTCCCGGAGGATCGAACCCCCGACCACTGCGTTATCAGTATGGTGTTCTAACCAACTGAGCTATCGGGGCCATACTTTGAACACTCTAACAACAACATAACGGCTTAATGTTTGTAAGATTCGATATGTTAAAGTTATAAACAAAACGAACAAAACAACGGTAGAAAAAAAGTGATGTTCTCACCAGAAAAAGCTCATAAACAAATAGATAACTAAATAAATACATAAATAAACATATTTTGAACACAAGTGTGCAACAATGCCCTCCACTGTTCTTTGTACAACTTCCCGTTAACCCATGTAGAATATTCACATTCTTTATGACACAAAGTTAGCAACGGATTTCTTTATTAATATCCACCACTGTGACACAGGATGTGTTTACAAAATGTCCTGATTTTCCACGCTCGGGATGCGAGTCTCCGGGATACATGTACGCCCGATTAGAACTGTCAGGGTAAAACTTCATGCAAATAACAAACATGGGCACTTTTTTTGTCAACACATCTTGTTAAATTGCTTTCATCATCATCATCACCATGTGCCCCGCCGCATGGCGCTGGCGATCATGGCCTTCCATTATGAATCTATCCCTTGTCGCTGCAAGTACTTCTCCCACCCTGTCTGTCTTCATGCACTGCGCAAGTCCGTCCTAAACTGCTTTACTTATCATAATCACCACCAAGGTTAAGAGACCAGAGTATAACAGGGAAGAAACAAATTACATATTCATCGTCCTTTTGTAAAAACAAATTAAAAGTCCAAAGCTATAAATAAACAAACGTATGAAAGCGAGCGGAAAGACGTTTATCTGCACCTGATGTTGAGAGAGGAAAAAAAACCCACAGTCTGTTTGTTACAAACCATCTTGTCAAATCACGACAGAAAAACATGCCTTGTGTGCTAAATTCCAGCCTATATGCTAAGCCAACCCAGCAAATCACGCTATAAGTATAGTTACACCCTATGATGGAAACCTTCGTTTTCAATCTGTTTTCTTAACACAAGAAAAACGAGACTGAAAATAAATGATTGAAATCGTACGGGTGCAAGTGCATGTATGTATGTGTAAGCACACGCGCATGCGTATGTGCATACGCGTGTCTTTCATCAGTACAATCCCAATGCTAATCTGATGATGGATTTTCAGTGAGATAAAGAAGAGAGAGAGAGAGAGAGGAGAGAGAGAGAGAGAGAGAGAGACAGACAGACATACAGACAGGCAGGCAGGCAGGCAGGCAGGCAGGCAGAGACACAGACAGATAGAGACAGAGACATAGAGATAGAGAAAGAAAGAGAGAAAACTTGAAGTCACTGAGAAATTGCAGCTTAAGCTTTTGAAGATTTTTTTTTAAAGAATTACCGAGAAGCGCTACAACTGAGATCATGCAGGGTGAAACAAGGTTATATCCAATCTCAGTGTTGGTTTATTTTACAACAATTCGTTTTTAGTAAAGTCTTTTGTCAAATGACGCTGCAGAGAAATATTCCTTTAAATTATACAACTTTTCTATGATGTAGATGTAAAAAAAAAAACAACCGTATACTCTTTAAACAAGCTAAGTCATATTCATAAATTATTGAATGACACGGGTTTTGATTTTGCGTGGGATTCTTAAAGTTTTGGGAGCAAATCCGGATTCTGTAAACTCCAGATTATTTATCAGCAAGACTAGAAGAGAGCTTTGGCATACAGAAGTGGTAACGCACATAAAATGCATATTATATCAAAATTTCAAAAACGAATTTAGAATGGAGAAATATACAGTTACCTGAAATTTATGTTGTTGTTTTTTCCTTTGAGTAAACTTAAGACTGAATTAGGTAGACGCAAAGGGAGTAGACAGAAAAAGCAGAATATATAAGTTTTGTGACGACAATGCCTTAGCAATGAAAAAAACGAAACAGTCTTGATAGAGGCAGACACAAAAAGATCATTGAAAAGAAAGATTAGGAAAAGACAAAGCAAATTTATAGGCCATTTTATGAGGAAAGAGGAATTAGAGCACTTGGTCGCAACAGGAAAGCTGGAGGAAAAGGGAGCACCGGGTAGACCCAGGAAGAAAATATTGGACGGACATGCAGGGTAGCTGAGGACAGAGAGGGTGGAAGATGTGCTCGCGGCAACAAGAGATAGACACATATGGAGAGCTATGATCGCCAACGCCATGTGGCAGGGCACATGATGATGGTGATGAATGCCTTACGCGGAGGCTTTCGCTTATTTTCGATTGTCCGAAATGCCATGACTGACTGACTAACGTTTATTCCACAAAAATGCCTGTCTCGTAAATCAATGTTCTCATTGTTAACTTGATATCTGGAAGGGAAAAAGATCAAATGAAATTAGCCAACTTTATCTTAAATTTCTAAAATTGTATCATCTTCTTAACATTTGAATATTTCTTCGTAAGACAATTCATTTTTTCCCTGTTGGACTATCATAAATTCCTCCTGCTTATGTTATAGATTGATTCCTTGGACTTTCGTTTATTTGGTGTTATCTTCCATGTCCTCACTGGGGTTAAACGACCCATTAAACACTGAAACACAGTGTGTGTGTGTGTGTGTGTGTGTGTGTGTGTGTGTGTGTGTGTGTGTGTGTGTGTGTGTGTGTTGTGTCTGTGTCTGTGTGTGCGTGCGTCTGTGTGTATGAGAGTGAGTGTGAGTGAGTGAATGTGAAAGTGTGTGTGTGTGTGTGCGCGTGTGTGTGTATGTGTGTGTGTGAGTGAGTGTGTGTGTATGTGTATGTGTGTGTGTGTGTATGTGTGTGTGTATGTGTGTGTGAATGTGTGTGTGTATGTGTATGTGTGTGTGTGTGTGTGTGTGTGTGTGTGTGTGTGTGTGTGTGTGTGTGTGTGTGTGTGTGTGTGTGTGTGTGCAAACAGACAACGACAGAAGGAGGAATGGAAAGATGTGGTAAGTCCATTCACAGGAACATGTGAGACGGGACGATACACAGAACAATCGACTAAAAATAAGCATGATCAATAATATAACGCGCGCACACACACACACACACACACACACACACACACACACACACACACACACACACACACACACACACACACACACACACACACACACCACACACACACACACGATGACCATCACGGTACTTTAAAGTTCAACGTATCACTATTTCCTCGAAAAACTGAACAAATATTCTGTTTACATCCACTCATATGTCACTGGAAAAGAGATGAACCTCAAAAACAGGGACAGGAGAGATTACAAGAATTTTTCGGCTCTCAAGTTTTCAGCTTGCAAAACACAAAAGGTTCAAAAGCAATAACTTCTCCATTGGATTTAGATTAAACATTGATTTCAATGTGACCAGTCTATGAAAGATTAGGCTTGTCTTGTGAAATGCAACAGTGTACAAATCATATATAAGATTTGGTTTACATAACTTAAATTTTTTTTTTCAATATGAACAAATTCTGAGAAATGCAAAACTGCAAAAGTCATACGTAGATTTTGGGTTTTATATTACATGTGGAGTCCAAAGGAGATGAAAAACTCTACACTCGTTTCCAACAGATGCTAATCAACTTCATGGCAGGGTAAATACATTTCTTAAGCAATTATGTTCGATAGTATAAGTATACATCATATACATAAATGGTTAATACTTAACGTAGCGAAATTTGTCAATGTGCTGCTTCGAAATGGAAAAACTATCAAACCAACAAACAGACAGATAAAACAGAAGTCACACAATACCATGGACAACACGCACCATTAATCATACAATGTTTAGGGATATAGATCTAACAGGCTGGGCAACGCTTACTTTCCCATGGGATGATAATGTTCCCCTTTTCCCCCTAGAGCCTCTCGTTCCCTCCTACCTCCTCTGCCATCGGAAATTCCAATCACTCCAGCCTAACCAACCGACAGTCGGGAACATCAACGGCTGATCGATTATGAGGTGAGAGACCTCGTAAAGAATGGTCCGCGTCCAAATGAACACCGGCCAACCTTTTTCACCTCATCGACGTGGGTCTGTCCGTGTCTCTGGTATAGCCTGCTTCATCTATATTACATATGCTGGATTCTCATCAACTCTCTTAGAACTTTTATAACAACCGCCATGTCATTGCCTTGCTCTGGCTCGCGTGCGCGCGCGCGCGCGCACACACACACACACACACACACACACACACAACACACACACACACACACACACACCACACACACACACACACACACCACGACCACCGTAACCACCAAACAAACAAACCAACCAAAAGCACAGTTTCAGTTTCAGTTTCCCAAAACAGCATCTCCATGCTCAGAATGAATTCCATATGCACAGTCGCCACTGATGCTATGTGAAAAAAAAATCCAAAATGATCATGGCATGAACCTTGAGTCTGCAAAGCCCTATGCGCTGGTAAAGTCTTGGAAAAAAAACGCACAGGTACATTTCAAAGATTAGTCAGACAAAAACCATCAGGTTTACATTTCAAAGGCTGCGAGTTCGAATCTGAGCAGCGCTACACTAAACTGGACTTTTCACGGCCTATCTTACATACTCTGTTGGTCTGTTGATGAGAGTCAAGTGTTAGAAAAGCTCCTGTTCTTCTCTGAAACATTTATCCCTCTCGGCCACATCATCTTACGCTATGCCAGGTAACAAAATAAGCGAAAGCGTTTTACAGCCATTTTACTTGGCAGAAAAATGTTTCATAGCCATTCCTTATAGCAACAAAGCTATTTCATAATTCTGATAAACTAGCAATTTTGATGGGCCAAAATTTATAGCGTTTCATCGCCATTCTTTACTGTAGTGAAGCTAATTCATAGTTTTCATAAACTAAAAGTTTTGATGAGCTAAAACAAAACATGACAACCATTATTTCTTGTGGCAAAGTTAATTCAGAGTTCTGATCAATTAGCAGTTTTAATGTACCAAAAATTAAAGCGTCTATAGCCATTCCTTACTGTAAACAACTTAAGTCATAGTTCTGATGAACTAGCAGTTTTCATGGGCCAAACATTTTCTTCTTCATAAAACCAGCAATTTTGAAGGGAAAAAAAACATACTATTAAACTTTACGTGCACTGCAGTTTTGGGCAGATTAAACATAAGTTTTATCCGTCCAAAACTACGACATGCATGCAACATTCAATAATCACAAAGAGCGTGCAAGGATACTCTTATCCGTATGAATGGACATTTTAAAGACCGTGCTTTCTTTAGGAAAGGCGAAGGGAAGTCCTATCACTCTGAGAGAATGCTGTATTGATCGTTAGGCCCTCGACCAGAACGGTCCGCTATGTATCGGTATCAAAGCACTTGACTCATCTCTCTCTCTCTCTCTTTTTCGCTCTCTCTTTCGCTCTCTCTCTCCCTTCTCTTTTAATTACATACACATCTCTCTCTACCTCCTTCCCTCTCCCTCCTTCCCTCTCTCTCTCTCCCTTTCCCTCTCTCTCTCTCACTCCCTCCATCTCTCTCTCTTCAAATGTATTTCTTTGAATGATAATATCTATCTTATCTAAGGTATAAGTTGTATGTAGTGTGATGTACACCCTATCTAAATAAGGGGCTGGTTGCAAAGAAGCATATGTTTCGCTTATTCTTTACCCTCTCTCTCTTTCTCGTTCGTCTCAAATGTATTTCTTTGACTGAAAGTGTATTGATTCTGTTGTTGGAGTATCTATGTTATCTAAGGTATAATTTATGTGTAGTGTAATGAAGACCCCCCCCCCTCTCTCTCTCTCTCTCTCTCTGAACTATATACATTCTCTTTGCTTCTCTCTTTTTCGCTCTCTGAACTATATACATACTCTCTCTCTCTCTCTCTCTCAGTCTCTCTCTCTCACCCTCTGTCTTATCACACACTACATGTATATTAAGAATACAATCTCTTCTGGCCTTAGCTTTCCAAGGCCCGCTCGCTGTTAACGTTTCCACAATACTCTCTCTCGAAAGTTTTGATCAACACAGACGTAAATGATTGTATGTTGATCAAAATGAATACGCCAAAATCATTACGCAGTTTTTTCAGGTCTATAGCATTGTAGTGGACTGAATCAGTGGTTATTTGATAAGAGTAGTTATCAAAGTTTGATTGGGTGTCAGTTTCACCGCTGTCGTTAGTATAACTTCCGGTGCAGCTGAATTGTGGGAAGATCAATCAAAATGGCGACTCCTCAGCAGAAGGCGTTTTGCGTGCTTGAGTTCGCGAAAACAAACGCCATTGTCACGGTGCAACGTGCTTTCAGAACAGAATTCGGCATTGATCCGCCCCATCGTGAGAGCATTCGACGGTGGGTTAGACAGTTTAAAGAGAGTGGATGTCTGTGCAAAGGAAAGAGTCCTGGAAGACCACGTGTTACAGAGGAGCAAGTGGAGAGGATTCATGATGCATTTGAGAGCAGCCCACGTAAGTCCGTACGTCGAGCAAGTCTTCAGCTTGCCATCCCTCATACCACTGTCTGGCGTGTGTTAAAGAGACGATTACACATGAAACCATACAAACTAAGCCTCGTCCAAGCACTTACTAATGATGACAAGGTGATGCGGAGGACATTCTGTGAGTCAATGCTGGAGATGGAGGAAGGTGATGAAACTCTCTTTTCACGTTTAGTTTTTAATGACGAAGCGACTTTCCATTTGAGCGGCACAGTCAATCGTCACAATGTGCGCATTTGGGGAACAGATCACCCACATGAAACTGTTGAGCATGAAAGAGATTCCCCTAAAGTGAACGTCTTCTGTGCTGTGTCTCAAGACAAGGTCTATGGTCCCTTTTTCTTTGAAGGAAACACCGTTACAGGACAAACCTATCTCGAAATGCTCCAAAACTGGCTATTCACTTTACTGCAAGCAGATTCGAATGACTTCATTTTTCAGCAAGATGGAGCACCACCCCATTGGCATCTCGGGGTTAGAGCTTATCTGAATGAAAACGTGCCTCAGCGATGGATTGGGAGGAGAGGTGCTAAAGACCTTGCTCTCTGTGCTTGGCCTGCCAGATCCCCGGACCTCACTGTGTTTGACTTTTTCTTGTGGGGGTATGTTAAAGACCAAGTTTATGTTCCACCACTTCCAGCAAGTATCGATGACTTGAAAGATCGAATAACAGCTGCAATCAACACGGTGGACCGTGACATGCTGAGGCGCGTTTGGGAGGAATTCTCATATCGGCTTGATGTTGTCCGCGCTGCCGGTGGTGGCCACATTGAGCACTTATAAAACATGAAATGAAACTTGAATGTATATACAACACATGTGTTCATGCTAGAGGTTTGTAATTTTTTTCGTTTTTGACACATCACGTGATGATTTTGGCGTATTCTTTTTGAAACACCCTGTATATTTATTCTTTATCGTGGGGCTAAACAAATAAGTAAACTCCGCCACCTAACCTCGACAAATTGGACTTTGTTTAAGGGAGAAATGGCAGCTGATTGACGGGGCACAGGAACTAAAGTTAACAGATGCATTTTCCGATGGTATCTTTCGCTCTTTGATGTCATTCAGTGAGAACTTTTTTCCCAATGCAGAAAAGTTTACTTGAGTTGATATCGGATTACTGTTAACACACAATACATAGCTGGAGATGGACAACTACCACGAAGACAGGCAAAGGATGTAAAACGGTTAAACTCTCTCTCTCTCTCTCTCTCTCTCTCTCTCTCTCTCTCTCTCTCTCTCTCTCTCTCTCTCTCTTTCTTTCTCAACATTCCTGCTTCCCACCAATTCTGTGTTAAATAACATCGAGAGAAAATATCCTTTGTATCCTAAAAACTGCCATGATTTGCACTTCTGAAACCATTTGGGTTCAAATGTTTTACTCGGAATTTATTTAAAAAAGAATTTCTCTTGAGTCATTTCAGTGAACAGCCATACCAAAGAAACGCTCTAATTTCTTGTTTGCGGGCCGATTTTCAACTGCACCGGCGCACCGCTAGTGCCATGCATGTTTCAAACTATTTTCTGTGTTGCCGCCGTTCATCAATCCAAATTGTGCAAATGCATGTGGTTTGCCTCCTTCTAAAAAATACTGAAAACACATGGGCATCTCAGCAAGAAAAAAAACAAAAAAAACGGAATGCATTTGCAGTTCGTAATGACCACGTGCGTGCACTGACGGATCTATCACGAATGTTTCATCCATGAAATAAAAATAAAAATTGACCTCACTGCCCGGCTGCACGGTACTGACTTTTCCCTGACCACACACACACCCAACACCTGGTTTTCCTGCAAGGACGGTCGTACTTAACAGCTAACAATGTTCTATTATCGTTTCAAACTGTCTGAATTATCCTCTGTTGTCGTATTACAAACAATGTTATCATCATCATCATCGTCGTCGTCGTCGTCATCATCATCATTGTTATCATCATCAGTATCATCATAATCACAATTTTTTATTATTATTATTATCATCGTTGTTGTTGTTGTTGCTGTTATTATTATTGATGTTGTGTTTTATTGTTGTTATCATCATCATCACCATCATCAATATTATCATTGTTGTTGTCATCGTTGTCATCATCATCATGTCATCATTCATCATCATCATCATTATTATCACCATTGCTATTTTTGTTATTATCACTGTTATTATTACAGCTGTTGCTATTGCGGCAGTTGTTGTTCCGAAAGAGGACTGCTGTAATATACTACGCCTCTTCTAAAAGAAAAGAAAATGCTAGTTTCTTGTGGTTACACTTTTCCCTCACTAAGAGAACAATTTCATTCGTTCTCTCTTTCTGATAGACAGACAGATAGATAGACAGACAGGCAGACAGACAGATAGATAGATAGATAGATAGATAGAGAGATAGAGAGATAGATAGATGGACAGACAGACAGATGGACAGATAGATACAGACAGACATACAGATACTCAGATAGATAGATAGATAGATAGATAGATAGATAGATAGATGTATATATGTATGTACGTATTTATATACATGTGTATGCACCTATTTTTGTGTGTGCGTGCGTGCGTGCGTGCGTGTGTGGTGTGGTGTGTGTGTGGTGTGTGTGTGTGTGTGTGTGTGTGTGTGTGGTATGTGTGTGTGTGTGTGCCTATCTTTGTATGTGTGTGCGTGCATGAGTGCGTGTGTGCATATGTGTGTGTGTGTGCGCGCGCGTGTGTGTGTGATGTATGTGTGTGTGTGTGTGTGTGTGTGTGTGTGTGTGTGTGTGTGTGTGTGTGTGTGTGTGTGTGTGTGTGTGTGTGTGTGTGTGTGTGTGTGGTGTGTGTTCATCGGGGGAAGAGGACGGAACAGACGAGCCAGAATGATGGAGACGATAGCATAATAGTGGTGGTGACAGGTGGAAGCTATATCTCTTACTGTTTGGGAGTTGATTTCTCAGATGCGGTTGCACAGAACGCTTGTGATGTCAGTTTTCCAAACATTACAGGCTGAGGTATAAATTTCAACAAAATACAGCCTTCACTGTCCCAGTACAGACTGATACAAAGATAAGATATAAAACCCATTCGCTGAGTGGGGCCCTGAAGACATTGCCAACACACAGGGCTTATGTGCAGTGTACAGGCTTAACGCTATTGCCATGATGATTTGGGGGTCTTCTCCATCACATGGCGCCAGTGCATACGGAATTTATTACGAACGCCAAGACGTTATTTTAAAAAACTGGAACTCATTTCCGCAGCTGAGATTCTCTTCTGTATTTCTTGTGTCAGTGCAGAGGACTCGCACATACACAGAGAGACAGAATTTTAATAGAAATGTATAAAACAGTTTCAGTTCGGATATAATAATGTCCTTTTTGTCCCTCCAGACCGGTTTTTTTTTTTCAACTTTGAGTCGCACATATTCCTGTACCTGGGCCGCTCTTCCTAAGGCTTCGATCTCTGAACTTTCTTAACTGATGACAGCTCCAAAATTTTTTAACTCTATTGCAATTTCTAGTTTTTGTTCACAGACTGATTTTCAAGATGTAATTTCTATTGTAGTTCATAATATTATAACTATGTAATAACAATCAATGTTTTTAACTAAAAAAAAGTAAAAGAACAAATCTTCAAGTAACTGGTACAGAAACTTAACAATCAAACAAACAAGATAAAGAACGAAGCCTACAGAGAGGCGAGAAAACAAAACATCCCAAGAACGTTAAGTTACATATATATGCTGAATAAGAGAAAATGATTAACACAATACATAACAATGGGTTATATGTTGTGATGATGTACGATATGCAATGCAATGGGTATTTGTTCCTCATCACTCCAGCGTCACTTCCACCAAAGAGATTCAAAATGATTCATAATGTTGCCAGTCTCAGAACTTGAGTATTGCAGAATATCAGAACCAGCCACATGGAATTTTACATAGTTTGCTCGTTGTTTCAGCATTATGTTCCTCGGTTTTGTATCCGTATCTCACCTCTTCTGTGAAACCAGAAATATACGATACAGTGTTTTTCATCTTCTATGAATGTATCCATATATTACTGCCAGTATCATTATGAAATAAATAACCACCTCAATCTGAAGTTCCAATTTTGTTCCAAATAGGACGATGTTGTCATTAAGTTTCATACTAACAATCCATAGGCACTTCTCAATATACAGTTTTTTCAGCATGTAGACTAAAATGTCTCACTCGTCTACATCTCCACAGGAAATGTAAGATAGTATTCCTATTTTGCTTACAAAGACTTCGTGGACCGTCTTAACAGTGTTCATTTCTATTACCAAAATAATACTTGTTGCCAGCATTCTACGGACAATTCAGGCTGTAATCTTTGTCCTGGTCGGTTCGGCACTGGTTTTCATCAGTTTCGTTTTTCATTTCAGGGCTGATATTCTTGCAGAAGATGTATTATCCTGTTTAGCAATCCTGTCTATCATTCCTTAATTTAAAACTGTCATTTTCCTTTGGCAACTATTTTGGGATACAACTACTGCAGATGCCGTTGTTATCCATTATCTCTTCTTCCACTATTACCACCAAGACCACCACCATCACTACCACTACCACCATCACCACCACCAACAACCACAGCAGCAATCATCATCATCATAGGCAAGAAACATAAAGCAGAACCGGTCTTAGCCCAGTCCATTTTCTCCAGGACAGAAATGAGGAGGTCCATTACAGAATCTCTCTGGAAAAGTTTTACTGCTGTGGCATAACTACACCCTGTCAGGCCGGGCTTTTAAAACGGAAGCCAAGTTTGTGGGGCCCATTTTCTGTATGGATTTCTGATGACTGTGCATCCCCAACTCTGCCCTACAGGCCTCCGGGTCTCGTTTGTCTTCTCCTTGTCTGACCCCCCCCCCTCCCCCCAGCCATCTCCCCCTACTGAACCATTTCCTTCCATTAGCCACCATGTTCTCATCACAGCCACAGGCATGGAAAAAGAATACACGCTACACAATTCAGCTGGCAATTTGTTGTGTGAATATTGCCAACACCGTGAACTACTTAACATTTTGTGACAGAGTGGTCAATATTCTGCACACTCTGAAAAGCAGAAAAAAACAATGTATGCCATTACTGTATATTTAAATATAAGGAAAACAGTCTTGCTGTCCTGTATGCAACGTTGTATTTATCGTGACTTCAATAAAAATTTATACAACAATTGAATGTCTACCATAACACTACGCATTTAAGTAGAAGAAGAAGACAGTCTTATCGTCCTGTATGCAATTGTTGTGTGTCTCTCGACTACAATAAAAAATATGTAAGATAACTAAATGTCTACCATAATTAAGTATAACAAGAAGACAGTCTTATTGTCCTGTATGTAACTGTTGTGTGTCTCCCGACTACATTAAAAGTCTGTAAGACAACTAAATGTCTACCATAATTAAGTATAACAAGAAGACAGTCTTATTGTCCTGTATGTAACTGTTGTGTGTCTCCCGACTACATTAAAAGTCTGTAAGACAACTAAATGTCTACCATAATTAAGTATAACAAGAAGACAGTCTTATTGTCCTGTATGTAACTGTTGTGTGTCTCCCGACTACATTAAAAGTCTGTAAGACAACTAAATGTCTACCATAATTAAGTATAACAAGAAGACAGTCTTATTGTCCTGTATGTAACTGTTGTGTGTCTCCCGACTACATTAAAAGTCTGTAAGACAACTAAATGTCTACCATAATTAAGTATAACAAGAAGACAGTCTTATTGTCCTGTATGTAACTGTTGTGTGTCTCCCGACTACATTAAAAGTCTGTAAGACAACTAAATTTTACCATAATTAAGTATAAGAAGAAGACAGTCTTATTGTCCTGTATGTAACTGTTGTGTGTCTCCCGACTACATTAAAAGTCTGTAAGACAACTAAATGTCTACCATAATTAAGTATAACAAGAAGATAGTCTTATTGTCCTGTATGTAACTGTTGTGTGTCTCCCGACTACATTAAAAGTCTGTAAGACAACTAAATGTCTACCATAATTAAGTATAACAAGAAGACAGTCTTATTGTCCTGTATGTAACTGTTGTGTGTCTCCCGACTACATTAAAAGTCTGTAAGACAACTAAATGTCTACCATAATTAAGTATAACAAGAAGACAGTCTTATTGTCCTGTATGTAACTGTTGTGTGTCTCCCGACTACATTAAAAGTCTGTAAGACAACTAAATGTCTACCATAATTAAGTATAAGAAGAAGATAGTCTTATTGTCCTGTATGCAATGTTGTATGCCTCCCGATTTCAATAAAAAAAAAATCTGTAACTTAGTGAGTGTGAGACAACTGAATGTCTACCAAAATTACACATTTCAGTTTAAGAAGAAGATAGTCTTATCATCCTATATACAACGTTGTATGTCTCCCAACTTCAACAAAAATCTGTGAAATCCAAGTATGTACCGTAATTGTATGTTAAATTAAAGTATAGCCACCAAAGACAAGAAGATCAAACCTAAGTGGAATGACATTTTGCAATGATCCTCTCGGTCAAACCTAATTGGGATGACATTTTGCAAAGGCCTTGGAGATTTATTACAACCATTTGTCTCATGGACGTAAGCACTGAACAAGATTGATCAACCGGCTTACTGTCAGTTCCCAAGGGGATGATGTTGTTATCTGTGGTTATTACTGTCTGTGATCTGGTTATTACTTTGCCGCATTTGACTCCCGCAACCTGCCCACCACCTTCCTGCGTTGTTAACCATGCTAGCAAAGCAAAAACTTAACCCTTTGACTCCCGCACCCTATCCACCAGCTTCCTGCAGGAAGCCGGTGGATAGGGTGCGGGAGTCAAAAGGTTAAGTTTTTGCGGTTGGTGGCTAGGGTGCAGGAGTCAAAGGATTAAGATGATCACAGTCGGGTAGACTACGGGCTGGTCATATTTAGCAGCAACACCACATTCAGCTGGCAAAACAAAAACTTAAACCTTCTGACTCCCTCACCCTATCCACCAGCTTCCTGCAGGAAGCTGATGGACAGGATGAGGGACTCAAAGGGTTAAGTTTTTGCAGTTGGTGGCTGGGGTGCAAGAGTCAAAAGGTTAAGATGATCACAGGCGGGTAACTAGACTACGGGCTGATCATATTTTGCAGCAACACCACATACAGCTAGCAAAACAAAAACTCAACCTTTAACTCCCTCACCCTATCCATCAGCAGGGTTAGGGAGTCAAAGAGTTACATTTTTGCAGTTGGTGACTGGGGTGCAGGAGTTTAAGGGTTAATATGATCACAGTCGGGTAACACCAACTGCAGTGCAGGAGTTAAAGGGTTAAGATGATCCAGTCGGGTAACTGTAGACTACGGGCTGATCATGTTTTGCAGCAACATCAGGTACAGTTAAGATTTCAAGGGCACGTCAATATTTTGTGATGCTCTAGCGATTGTATTTCGCAGCATATGTCATATTGGGTAATTATTCATATTCATACTCATATTCATTTCTTTTTGTCAAAACTGATTTACCATGTGAAACTTGGGTTGCTCTCAACGTTGAGAGCACGTCGCTGCATTGAAGCATCACCCCCTACCCCCATCTCCTTTCCTTTTTTTAACCCAGACTTCAGAAAGGCAAGAGGGCTAATTGGTCTTCAAGGGGAAGGACCTGCAAAATGAATCTTTCTTTGCAATATGTTATACCAGGGCTGCTCGGCACACGCCCTGCTCTTCACGATTTTCGACTGCCAGGGGATCTTTAGCGTGCGCGGGCCAGATGGCACATGGGGTCCAACTCTTTTTTCGCACCCTTCCGAAGGACTAGACGTTCAGTTCGATTTTCTGGTAAAAGTGAATCATGTGCCCTGCATCTCCCACCCTCTGAGATTGAAATGGAAAAGGTTTTCCTCAATGACTTACAGGGTAATGTGAGAACGGATGGGTATAGATAAATCTTCTCTGGACAACAATCCAGTAAGGCCTTAACGGGGGAAAATAAATCCTGGAA
>JAPXFY010000014.1:63489435-63499435 GCA_030674185.1 Monoplex corrugatus
AGAAAAAAAAAACAACAACAATATTTCAGTGTTTCAACATCACAATTATGGACCGTTATTTACTATTTACCTATTCAGACTGCTTAAACATGAGCTGCCATTTATTGTAGACTTATATTTGTTTTTGTAAGATCAGTTTTATTTGCGACTGAGTCTTAATGCTCAATCTCTGAGAAAATATCTGAGAATTATCAAATTAATGAGAAAACGTTAAAAGAATAAACACACGCGTACATTTACGCACCCATGCACACATACGCGTTCATGTACACACATACACATAGCGTACACTCCCATGCACATATACACAAACATAGCTCACACTCGCACGCACATACACACAAACATGCACTTACTCACCGACAGAAAGAGAAATAAGAAAAAAAAAAGTTTTATTGAAAAGCAATGTCATTTCAAACATTCGGCAATAAACGCAAAGCCTCTCTGGTGATGCAAATAATTGAAAAGAGGGAATAAAACACCTCCCCATCTTACACACACACTCCACACACACACACACACACACACACACACACACACACACACGCTTTAATTTCCTGAAACATTTCCGATGGGGTGGGGGGGGGGGATATTCAGGCCGCAATTTTTTCCTTTTTTTTCTTTTTTGTATTTTACTAAGCGTTCCGATTTTTCTCGGATGCTCGTCTGCACATTGTTTCGCTCACACTGTGCAGGCGGTATGTTTCTGCACAGTCTGCATACTGTCTTCGTTGGGCGTGCATGCCGGGTGTTTTCACGTTTCCATAAGCCAGCCATTGACATGACTTACAGGATCTTTAACATCCACATACAATATTCAGTATGCCTACACATACCCGAAGGGAGTTTGGGTTTTCGGAAATCAAAAAAATCCCCACCCTTTACCCACCAGGCGGAGATGTCTAGGCGGATCGAACCCAGGACCTTCCGACTGTAAGTCGGATATTTACCCACTTGATTACCGAAGCCTCCGGCCCATACTGATACTGTTAGTTTCCTTTCTTCTGAAAAACTCAGTGTACATACACGGCAAGGCGTTGTGACTAGCAGACAATTTATTACTCGTGTGTGTGGTGTTGTGTGTGTGTGTGTGTGTGTGTGTGTGTGTGTGTGTGTGTGTGTGTGTGTGTGTGATGAGTGAATGAGTGAGTGTGCGTGCGTACGTGCATGCGTGTGTGTGTGTGCGTGCGTGTGGTGTGTGTGTGTGTGTGTGTGTGTGAGTGTGCGTGCGTACGTGCATGCGTGTGTGTGTGTGCGTGCGTGTGTGTGTGTGTGTGTGTGTGTGAGTGAGTGAATGAGTGAGTGCGCGTACGTGTGTGCGTGCGTGCATGCGTGTGTGTGTGTGTGTGTGTGTGTGTGTGTGTGTGTGTGTGTGTGTGTGTGTGTGTGTGTGTGTGTGTGTGTGTATGTGTGTGTAGCCTTACACGGCACAACAGTGACCGAAAACGTGTTTAGCGTCTTTGACACATTGAAGTTTAAAATTCCTTACTAATACTAACAGGAGCATGAAACCAACATTTCGTAAATGGAAGGGTCTCTTTACGTAACATTTTGGGGGACACTGTGTGAGTTCTTTTCTAAGTTATGGCAATACTCACATTATCAATCATTTTACATGCAGACTAATATCAGTCAACAGTCATGCCAGTTTTTAACGTGAAATTTCTTATTGTGCTGGATCCTGTAGTCCAAATGTCAAACAGATCCATCCATTACAGGTCAAAATTCTTTGCGAAAATATTTTTCTCACACACACACACACACACACACACACACACACACACACACACACACACACACACACACACACACAAATATATATATACACACACACACAAACACACACACACATACACACACACACACACAACCACACACACACACACACACACACACACACACTTGAAGAGTTAGAGACTGAGAGAGAGAGACAGAGGGAGAGAGAGAGAGAGAAAGAGACAGACAGACAGACAGAAACAGAGACAGACATACAGACTGACAGGCATAGACAGACAGACAGACACGCATAGACTGGAAAAGAGACAGCCTCTACGGAATTAAGGGAAACAGGAAAGAAAAAGGATAGAAGAGGGGGAAGAGACAATAACTGGAAAAAAAACAGAACTCACACACACACACACACACACACACACACACACACACACACACACACACACACACACACACACACACACACACACACACACACACACACACACACATCGTGTCTCTGCGGCTCAGCTGGATGTTCCAACATAATGAGAGATTTGTAAAGTGAACGGAACAGTTTTGCTATTTTGTTCTTTGTTCGGGCTCTTCCCGACCTCCAACTGAAAACACCCTTCTCTCTCTCTCTCTCTCTCTCTCTCTCTCTCTCTCTCTCTCTCTCTCTCTCTCTCTCTCTCTCTCAAACTTGCGTCTGCACGTCACATTCCCCAATTATCAATGGAAGGCTTGATAGAAAACAAAAGCGAATGGACCACAAGGCAGAAAATGATATGAGGAGATGACAGAAAGCAAAGGAGCAGAGAGTGATAGATAAGAGGAAATTTCTAACACACAATTTCCAGCAAATAAGGATACTGTTTATATTAAAGAAAACCCTGGCATCCCCACAAAGGTTGGGGGGGGGGGGAGGGGGAATACATGCTCTCCCAAGCACATTTTTTCTTCTGTTTGTTATTTTTTCTCTCACTTTGTGTATGTGTGGTGTGTGTGTGTGTGTGTGTGTGTGTGTGTGTGTGTGTGTGTGTCTGTGTGTCTGTGTGTGTGTATGTGTGTGTGTGTGTGTGTGTGTATGTGTGTGTGTGTGTGTGTGTGTGTGTGTGCAGGCTGATGAGAAGGGAAATGAAACAGAACCGGTTGGAGACGACAGGAAAAGCGATGGGTGGAGGGTGGAGATCACAGTTCCTAAGTGGTCAGGGACGGCTGGAAGAGGATAGTTTCGTCGTTATTTCCTCCACCAGAAAACCTTCAGGAAAGATGTGGCTCGCAATCCGCCTGACCCCCAGAGATGCCTGAAGGCAGGGGAGGCAAATCAATGCGGTACACAATCATATTATCCGCCCTTGCTGCGCTTTCCTCGCCACTCTTTCGCCATTGCATGCCCCTTTCCCAAATCTCCAATTTCCCCTTTCGCACACACTTTGCGCTTGATTAATTTTATTTCGCGACTGGGTGTTTCTTTTTTAAATGGTTGTCCGTCCCAGAGCGTTGTTGGCTAAAAAAAATGTGATCTAACAGAGATAAAAAGGGTATAGCCATGCCCTGAAAACAGTCTCCTCTTTAAAGATGGCCCAATCTTAAAAACAATTTCTCCTTTCTGGCACCGTTCAGAAGTTCCCCAGAACTGTTCCCTTGAACATAAATATGCCAACCATAAACATCCATCCAATCTCTCTCTCTCTCTCTCTCTCTCTCTCTCACACACACACACACACACACACACACACACACACACCACACACACAACATTCTCTCTCTCTCTCTCTCACACACATACATACACACACACACACACACACACACACACACACACACACACACACACATACACACAAAGAAAAATGCCTCGCTATCCACTTTCTTTTTAATTCCATCCCCTTGATCCAGAAATGGGCCATGTCTAGTCAAATTTAATACTTTCATGACTGTTTCTCTAAAACTGAGGTCAATTCCACCCCAAAACATACAGACTGGCTTTTTCGCTGCCCATCTCAATACTCCAATCATTCTGGTCATGTCAGCGTGCCATGCGTGCCAGTTCTCTCCCCATTCCAAGATCCTGCCAGAATGTAAGGGTTTTGCACAGGCTCAAAAAGTCTGGCAGTTGCCAGATTTGGGTGGAGCACATACGGTGTTGTCCGAGTGTGATAAAATCCCCATTAATAAACTCCAGACTCTAGTATTCTCTAGCGGTTAAAACTCAGCTTCTTAACCCGTCAATAAAGACACCACTGATCAAATTCCCCAGACTCAAATATCTGAATCCCTCACTGTCTATTCAAATGTTTGAATTCACAATTATATATATAACGAAGCGGATATATGATTAACCTCGATAAAAAAATCAAATGTAGCACCTACCTACCTACCTACATATCTACCTACCTACCTATCTGTCTATCTAGCTAGCTATCTCTATCTATTTATATGTATGTATGTATGTATGTATGTATGTATGTATGTATGTATGTATGTATGTATGTATGTATGCATCTATCTATCTATCTATCTATCTATCTATAAAAGAAGAAGAAAAAATGCATTACAAGGGGCAAAAACTAGACAAGCAAGAAATCGTTGTAACACAAGTTTACAGCAGACTTTTTCACACACATCCACAGATGATCGATCTGAACAAACCTCCCATTTTTCAAAGACAGATTGTACATGTGCACTCTTGCGTGCATAAGTGTGTACATGCCAGAGAGGCAGTGAGAAAGAAAGAGAGAGTGGGAGAGTGAGAGAGAGAGACAGAGACAGACAGACAGACAGAGACAGAGAGAATGGCGAACACTCACATCCGTAATCACTGGTCAGGGTATGTACATATGTGTCCGAATGCGTGCTCGCGTGCGTGTAGGTATTTACGAAAGAGAGACAGGGATTGGGGGGGGGGGGGGGAGGGGGGGAGTGGAGGGAGAGGGAGAAAAACTTGAAAACGTTATTAAGGAAGAGAGAGAGGGAAGAAAGAGAGAGAGGGCGGAGAGAGAGACAAGACAGACAGACAGACAGACAGCAGAGACACAGAGAGAGAGGGAGAGAGAGACTGCTGAAGCAAGGTATCTAAAATCTAATACTCCTCTTTTTACCAGCAATTTCAAACTCTGCGATTCTTTTTGCAAGGAGATGGCACTTTTCGAAAATTGGGTGAGGAACATGATTATGCAGAGTCAATTTGCCAATTATGTGGACGAAACAAAAAAAAAGTGCACTTTGTGTACTAAGCTGCTGAACATTTCTCAAGAACCTGATTTGCCGTTACAAGAACACATGAGTTAGAGGGACTGAATCAAGCATAAATTTTTCTTTACATAATTCATGGTGATCGTGGTCACGATGATAATCAATCAACCAATAAATCAGTAATGGTGATGATGAAGTTTCTTCTTTTCTTTTCTGCTTCTTCTCATTATTATTGCTGTTATTGTTATCACTACCATTATTAATATTATCATTACATTACAAATGTCAACGTCATTATCAATATTATCATTATATTATTTCCACATTAATAGTACTGTAATCATTTTCACTGTCATTATCATTAACAACTATTATTATCAATCCTCTCTCTCTCTCTCTCTCTCTCTCTCTCTCTCTCTCTTCTATCTATCTATCTATCTATAATAATATAATAATAATGATAATAATAATATAATAATAATAATAATCTGTCTGTCTGTCTGTCTGTCTGTCTGTCTGTCTGTCTCTCTCTCTCTCTCTCTCTCTCTCTCTTCTATCTATCTATCTATCTATCTATCTATCTATAAAAGAGGAAGAAAACACAAGTAACTTTACAGCAAACGTTTTCATACACACGATTGACCTGAACAAACTTCACATTTTTTCAAAAGAGGGACTGTCCATGTGCACTTATGTGCATAAGTGTGTATATGCCAGACAGGCAGTGAGAAAGAAAGGAAGGTGGGGAGAGAGAGAGAGAGACAGACAGACAGACTTACACACACACACACACAAGAAGATGGCACTTTTCTAAATTTGGGTGAGGAACATGATTATGCAGTGTCAATTTGCCAATTATGTAGACGAAACAAAAAAGTGCACTTTGTGTACTAAGCTGCTGAACATTTCTCGAGAACCTGATTTGCCGTTACAAGAACACATGAGCTCGAGGGACTGAGTCACGGATCAATTTTTGTTTATCTATTTCATGATGGTCGTGGTCACGATGATAATCAATCAACCGATAAATCAATAATGGTGATGATGAAATTTCTTCTTTTCTTGTTTACTTCTTCTCATTACTATTATTGTTATCACTACCATTATCAATATTATCATTACGTTATTAATGTCATCATCATTACCAATATTATTTTTATATTATTTCCATTATCAATAGTACTGTAATCATTATCATTATCACTGTCATCATTATTAGTATCAACTTAGTAGTAGTAGTAGTAATATCATTACCATCATCATCAGTATCATCATGACTAGTGTTGTTGCTGCTGTTTCTTCAACAATCAGTCACAAGAAAAACGTCCCTAGAGTGCATCAAAAACAGATACGACACAGGTAGATAGAGCCGTCGCACCTGAATAAACACAGGTAAAATCCTTACAAGAATACTGCAAAGTACAAAAGCCTAAGCATCAATTCGTAAGGAAGCTGTCACCACAGACTTTGGCACTAGCAATGACTTGTCACGTGTTTACATGGTATGATCATGCGTGTGTATGACAGCGACTACAATGATTTCAGCTTCTACAGAACAAACAACGGTATCGGTTCTTTCTTCAGCTTGTTCTACTATTAGTATTATCATCACCATCACTACTATCATTACCATAACTACTATTGCTGCTGCTGTTGTTGTTGTTCCGAGCCCAGCCGACTGCACACAGCCATATCAGAGCTATAAT
Source organism: Monoplex corrugatus (assembly GCA_030674185.1). NCBI lineage: Eukaryota > Metazoa > Mollusca > Gastropoda > Littorinimorpha > Ranellidae > Monoplex > Monoplex corrugatus. The sequence continues at coordinate 63,496,050 of JAPXFY010000014.1, forward strand.
TATATCAAAGCATGCACAGTACCTTTCTGACCCTGAAAACTGTCTCTCTCTCTCTCTCTCTCTCTCTCTCACACACACACACACACACACACACACACACACATACATACACATATTCGGGTAAGAAAATTAAGTACACATATCAATGCAAACATGCACATAATCTAAGGATGTGCCGCTGGCGTTGACCGTTCCGCCCAACTTACCACCAAGGGGTTAAAATAATACAAACCTGAACACAAATGTATAAACATAACTAAATAAACTACAACACGTATAAGAACTTACCTAAATTACCTGAATTTTCGTCTGCGGATCAGATTTCTTTGGAGCCAAAAATACAGCCAAAAATACAGCTAATACACGTACGCAATTATCAATCCTAACAGAAAACACATAAGGCTTTAAGAAACACATACGGGTGAATGGACCATCAAAGGCGAGAAGGCGAGAAAATGACAGAGATGACAAATATCAAAAGAGAGAGGCAGAAACTAAGAGAGCAAAAGAAGGGAGGCAATTTCTAGGACAGGCTTTCCAGAGGGTGGGCATACTGTTTGTTCTGGAAAAAAAACCCGGCAATCCCGCGGGGAAGTCCCTCGCTTGTTACAGTGATGAAACATTAATGCATGGATTGTGCCTATGTCAGAATGACTCAGTGAGAATGTTAGGCTAGGTAGCAAACACACACACACACACACACACACACACACAAACACACACACACACCACACACACACACACACACACACACACACACACTGTTTCGTTCTTTCTACAGCCAACTCGGAAGACAGGGCAATGCTTCTTCGTCTTTACTCCTCGCTGTCTGATTCTCAACTGACTACAGTATATATACATTTCACAGTGAACAGCAATCAGTTATTTAAACGAATATCATGCCGTGCTGCTATCCGCACGCTGTTTACTGTTAACACACGTCACATCTCCCTTTCTTTAAGGAAACAAAATCAATCATTTTTTCCTATCTTTCAGTCCATACGAAATAAATGTGTTTCCTACCTTTATCACAACATTAACTTAACAAACACTCATTCTTTCTCTCATGCACAGGGCCCAAACATTCATTCACCTCATTTTATCTCTGATCATTATACTATCCATCATCATCATGTCCATATTTCGCAATGCTTTCAGTTTATCTGATTGTGGTAGTCTTCAGTTTCATTCATATTTCAGGAAATCTGGCCTTTTGCTTTGTCTTCCAGATCTTGTTCTGTAAGGAGAACTAACTGGTTCGGGTTGTCCTGTCCTTGTTTGTTTGATAACTTCATCTGGCTCCTTGATGCTGGTTGTCTCAGACATTTTGATGACTGGTGACTGATCAGATGAGTTCTCACGGACAGACGATGCTGGCGTCCTGACATCTGTTCCAGTTCCAGTTTTCTTGTTATCTTCCAGCATCTGTTTTGATGGAATGATGATTTGCTGTTGCTTGCCCGATGTGTCGCTTTCCTGATGTCTTCCAGAAATCATCCTTCTCTGGACCAGTCGTTGAGGGTTGATTGTCTGCTGTAGCTCCGTTTCCGTTGTGTCTCGTAGCTGACGACGATTCCTTCTGTACTGACGTCCGTCCTCTGTGCGAATATTGTATGACCGGATGTTCACCTGTTGGTCTACTTTGGCGCTGATCCACTTTTTGGATCCTGGAGATTGGAATTTCACAATCTGTCCCGGACTCAGTTCTGTCAGCTTTACCGCGCTTCTGTTGTAGTAGTGCGCTTGTTTCAGTTTCCTTTTCTCAAGTTCTTTCTTGATTGGTACAACTGTAGGTTGGAGTAATGTCTTTGACGTCGGCACTTGTGTTCGTGTTCTTCTGCCGAACAGTCTCTGAGCAGGCGAACTGTTTTCAGTCTCTGTCGGGATGTTTCTCAGCTCAAGTAAAGCGAGGAAGGGATCTTGATTGTTGTGTTCTGCTTTCTTCATGCACGTCTTTGCAGCCTTCACCGCGCTCTCTGCTTTTCCATTGGACTGAGGGTAGTGTGGTGAGCTTGTTACGTGTTACGTGTTGTTATGTTTTTCTGAACTTTCCAAACTGGTTTGATGTAAATTGAGTTCCACAGTCTATTGTCAGGCGTTCTGGTATTCCGTGTCTTGCCAAGTGTCTCTTCAGACAGATGATGACCTCTTTGGATTCTCTTGTTTGTAACCAATCAATCTCAAAGAAATCAGAGTAGTGATCGACCGTGACCAGGTATTCATTGCCATTATGTTCAAAGATGTCACAAGCGATGTGTTGCCAGGGCAGGTAGGGATCTCTGTACTGATAAGTGGTTCCTTCTGCTGACCACGTTGGTATGTGTTACAGGCGCTGCATGTTTTGACAAAATCTTCAATGTCCATGTTCATCCTGGGCCAGTAGACTACCTCACGTGCTCTTCTTATGCAGCTCTGAATTCCTGAGTGGCTTGCATGAAGTTTCTCAAGGATGTCTGCTCTTTCGCTTTCAGGTACAATTACTCTGTGGCTTTTGAAGACAAGTCCGTTGTGGACTGACAGTTCCTCCCGGAAAGGAAAGTATTCTTGTAACTGTAATGAAAGTTGTTGTTTCTCCTCTGGCCAGCCTTGTAGAATGACAGCTTTCATGGTTTTCATGGTTGCATCTTCCTGAGTTGCTTGCTGCCGACTGCTCAGTCTCTCTTGGCTGATGGCCAGTTCTTGCAATGAGTCTGTTTTCTCCAGGTCTGTGAGGAAAACGGCTTCCTTGTGGGTGACTTGCTGTTCCGCTTTTCCACAGACTGCTCTGCTGAGGGTGTCAGCCAGGTGCATCTCAGATCCACGCTTGTACACTACTGTGTACCTGAATTTCTGAGTTCTGAGTAGCATCCTCTGAATCCTCTTAGGTGCTGAGAGCAGGCTCTTCTTGTGAATGGTCTCTAGTGGTTTGTGGTCGGTCTCCACCAGGATGTCTCTTCCATAGACGTATCTCTCAAACCTTTCCAGACCAAAGAGTATTGCCAACATCTCCTTTTCTATTTGAGCATAGCTTTTTTCTGTCTCGGTCAAGGCTCGTGATGCGTACTGAATCGGTTGACCATCCTGCATGAGACAAGCTCCAAGTCCAAACTGTGAAGCATCACACTGAAGGGTGGTTGTACGCTTTCCTGAAGAGTCAAAGTAGCGAAGTACCGGTGGCTCAGAGAGTATCTTCTTCACTTTCTTCAGGGCTTCTCCGTGGACGTCTTCATCCCATCTGAAGTGGACGTCTTTTTTTTACCAGTTCTCTGAGTGGTGCTGCTGCCTCAGACAGGTTTGGCGCAAATTTCTGAAGGTATCCGACTACACCGAGTAGTCTCTGCACAGCTGCTTTGTCTTCTGGCACTAGGAGTTGTTGGACAGCGTCCAATTTCTTTGGGTCGGCTTTG
>JAPXFY010000014.1:63504435-63524435 GCA_030674185.1 Monoplex corrugatus
AGGGAGAGGGAGGGAGGGTGGGAGGGTGGGAGGGAGACAGGGAGTGACAGAGAAGGGGAGAGAGAGACATACAGACAGACACAGACAGACAGGCAGGCAGATGGAGAGGGAGAGAGAGAGAGAGAGAGACAGAGAGACAGACAGACAGACAGACAGAGACAGAGAGAGACAGAGCCTGGTCAAACAGTTTCAAAAGGCCATATGTACATACACACACTAGCAGACACACACACGCTTACAGAGCGATAGAGGCAGAGACAGAGACGGGAGGGGAGAGGGAGGGGGAGAGGGAAGAAGAGAGAGAACCGGTCAAAAGGTTTCAAAAAGTCACAAGTACGCATACACTAACAGACACACATGCTTACATACTTTGAGAGAGAGAGAGAGAGACAGACAGACAGACAGACAGACAGAGAGAGAGTCAGAGTCAGAGACAGCGAGATAAAGACAGAGATAGATAGAGAGCCCAGTCAAAAGGTTTCAAAAGGTCGCATGTATGCACATACTAACAGACACACAAACACACACATTTACACACACACGCGCGCGCACACACACACACACACACACACTTACAGAGAGAGAGAGAGAGAGAGAGAGAGAGAGAGAGAGAATGAAAGAGAGACAGACAGACAGAGACAGAGACAGAGAGACAGAGACAGAGAGAATGCTAACGCAAACCACTCTTCGCTTACCGGCAGTTTGAAGCGCTCGGAGCTTTGTACAGACAGCTGGCACTTTCCGAATCCATGCAAAAACAGGATAATGCAGTGTCAACTTGGCAATTACAAAGGAGACGATACAAAAGCAGCTTCACACAATAAACGCATAAAAACTCCACACAGACCTATTTTGCCATCACATAAACGCAAGCTTGTGTTAGACCGTATCATGGACAATTTGTTTTCTTTGTATTACATGGACGAAAATGGCTGCAGTGACGATAGTAATGACGATAGTATTGATTTTTCTGTTTTGCCATTACATAAACACATGCGCATTAGACCGTATCATGGATGCTTTTCTTTTTGTTTTTTTGTTCTTGTATTGACTTAACGATGGCGGCTACAGTGATGGTAATTAAGATAATTTTGTTTATTTATATGTTAAACCTGGTCCGCAATTACATAAACCCACGCACGTGTAAATCCGTAACACGGTTAATTTCCCCCCTCTATTAGATTGGTGATGAAGGCTTCGGTGATGATAATAATGACGATATCATTTATTAATCTGTTACTGTTACAATCAACATTATTATTACCATTACTATTGTTATTATTACTGTTCTTCTTCTTGTTGTTCAACGCCCATAATGACGACAAAAATGTCCCCTAGTCTACACTGATTGGGGGGTGGGGTGGGGGAGGAAGTACACAACAAGCAAAGTCGTCGCACCTGAAAACAATCGCTAAGTTTGCTCAAAAGGAATTCATCGTACTCGGACAATTCCATATGCGCTGCATGCAAATCTGCTAGCATTTATCCGGCAAACTCCCACAGCCTGCACAAAACCCTATCCGCTGGTAAGGTCTTGAAATGGGGAGAAAGGGGTAGAGGGACCTATGAAATACTAAGCTGAGATCAACCAGAATGATGGAAACATTAAGATGGGCGGCGAGCAGGCCGGTTCTTAAAGCGGTCAGTTGGGATTGAACTCGAGATATCAGATCCTGAGTCCATGGTTTTATCAATGAACTAACCAGCCTTCAAAAAAGAGAGAGGGAAACAAAAGAAAAGGAAAGAAAGAAAGACAGAAAGACAGACACACAGAAAAACAGACAGAAAGACAGACAGAAAGAAAGACAGACAGAAAGACAGAAAAAGAAAAGAAACTGCTCCGCTCGAGAGCTGAACCCATGACCAATGCGTTATGAGCATGAGGATAATGGGACAATACTGAATTCAAGAGGTAAAAGCCTAAAAAAGCGATACTGCAAATATTCAAAACCTCCAGCAGCCATTCATAAGGATACTATCACCAGACCAGACTGTATACCACCCGCTGTGACAGGACACGTGTTAGAACGATGTGACCCATACATACATACATACATACATGTACGACAGCGAGTACAATGGTTCCGTTGTACACATACAGCAACCAACAGTATCGATTCTTTCTCTCGCTTCTCACAAACAGTGATGAAACATTAATGGATGGATTCTGTCTGTGTTCTCATGACCCCAATGAAAAGGTTTGAAAAGGATGCGCACGTACACACACACACACACACACACACACACACAACTACCACACGCGCACGCACGCACACACACACACACACACACACACGCACGCACGCACCACACACACACACACACACACACACACACACCTTACATACATACATACCGTCTAATATCACTTATAGTGAAAAGACGTTAAATCAAAGAACGAACGATACATACTTACATACATACATACATACATACATACATACATACATACATACATACATACATACATACATACATACATACATACATACAAAAGGAGACACAGCAGGCACAGAGGAAGAGAAACAGACAGATGAAAGGCTGAGAGACAGAACGGGTTTTGTATCAATTAAGACTTCCGTTCTTTAATTTAAAACAAATGGGACACTGAACAACGGCATGTAAATCTTAAAAAGAAAGAAAGAAAGAAAGACAGACAGATAGACAGAAAAAGAGGAAAAAAAAGAGGAAAAGAAAGGGAGAGAGAAGACAACAGAAAGGGAGAAAACAGTGGACAAGTGGCGGAAAAGAGACAAAACGGAAAAGAAAAGAAAACAAAAAAATCTTACAAAACCACAAATTCAACTTTCTTCTTCTTTTCCTTCTTCATTCTTTCGCGATCTACAATGGTCAGGCCATATCTGGCCATGAAAGTGACGGTTTATTATTTCTTCCCCCCTCCCAGTTCCTATTTAACTGTCTAATCGGTTTGCAAAGCAACCAATGGTATGAGAAAGTATAGTCATCACAAGGTGAACTTCTACAGACGGTACAAAAACTAAAACGAGTAGCTATCAGAAGCGATTATTCACACACACACACACACACACACACACACTCTCTCTCTCTCTCTCTCCTCTCTCTCTCTCTCTCTCTCTCTACTCTATCTTCTGTCTGTCTATCTATCTATCTATCTGTCTATCTATCTATCTGTCTGTCTGTCTATCTATCTATATATATATATGTATGTGTATGTGCATGTGTGCGTATGTATATACATACATAGATAGATAGACAGATAGATAGTTTAATAGATAAATAGATAGATAGATAGATAGATAGAGATGCATGTATGTATGTATGTATGTAGGTAGGTAGGTAGATAGGTAGGTAGGTGTGTAGGCAGGTAGGTATATATGTACATCAGTACCTGAACAGTCTCCAGGCAATAACAAATATGAAGCCAATAATATGAGAAAAAGTACTGTTGAAAAATGCTAAATATCCGCACCCAAACTTCAGCTAATAATGCTTAAAACTAGCCTATATTCTGGAAAAAAAAATCGCAATAAACATGAACAATCTGTACCTAAACTTGCACACATTGGACTAGAACCAAGGAAGTAGCCATTATAACACATGGGCCAAACAACTTACACCATCTCAGTTTCAGAAAAGTCTTGTTGTTGTTGTTGTTGTTGCTGTTGTTGTTGTTGTTGTTTTTTTTCTTTTCTTTTTCAGTAGTTGTCTTCTCGTTCTTTTCCTCATCTCTCTCTCTCTCTCTCTCTCTCTCTCTCTCTCTCTCTCTCTCTCTCTCTCTCTTCCCACTCTCTCTCTCGCTCTGATTTGAAATCAAGATTAAGAGAAATGTGAGGCTAGTGAAGTACCTCTTTAAAAACATGTTTCCTGCGCCTGAGGGCTAAAATCTGAAATCTTTCCATTTCTATGCAAATCTTAAGAAAATTAAACACACACGCACGCGCGCGCACGCACACATACACACACACACACACACACACACACACACACACACACACACACACACACACACACACACTCCTTGCACAAGCACACTCATGCATCTCCTTCAACTGGCGAAGAAGTAAAGGACGAAACAAACAGAAACAGACAGGCAGACAATCAAAAGAAAAAAAGAAAATGAAAAAAAGAAAAGAAAAAAAGAAAAGAAAAAAACTATAAAAAAAAAAAAAAAAAAAGAAATAAAGAAAAAGAAAGAAGAAGAAGAAGAACACACACAAAGAAAAACAGTCAAGCTAACCAAGAATTCCTCCTCTTCTCCACACGTTTCGATGACATTCTGCGTGCTGTAAGCAGCTCTGGAATTAAATCAACCCCAGCCATCAATATGGAAAAATCCTTAAGTGTGTGAATATTCATATGAGCCTCGTTGTTCGGTAGTAATGTGTCCATAAAAAGTACCACAGCAAGCTTCTTAGCTGAGGTGTTCGGTATCGGGTCAACTTACGATATCAAGAAAATGGATTTATCCAATTCTACGTGTTCCGAAAAAACAACAACAAAAAACCGTCCTTGGCAGTCAGATTTTTCAAAATCGGGGGAGGGAAAGCGCAGGGGGGGGGGGGGGGGGGGACAGACAATCGTACACACGCTGGTCGTTCTGCAGTTATCATGTAACCGAAGGAATCAATCACTGATTCCGATCACACATTTTTAATAACTTTTTTTTTATTAATGTTTTGCTTCACTACAAACGGACATCAAACACACACTGCGGCGAAAAATGACCAAAATTTATACACATATGAACAGAATTGTTGACATGCGAACTCCATATAGCATACAGAATGTACAGAATGATATTTTACACACCGGAAGTTTAAAAATGAACATCAAAATCGAAGCACTTGTCAATAGTTTTTATGAATTTGTTTTTCAAATTATATCTTTTTGCTGTACGATAATCAAGCATCAATGAACAAAGTGATAATAGAAATAATATTGATTTATATACATACCTTATAAATATTGCTCACACAGAAACAACCTTTAACATACAAAACATGTATAACAATATTCTAATCAACGAAGATTCTGTGTATATCAAGATGGAAGAACATGTCATGAAGAAAATCCCATCACACATTTAGTGTTTTCAAGGTCTTTTCTTTTCGTTTTCGGTTTTAGTTTTTGGTTTAGGGGGGATTTTGTTTTCGTTCCAAGCAATGTTTGGTTGCTGTTGTTTGTTTTTCCCGGATGCGTGTAAGCACGATGTTTGGCCCATACTGTGCAAGCGGGCATTATGTTGCTGCACAGACTGCGTACTTCGTCTCTGGAGTACGTCGCAAGCTGCGTGTTTTTGTGCTTTCATAAGCCACCGGAACTGACATGGATTGCAGGGCTAAGGCTATCTGATTTATGAAAGTTTACATACACGAAAGAGGTTCAGACGCAAGAAAATCTGCACATATATTGAGTTGCCAGATCAGAAAATTTTTCACCCTTTACCTTCCTAGTGGTATCGAGGCAGGACTGAACCTGTACTTTCTGACTGGAAGTCCAACGTGCTATCCAACCTGGTTATTGCGCTCCTTGGGTAGTGCTACCACTTCTGTAGTTGAAATCATGGTTTCCTACAATAAACGCCACAAAAGTCACACAACGTCCATGTAAGGAACGCGCAGCCGATTCCACGAGGTCGAATAAGTAAGTTATCCTAGAAATCATTTATGATCACACACACACACACACACACACACACACACACACACACACACACACACACACACACACACACACACACACACACACACACACACACACCACACACACACACACACACACACACACACACACATACACTGTCTCTCATAGTTACAAATAACTGTTTGTTTGGAGGGGGTATTCTTTTGCCTCTGCCCTCAACCCCCATCCCTCAAGTGGAAACTGGAAAAAGTGGAAAATCGAATACAACCAATCTAGATAATGATTTGTCTAATAACGTCTCATGATCTCAAGTCCTTAGAAAAATACTACTGGTGTCTCGTTACTTCAGGATATTTTCTCATTTATCATAGAGAAATGGGAGCTGGGAGGAGGGAGGTTAAAGAAGGGGGTTCAACCGGATACGAAAGAAATCTGCAAGAACTAAGGTATGCTATTTTACGCTGTAAGCGAGCGACACAGGATGCCAAGTGTTTTTGCCATGGTTCCTATCTTCAAAGCCGCCTGAGGGAGAAAGCCAATCCTGCACAGTGATATGCACACTGATCACATCGGGTTCTGATACCTTTTTTATTTTTTTTTTTTCTGTCTGACTGATGTTTTCTTTATTCATTTTTCTTCTGCCTTTCACGCTTTCGAAAAGTTAGATTCCATCTCTCACCGAGTTTGTAAAAGACATTTCTACTGATTTAACAAAACCGCGCGCGCGCGCACACGCACGCACACACACACACATACACACACGCGTACACAAACACACACACACACACACGCAGAGGCATAGACATTTCTACTGAGTGAACGCGCGCGCGCGCGCGCGCACACACACACACACACACACACACACCACACACACACACACACACACACACACACACACACACACACAATGACAATGACAATGATGCTTTATTTTCCAACGGTAAAAGCTATTGGCTAGAAGCCATTTTTCAAACTTGCCGTTGCTATTCTATACACACGACATTTGAAAGAGAGAGAGAGAGAGAAAGAGAGAGGGAAAGAGAGACAGACAGACAGACGGACAGACAGACAGGCTCAAAAACTACGCGCGCACACATATACACACACGCGCGCGCGCACAGAGAGAGAGAGAGGCACAAAACTACGTGTAAGAAAAACAACTTTCACCATTGTATCTCTACATTTTGCAAAAATATGACAGTACATGCCATTGTTTTGCAGACTGAAAATCACTATCATTACAGACATCACGTTTATCGTCAATGTAATTAATTATTTTACATTATCTCTTTCTGTAAACTTTGATCAAGTTGCGATAATTTTCAGTAACTCCACAAGACTGCCAATTAAAGACTTCACTGTTGAATTTTCAGATCACTACCGCCACCCACACCCCCCACCCCCCATATGAGGAGGCCATGAAACCTGTTGATGGACCAAAAAAAGTATGTTCCCCTGTCCCTCCTGTTTTAATACTCTCTCTCTCTCTCTCTCTCTCTCTCTCTCTCCTCTCTCTCTCTCTCTCTCTCTCTCTCTCTCTCTCTCTCTCTCTCTCTCTCTCTCTCTCTCTCTCTCTCTGCCAGGCAAACATCGTGACAAGGAATGCTAGGACAATAATTCCCGAGAAACAATTTGCCTAAATGCATTTCGTACAGCCGAATGTAAAATTCTATTCAGCAATGTGAAATAGAATCACACTTCTTCCCTTCACATCAATGAAGGGCAGTAGCACAAACACCAAAACGAAAGCTTCCCTTAGGTAATCAGAAACAGTATTCCATTTATTCTGGCTCTCACTCGGGACAGTGACCCGACCCAATATAATTTCTAGCACCACATCAGACAGTGAAACATACAATACTGGGAAAGTATGTATGGGGCAGAGTAAAGGAAGATGAGGCAGATTCCTCTATGTTCACAGTTTCAAGTTCCGTTTTGTTCCATCGCTATTCCATCGAACAATATGCAGTCTGATGTATACTGATATGTGCCGCTCTTTACCGTGTGTATTTTGAAACCCTTTTTAGTCATTTCATTTTGTTTTAAAACGGAGAAACATTACAATGTGGTAGCAGACAATGATATAAAGTCAGGGAAATGTTCATACTGGCATAAAATAACATATAAAATATAGAACTATATATATATATATATATATATAACAATATATTCAAACAGTGAAACTTTCAACGTGAACAACAAGATTTTACGTACATGTTAATGAAGATAAATCTGTTCTTTGTTGATAAAACATTGCATGTATTTGCTCCAATAAGCATCAAAAACGACGGACAAGTCTATTTTGTCATTATACTGTTCAATTTTAAATCTTGTATCTAGTAGTCTTTGGAAAGAATATCACTGTGATATCGAGTCTTTCATCTCGATGATTTCAACTCATTGCTGTGATCTTATCTCCTCGCCACTGTGATATATCCTCATCACTGTGATATAAAGACTATGAACTCAATGTCCGTCTTCTTCAGGACAAAACCTCTCTCTCTCTCTCTCCTCTCTCTCTCTATCTCTCTCTCTCTCTCATCTATCTATCTATCTATCTATCTATCTATCCATCTACCTGTCCGTCTGTCTGTCTATCTGTTTACCTATCCACCAATCTATCTATCTGAACGTGTAAAAGTGGTAGACAGATGTCACACAAAGCCACCAAAGCAAGACAATGTCGATCATTTTGCACAGGCCCATCCAGTAGAAAAAGTCTGCGTCATCATCACGTGAAATGAGGTACTATTACCCTTAAAAGATATACTCGAAGACATCTCTAAGCTGCTCAATAAACACTTCGTTCCGTTCCATACTAACTATTTCTTGATACGAGGCATGTCTGTTAAGAATAATAAATCACAAAAACAGAACATAGGGTGTGAAAGCCAGAACCAAAACTGAGTATTCAAGACGTTCAAAATCAATGCTAAAACTTGATGGTTTGGCCATGCTGTCCCGTGACGACTCTCTTTGTCTCTCTCTGTCTCTGTCTCTGTCTCTGTCTCTGTCTCTCTCTCCCCGCCGGGCCCACTACATGACAAGCAATGCTATAACAATAATCCCCAAGAGACCATTTACGTAAATGCATTGCGTTCAACCAAATGCAAATTTGCTATCGGCAATTCGCCACACAATTGCACTTACTTTTCCCCCTGATCAGGACAGTGAACCAAGCCCAATACAATTTGTAGCACCAAGTCGGACAATGAACCAGACAGTCCTCAATGAGGACGCACAGTGCACAGGAAACCGGATAGTCCTGAGTAAGGCCGTACAGAGTACAAAAAAACCAGACTGTCCTGAGTAAGGACGTATACTGTACAGGAAACCAGACTGTCCTGTATTAGGATGTACAGTGTACAGGAAACCAGACAGTCCTGTGTAAGGACGTATACTATACAGAAAATCATACGGTCCTGGGTAAGGATTACAGCGTACAGGAAACCAGACAGTCCTGGGTAAGGACATATACTCTACAGGAAAAATCATACAGTCCTGGATAAGGACGCACAGAGTACAAGAAACCAGACAATCCTGGGTAAGGACGTACTGGAAACCAGACAGTTCTGGGTAAGGACGTATAGTGTACAAGAAAACACAGTCCTGGGTAAGGACGTACAGGAAACCAGACAGTACTGGGTAAGGACGTATAGTGTACAGGAAAACACAGTCCTGGGTAAGGACGTACAGGAAACCAGACAGTCCTGGGTAAGGACTACAGGAAACCAAACAGCCCTTAGTAAGGACGTATAATGTACACGAAACCAGACAGTCCTGGACAAGGATTATAGAGTACAGGAAACAATACAGTCCTGACTAAAGACATATAATGTACAGGAAACCTTAGTCCTGAGTAAGGATGCGTAGTGTACTGGAAATCACAAAGTCATGGGTGAGGATGCATAGAATAAAGAAAACCATGCAATCCTGGGTAAGGATATATAGTGTATAGGAAACCAAACAGTCCTGGGAAAGAACGTATAGCGTACAGGAAACCAGCTAATCCTGTGTAAGGACGTATAGCGTACAGGAAACCAGCTAATCCTGGGTAAGGACGTATAGTGTATAGGAAACCAGACAGTCCTGAGTAATGACATGTAGTGGGCAAAAACCCAGACAGTTCTGAATAAGGACGTTTCGTGCACATGAAAGGAATATGAGAGGGATTCTTCTATGCACAGTTTCAGGTCCTGTATTTTTCCATCCCAATATTATCGATCAGTAGTCGCACAGATTCTGCTGTATTGCAGCTCCACCTCTCTCTGTCTCTGTCTGTCTGTCTGTCTGTCTGTCTGTCTGTCTGTCTCTCTCTCTCTCTCTCTCTCTCTCCCTCCTTCTCTCTCTCACCCCCTGTCTCTTTCTCTCTGCCTCCGTGTGTTCTCATTTGATCTATGCATTTTAACACGTTTAAACATGTCTCTAGAGTTTCACTCAAAATGTGCTCGTTTTACTTATGATCTCTAAGTTCAGTTATGCATATTCTTAATGTATCAGTAAAACTTTTATGCATACGATGATGGTGGTGCTGGTGGTGTACATGTGTATCTAAGTACGTGCGTGTGGGTCTTTGTGTGTATCTCTAAGTAAAAGTTTATCCTTCCCTACTGATAAACTGAATAAACTCACTGTATATCTATCGATGGATCAAGAAATCAGTCAAACATTTCCTCCATGTGGAAATTTAATGTCTTTTAAAGCATTTAGCCCAGCCATGTCAATCCAATCCTGAGAAACAGAATGAGATAGAGACAGACAGAAACCGATACAACGTGTGAAAACTGAGTACAGGACAGATGTAAAACAGAACAGCAAAGCGTGCAATGATTTTTGGAGTCAAGGGAGTGAATCAAACATCATGAAGACTCCCACTATCACGGAAAAATAATCAAGGAAAAATTGTGTCTGGCCTCAATGTACAGACGCTGGAAGAAATCCCCCCTGACTCCTTGGTGCCAGGTATGAAAGTCAGACACAAAACACCTCCAAGGCGGTTGATAAAACTCTCTCAAGAGGACATCTAATCAGACCCATCCCACAGGTTACTTGAAACCACGGGCATCCCCCGGGATGATAAAGATACATGGCTGTACCTCTGATGCATCGCCAATACTAAATACAAGGGGAAAAAAAAGGTTGCCAGAAAGGCCCCAACTGTGATATCAAGACGCTCATCATAATGGCCAACACCAGTTCATGTTGATATATGATGCCATAGATGACAAGCAATTTCCTAAAATCAATCTCTCTCTCTCTCTCTCTCTCTCTCTCTCTCTCTCTCTCTCTCTCTCTCTCTCTCTCTCTCCTCACACCACACACACACACACACAACACTCTCTCTCTCTCTCCCTCACACACACACACACACACACCTCTCTCTCTCTCTCTCTCTCTCTCTCTCTCTCTCTCTCTCTCTCTCTCTCTCTGGCAGATTCAAGGCATGACTCGGAGAGCTATAATAATCCCTTTAGGAACCATTTGAATTCCGCCTTTTCTCACACGAATATAAAGCTGGGCACATAACCCAATATCATTTCTAGCACCAAGTCAGACAGTGAAGCACAGCCCAGGAGCAGAATGTATGGTGCACAGAAAGGGCTGGGGTACAAAAATATAATTTCGGGCGCAAACAGACAGTGAAGCACAGACCAAGAGAACAGCATACGGTGCACAGAGAGGGATGGGGCACAGAATAAATTTTCCGGCACAGACAATGAAGAACAGACCAAGAGAACAGCATACAGTGCACACAGAGGGAAGGGCCACATAACCCAATATAATTTCTAGCACCAAGTCAGACGGTGAAACATCATACGTTCTGTACGGTCCACACAGAGGGCTTGATCACATACCTGACATAATTTTTAGCACCAAGTCAGGCAGTTTTATTGTTATGTTATTGTTGCATAAGAACCAACTAATTTCGCAGAGTCACATCAGGGATATAACCATCTCAAAAGATGTACCATATCTCACTGGAGAAAAAAAAAACCCTGGAAAAGAAAATTCTGTATACATATCAATGAATTCGTACTTTAAGTATATACCCCCTGGTGCTGACTACTGTCCAATTTATTACCAGGGAATTTAAACAAACATATCTGAATACAAATACAAACATAACTAAGGACACTAAAACATACTAATAAAAGCGGGCCTAAATTATGTCAAACTGCTTCTGCGCATCACATTTCCTTACAGCAAAAAACGCACTTAATAAACGTGCCCAATTATCAATCCTAAGAGAAAGAAAGCATGTAAGGCTTTACACAACTCACACAGTGAAAGAACCAGCAAGGCAGAAACTGATAGGAAAAAATTACGGAAAGCAAACGAGCGAAGGAGAAACAAAGAGAGTAAAATAAAAGAGGAACTTTCTAGCACAGAATTTCCAGAAAAGAGGGGGGGGGGGGGAGATACTATTGATACTGAAAGAGCCCCCGGCATCCCAACAGGGGGGGGGGGGTAGTAAGGCAATGAAGCACAGTCCAGAAGAACGTGTGGTGCACGGAAAAGCAACAACGAGACAAAACCTTTTATGCGTAGTTTAAGGTCCTGTTTTGCTCCATCGCGAACCTATCGATCTGCAGTTGCAAGGATTCTAATGCCTCGTTGGCCTTTACTACCTCAATTTCAGCTGACCACTGTTTTTATTTGTTTGCGTGCGTGCGCTGTGTGTGTGTGTGTGTGTGTGTGTGTGTGTGTGTGCGCGCGCGCGCGCGTGTGTGTTTGTGTGTTTGTGTGTGAGTGTGTATGTGTGTGAGTGAGTGAGTGAGAGAGAGAGAATTGTGTGTGTGTGTGTGTGTGTGTGTGTGTGTGTGTGTGTGTGTGTGTGTGTGTGTGTGTGTGTTCGCGTGTGTTTATGTGTGTGGATGTGGTCACAGTGTGGATGTGCAAGTGTGCGCGTGTGTGTGTTTGTCTATGTGTTTATGTGTATGTTTCGGTGTATGTGCGTTGGCGTGTGTCTGCATGCCTCTGTGTGTGTGAGAGAGAGAGAGAGACAGAAAGAGAGAGTGAGAGAGAGTGTGTGTGTGTGTCTGTGTGTGTGTGTCTGTGTGTGAGTGCATGCACTGATGTGTGTGCACATGCATATGTTTGTCCGTCCATGCAGTCATGCGTGCAACGTGTGTGTGTGCGTGTGTGTGTGTGTGTGTGTGTGTGTGTGTGTGTGTGTGTGTGTGTGTGTAGTGTGTGTGGTGCGTGCGTGCGTGCGTGCGTGCGTGCGTGCGTGCGTGCGTGTGTGTGTGTGTGTCTGTGTCTGTGTGTGTATTATGTGTGTGTGCGTGCTGCGTGCACGTGCGCACGCGTGCACAGGAGAGTGCGCACACGAATCTGATTATATGTCTGTCCATCTATGCATTCATCTACACAGCCTTGCTGCTTTATTTTTTCAATTCCTGAAGAGGGACAAGTGCCCATTCACAGGTGGATGAACCAGAAAATGCATGCACCAAGGTTTCTCTTTCTTTTGTCTATCTTGGGCTTGTATCGAACCCGTGTAAATCTGTGTGGGCAGGCTGGAATGCAGGAGCTCTACATCGACACATCTAAATTAACAAGAAGCACCCGAGCGTGCTGATGGGACCCAGAGCAACAATGCCTCATCACCGGTCAATCGATCACCTCTCAGCTCCCAATGTCACACGGCAGCCACTTCACCAAGCAAAAGGGGGTCTGTCCATGCACTGCAGGACCGACTGGGACCTAGACATCATTTAGCTTGTTCACAAGCCGAATGGCAAGATGGGGAGATGACAAATTCTGGGACATAGCCACGTAATAACAAACCCTGGGAGAAAGCTAAACAACGGCTGTGTCGGGGTTTCTCACCAACAACAAACCCCGGGACATAACCAAACAACGGCTGTGTCGGGGGTTTTCACCAATAACAAACCCTGGGACATAACCAAACAACGGCTGTGTCGGGGTTTCTCACCAACAACAAACCCCGGGACATAACCAAACAACGGCTGTGTCAAGGTTTCTCACCAACAACAAATCCCGGGACATAACCAAACAACGGCTGTGTCAAGGTTTCTCACCAACAACAAATCCCGGGACATAACCAAACAACGGCTGTGTCAGGGTTTCTCACCAACAACAAACCCTGGGACATAACCAAACAACGGCTGTGTCGAGGTTTCTCACCAACAACAAATCCTGGGACATAACCAAATAACGGCTGTGTCGAGGTTTCGCACCAACAATAAACCCTGGGACATAACCAAATAACGGCTGTATCAAGGTTTCTCACCAACAACAAACCCCGGGACATAACCAAACAACGGTTGTGTCGAGGTTTCTCACCAACAACAAACCCCGGGACATAACCAAATAACGGCTGTGTCGGGTTTCTCACCAACAATAAACCCTGGGACATAACCAAATAACGGCTGTGTCGGGGTTTCTCACTAACAACAAACCCTGGGACATAACCAAACAACGGCTGTGTCAGGGTTTCTCACCAACAACAAACCCTGGGACATAACCAAACAACGGCTGTGTCGGGGTTTCTCACCAACAACAAACCCTGGGACATAACCAAACAACGGCTGTGTCAGGGTTTCTCACCAACAACAAACCCTGGGACATAACCAAACAACGGCTGTGTCAGGGTTTCTCACCAACAACAAACCCTGGGACATAGCCAAACAACGGCTGTGTCGGGATTTTTCACCGACAACAAACCCTGGGACATAACCAAACAACGGCTGTGTCAGGGTTTCTCACCGACAACAAACCCTGGGACATAGCCAAACAACGGCTGTGTGTCGGGGTTCTTCATCTCCCCACCTCGACACCTCTATCCATTAGGAGAAAAAGGAAGAAAGTCACAGTATAAAAAAAAGAAAGGAGCCTGGGACAGTAAGCCACAACACAAATGTTGGTACAATGTTTGGAAAACGAATGCGCAAACAGACACCATCAAGATTCTTGCCATAACAGCAACACAACACTAACATTGTGTTACAGACAAAACCACTGAAAAAAAACCGTCCCTTAATCTTTCGACGCGAGGTGCTTGATCGACGCGAGGTACCCAAAACATCTCCAAGAACCTTGATAAAACGAACACTCCCATGAGGACTACCGATCAGTTCCATCACATCTGCTTCTTGTCGCCACTGGTACCTGTAAGGGTGACAGATGATCATTACGGAATAAGAGATTCGCCAGCGATACCGAGTCATCATTAAGGCCAAGACTGGATGGTACAGATACGTAGTCCCACTGATGACAAGCCAACTCCCAACTCTCTCTCTCTCGCTCTCTCTCTAAATACATATACATACACACACACACTCACACACACACACACACATATATATATATATATATATATATATATATATATATATATATATATATATATATATATACATATATACACATTATATATCACACACACATATACACATATGGTCGATTATCGTGGTCGATAAAGTCCAACCTAGCACTTTATTTGTGTATCCTAATGTGGGATCTCAAGCCAAAGTCTGATGCACACAGGTGGACACATACTGGACACTCAATGGAATGCTCTGCAGAGTTGGTTCTGGTCTTCATTGCTGCACGCTTTTCCATTTGGCTGCTTCGTCTTTCATTTTCAAAAGCTTCTGTTCCCTTGCGAATAGCATGCCTCCATTCACACCTGTTTGTTGCCATGATTTCCCATTGTTCTTTAGTCATATTTGTGAGGGCGGTTGGCGCTAGGTGCAATGCGCATATGTAAGCTGCTCTTGTTTGCGCAGAACCTCAGCAACTGGACGGTACAGATACGTGTATGTGTATATATATATATATATATATATATATATATATATATATATATATATATATATATGTATGTGTGTGTGTGTGTGTGTGTGTGTGTGTGTGTGTGTGTGTGTGTGTGTGTGTGTGTGTGTGTGTGTGTGTGTGTGTGTGCGGAGATATATATATATATATATATATATATATATATATATATATATATATATATATATTTCTGTCCCATTTTGTACGCCACCTAAATGGTCACAGAAAGTGCAACAGTTTTTAAAATGATATGATGGTGATGAGAACAATGATGATGATAATGACAATGCTATGGAGTTCAGTCTAGAACTGACACTGCCTGACAGAGCTGTATTCTACGCTTACTATTATGATATGTCCTCGCGTGAACCAGTCTCGAGCAATACCGACACATGAAGTGTTGATTTAAACAACACTTTCATTGATGCATCCATGAGGTGGACGAGACTCGACTGTATGGTTCCTGTCTTTCCAGTGAGTCCATAGCACGCTCAACTCTGGGGTAGGAGCCGGTTGGGTCTGAAAAGTCCAACAATAATTTTAATAAAAATGATAGGGATTCAAAGCTACAACCTTCCAGTGGAAGTCTGTTGCGCTAATCACTACACCACGGTGACTGGCATGATACACATACATACATACACACATGAATATAACATAATATAATACACGTACATAAACACATACATACACATAAATATAATATAATATAATATAATATGATATGATATATGATATAATATAATATAATATAATATAATATAATATAATATAATATATATAATATAATATAATATAATATAATATAATATAATATAATATAATATAATATAATATAATATAATATAATATAATGTAATATAATGTAATATAATGTAATGTAATATAATACGATACGATACGATATATTTGCTAATCCCACTGCATAATAATATAATATAATATATAATATAATATAATATAATATATATATATAATATAATATAATATAATATAATATAATATAATATAATATAATATAATATAATATAATATCTGCCAATTCCACTGCACAACAAGTGAATACAATAATCCCTTTGGAACTATTTGCGCAAAGGAATTTCGTGCAGCCAAATGCAAATTTGCTTTCTTCAGTGCAGAAAGCAATCCTAATTTTTCCTGACACATAAACAGAGTAGACGCAACAACTTCCTATAATTTCTGGCACCATGAGTCAGTCAGCAAACCAGACGAGTCCAAAAGGTCAAGCGTCAGAACGGGAAGTAAGCACACAGAATATTCCCTGCATATAATTTCTGGTCTTGTTTTGTTCCGTTGTCGTAATATCGATCTTCTGTCTGATGAATTCTGATATATTACCGCCTTCTCCCTTTCAGTCTCTACTATGGTATCAAGACCCTTTTTGCTAACACAGTCCCCCCCCCCCCCCACCCTTCCTACTCATTCTCTGCGCGTGTGAATAAAAGCAATGCTGGACAGATGTCACACGTAAAAGCTGAAGGCCTGCGTGATATTTGAGGACGAATGTGCAACTGAAGTGTCACGTTGGCTCGCTCCATTAAAGCAAAACGATGTTGGTTTTGCTGCACTTACACCATCCATCGGAGAAAGTCTTCTTCCACGCTCTGGAGCAAAGTACGATAGAAATAATAATAATAATAACGATGATGATCATGATCATGATCATGATCATGATGATGATGATGATGATGATGATGATGATGACGACGACGACGATGACCACGCTGATGACGATGATGTCAGGGATGATGATGAAGAAGAAGAGGAGGAGGATGACGACGACAATGATGACGATAATGATGATAATAATAATAATGATGATGATAATACAATAGTAGTAGTAGTAGTAGTAACAATAAAAGCAATGATAATAATAATGGATACCTATGATGCTGACTATCTAAAAAAAAACTGCACTAGGTGCCTTACAAAAACCAAAATGCACACACACACATATGTATGTATGTATGTATGTAAATATGTATGTATGTATGTATTATGTGTGTGTATGTATGTATGTGTATGTATGTATGTATAGATAGATAGATAGATAGATAGATAGATAGATAGACAGATAGACAGATAGATTGACAGACAGCTCGATCGATAGATAGATAGATAGATAGACAGACAGACAGACAGACAGACAGATAGATAGATAGATAGATAGATAGATAGATAGATAGATAGATAGATAGATAGATAGATAGATAGATAGATAGATAGATAACCACAATGCCAACAGTCATATTCAAGAGAAGACAAAAACATCGCCCAGATGGTTGATAAGACAAGACACCCGAAGAAGACTACTGATCAGTTCTTTCCCATCTGCTCCTTACAGACATCTCTGGGAGTAACAGATCCCATCCAAAACAGCGACATCAAGATCTTTATCGTGAAGACAGAGAGAGGAGGGTTTGGGTATGTGGTTTTATTAATAACGCGCTACTCCGTATACTATCGTTTTGACCATGAGAAGAGGGTTTGGGTATGTGCTTCTATTATTAACGCGCTACTCCATATACTATCTTTTTCCTGTGGGTTCTCTCTCTCTCTCTCTCTCTCTCTCTCTCTCTCTCTCTCCTCTCTCTCTCACTCTCTCTGTCTCTGAGTTCTATTCTCTCTGTCTTTGTCTCTCTGTTTCAGTCTGTCTGTCTGTCTGTCTGTCTGTCTGTCTCTCTCTCTCTCTCTCCCTATGAGTTCTATTCTCTCTGTCTCTGTCTCTCTATCTCTCTCTGTCTCTGTCTCTCTCTCTCACACACTGTACACACACACACACACACACACACACACACACACACACACACACACACACACACACACACACACACACGAAGATTTGACAAAACCCAACAGTCCTGACATAAACACATGGCAGAATCCTGCACCACTAACGCCATACTCAAAAGAGTGCAGCCCATCGTACACTGAACGGCTCTGTGAAAACACATCTCCACGAGTAACCGACAGGGAAGCAACACAAGATGAGTTCTATACACACGATCTCAGGTCCCCTATTGTATGTGTACTATTACACTTTCAGGTCCCGTTTTTGTTCCACCGTCATGCTATCGATCAGCAATCTCGTGGATTCTGATGTATTGCCTCCTCTATAACCCCATGACTCTTTCTCTTTGTGTGTGTGTGTGTGTGTGTGTGTGTGTGTGTGTGTGTGTGTGTGTGTGTGTGTGTGTGTGTGTGTGTGTGTGTGTGTGTTTTAGTACGTAATGACCATACCTGTACTTGTGTATTTCTGATTGTTTCGTGTGTGTGTGTTGTGTGTGTGTGTGTGTGTGTGTGTGTGTGTGTGTGTGTGTGTGTGTGTGTGTGTGTGTGTGTGTGTGTGTGTTTAGTACGCAATGACCATACCTGTATTTGTGTATTTCTGTTTGTTTGGTGTGTGTGTGTGTGTGTGTGTGTGTGTGTGTGTGTGTGTGTGTGTGTGTGTGTGTGTGTGTGTGTGTGTGTGTGTGTGTGTGTGTGTGTGTTGCGTGTTTAGTACGTAATGACCATATCTGTACTTGTATATTTCTGTTCGTTTCGTGTTTGTTTGCGTGTGTGCGCGCGCGCGCGCGCGTGTGTGTTGTGTGTGCGTATGTGTGTGTGTGTGCGCGTGTGAATGTGTGTAATTGTCTGTGTGTGTATGTGTGAATGAGTGTAATTATGTTAAAGTGAGTGTGTGTGTGTGTGGCGCGCGCGCGCGTGTGTGTGTGTGTGTGTTTTGTGTGTGTGTGTGTAATTATGTGAAAGTGTGTGTGAGTAAGTGTGTGTGTAACATGTTCTCTTGTTTAAAATATCTTTGGTCAGTTTATTATTATCTATATTCATTAAATTTGTTTCATTTCAAATTCATCAACTCGACTTTACGAATGGCAGACATGGAAAACTAACAGACACTGTTGTATTGTATCTTTGTCTTTACCGCTGGAACATAGATTAATCAATAATTTAGCCTCTCTCTCTCTCTCTCTCTCTCTCTCTCTCTCTCTCTCTCTCTCTCTCTCTCTCTCTCTCTCTCTCTCTCTCAACACCAGGCCCTCTAAATGAAAAGACAAGCTACTACAATAACCCCATGGGAACACTGTGCAAATATGTTTCGTTCAGCCGACTGCTATTTTGCTTTCACCACTACAAAAGAGAACATTTTTTGCCCTCTCACACAGACACACGACCGAGGCACAACCCACTGTGATTTCTAACACTAAAGACAGACAGTGAACCAAACAGCGCAGAAGAAGAACGTTCAGCACAGGTTGAAGAAATATGTAGGGTAATCTGTCATGTATGCAGTTCTAGGCCGTATATTGTTCTTTCGTCATATCATCGATCTGCAGTCTCATTGACTCCCGATACTTTACCACTTTCCGGCCTCTCAGTCTCCACTGGCCAAACCCCTCACCATCTTCCCTGCTGCCCCCAGCCTCCACCCAATCTTCTTATTGACATTATGGGCATCCCTAAGGATGACACATCATACGTAAAATATGCGATTCGCCATCCTTGCTAAAATCTGTGGTATTGTGATTGTCAACATAAAGGTCAGGACCGGA
>JAPXFY010000014.1:63534435-63574435 GCA_030674185.1 Monoplex corrugatus
TTGAAATAATAAGTAATTAGAAATGTGCAAGTCGATTTTTCCTATTAACAATTTTCGACACAGTATTTGATAGTGCTAGAAAACTAGACGACCAGAATGGTTTTAACCATCCTTTTTCAATGTAATGTCCTGGCTTAACTGCTTCGAAGCCGTGCGTGAAAATTTGAAACATAAACTCAAACACTGTCATACTAAAAGCAAACGAACAAAAACTTCCGAAGAGCCAGTCGCCGTGGTATAGTGGTTAACGCAACGGACTACCGACTGGAAGGTTGTGGGTTCGAATCTCCATCAGTACCTTCAAAAATCATTGTGGGATTTTTCGGCTCTAACCGGCTTGCTATGAGCTTATTGGGAAAACTGGGACCACACGGTCGAGTCTCATCCACTTCACGGATGCGTCATTGAGGGTGTCGCTTACATCTTCTGACCGACACCGCAGGTGTCTGTATCTCTCGGACGTGGTTGACGCCAGGATATATTATGATAGTAAACATAGAGTACAACCCTGTCACGCAGTCTCAATCCTAGATGGAACTCCATAGCATTGTGATTATCTTCCTCATCGACATCATCATCATCGCATTGTAAAAAAAAAAAAAAAAAAAAAAAAATGTTCCAGCTTCTGTGTCCATTAAGTGGTGCAGAAAATGGGACGAAAAAAATGTTAACCTAAAGTGCAATGATCCTATAACAAAAAATTATAATAAAAAAAAAAAAACTTCCGAAGAATTTAATACCGGAAAACCCAAGCCATCTGTCTCCCATCCTTACTCCTCCTTCTGCATCCGACCAATCGTCACCCTCTCCCCTCCCTGTCTCCCTTTTGTCCACACAGTCGTCGACCTGCGATAAACTGTCATTACTGAGTGCATAATGGAAGCGTTTTACGGCAACTCGGAAAACAGGCAAACACGAAATCACGATGTCACGATGGAAAACACGCTTTCTCTACCCCCCCCCCCCCATCCCTCTCTCTCTCTCCCTCTCAGCTCTCTCTCCTCTCTCTCTCCCTCTCTCTCTCCCTCTCTCTCTCTCTCTCTCTCTCTCTCTCTCTCAATGTATTGTACTATTCCGTTCACATATCCCTTCATACGGGGCTATGACCTGCAATTTGAATAAAATATTCAACTCTGTGTGTGTGTGTGTGTGTGTGTGTGTGTGTGTGTGTGTGTGTGTGTGTGTGTGTGTGTGTGTGTGTGTGTGTGTGTGTGTGTGTGTGTGTGTGTGTGTGTGTGTGTGTGTGGTCTGTGTATGTGTCTGTGTGTGAGTGTACTAGATTAGGTGTAAACGAGTTGGGTGTAAACAATCGATTTTTAACAGAAAACTATGCTAGGAAAAAATGCCCCTTTTGTCCCAATATTTTAGAAGATAAATCCCATTTTGTTTGATTGTCCGGTCTATACAGACATCAGAAATAAACATTTACAAGGACTCATTGGAAACAGCACTGATCCCTCATGGAGTATGGCAATAAAGTGTTACAATTCATAACATTCCAGAAAATTGGCGATGTTTACATTTTATGCTTTAAAGCTTCGAGAAGAGGCAACAGTCTGAAAATGTTTGTACATTGGTACTACAAACGGACGACGAATGAAAAGTATGCACGATGTATGTTAACAATGTAATCCCCTCCCCATAGTCCCTGGTTTGTGTATGGGTCGGTAGGAAGGAAGGAATCTTTTATTTAATGTCTGTTCACAATAGTGATTTCACACACACACACACACACACACACACACACACACACACACACACACACACACACACACACACACACACACACACACACACACACACACAGAAAAAAGAAAAAGAAAAGGAAATGGAGGAAAAAAGAACAAGGGGTAGGGATGGGGAGGGGTAGTGGAAGTTTGAATGTAAGAAGGTGAACAATTACAATTGATGAATTCAGAACAATGAATCAACAGTGTCAAATAATAAGAAACAACAATTAATTAACTCTTCATTACAATCTGCCAACAGGGGATCTGAGAATCCGCTGGACTACCCAAATAATATTATTTTTGTTGTAAAGGATATCTCTAAAGTCAGTACATGAAAAATAGAGATTGTTATTTGTATGGGTCGGTAGCCTTCACAATAAAGCAATGTCAGTGTCTCTCTGTGCACTACCTCCCACAGTGAAGTCATCAGCCAAGAGCAGCAAGTGAAGTTGTCGATCAGCGATAAAGAGTCATTTAGAACACAACGAGTTCCAATCTACATGCATAATGCTCACTAGTTTCACACGTCAACGGTTCCCATCCCATCAATTCGCTCAGGTAATTGATGTCCAAGATTTAGGACGAGGAAACAGAAATCGATTAAATCCTTAGTCCCCCACACTCCACCCACCAGCGCAGCTTCCAGCAGCTTAAGGAAGCTGGTGAATAGGACGAGGGAGTCGAAGGGTTAAGGGAACAAAACAGTGTGCTAGACGAATCTTCAGTAACAACAGGGACGTTTAAAAGCGTCATTATGTTGGATCTAATGCTTTAGTGAACGCTTTGGACATCAAGTAAGCTCAGACTCTTTTGAAGCTCAACAGAAGTGCTGAGTGACAATGTCGTCTACGCAAATTACAGTTTCCCAGGCTGAATTGGTGTTATACGGCAGCTGACTTTCCTCCATTATTATCAACCCGTGTGTGTACTTAGACGCTGTGATAATCTCTGTGCTTCTGTCCATTCACCAACTCACCCATCCACCATCATCCATTTGTCTGCAGTTTTGTTCATCCGAGTGTTCTTAAAACTAAACGAACGGACCTGTGTGTGTGCATGCACGCGTGTGTACGCATATGTGTGTGCATGCGCAAAAACGTGTGTGTGCGAGCGCGTGTGCAACATTCAGCCTAAACAAAATGCGGGGGGGGGGGGGGGGAGTCATTTCAAAACGAACAAAAATAACATTTAAAATAACTAGGCAAAGACAGACAGACAGACAGACAGACAGACACAGAGAGAGAGAGAGAGAGAGAGAGAGAGAGAGAGAGAGAGAGAGAGAGAGAGAGAGAGAGAGACAATCAACACACACGATGATTATCTCCTTTTCATTTCAACTGTGAAACGGACTATACACTATGTACTTGCGCCACGAAGCCTATACGTGCTACGTGAAACAACTAAGTATTCCTAACACAAAGCACCTAAAACGGACGCTAATATTTACACCGTGAGCAACATGTAACTTAGGCTTATCATTTATCAGCATCACGAGTTTATCTGTACAGCAAGACAAAGAGAAGCACCTTAGCTATCAAAGATCGAGCCCATTTAAGACCTCTTTCCATAAAACATCCCAAAACGTGTGTGTATGTGTATACGCGCGCAAGTCTGTGAGTGTGTAAGCGCGCGTGTGTATGTGTGTGTGTGCGTGCTTTCGTGCGTACGCCAAGAACTGAGAAGCCGAGAGAGGGAAAGAGAAAACACAGTGAGTTTGACTACACACAGATAAACAGTCTCTCAGACTTTTTTTTTTATAACATCCAGCCCTTATTATTATTACTATCATTGTCATTATCATTACTATCATTATTATCATTATTGTTGCTGTTGTTGCAGCTGTTATTGTCGCTGCTGCTTAAAGCCAAGCCGACTGTGCAAAGCCATGTCAGGGCAATAACCATTCTAAAATGTAAACAACACCTGGATTACCCTTCAAAAAATGAGAGAAAAAAATACACATAAGAATGCATTCGCGTACATAATCTAAGGAGGTGTCCCTAGCGCTGATCATTCCGTCCCATTTATCACCAGAGTGTTAAGAAAAAGAAATCTGAATACAAAAGAAAACATAACAAAGGACAATAAACATATGAAGTGGCCTAAATTACCTGAAAACGCTTCTGCGATTCACATTTTCTTAGAGCGAAAAACGCAGTTAATACATGTACCCAACGGTCAGTCTAACTAGAAGGAACATAAGGCTTTATAGAACACGTACAGATGAATGAACCAGCAAAGCAGAAAATACTAGGAAGAGATGACAAAAAGCAAAGGATCAAGGCAGAAATAATGAGAATAACAGAAAAAAGGAAATTTACAACACACAATTTCCAGAAGGTGGGGATAATGTTTATTCTAAAACAGCCCCCGGTATCCCAAAGAGGGATTCAGGCCCAGTCCAGATGGGCCAGAATACACAAAAATATCAAAAAGGAAAATCAATGTTGCCAAATAAAACAAAACTAAAACACCCAAAGCGTCAAAAATACGAACCAAACCTACACTTTGAAGCGACAGAAGAGGACAAGAAGGAACTTGTTTTCAACCGATGTACCAAACAGCTTGATCACTACACAGTGTACATGATCGAAATGTATGTTGGGCAGTTGACTAGCAGAGCTGTTTTATACAAAAGATGCGTTTGTGGGGTGAGAGAGAGAGAGAGAGAGAGAGTGTGTGTGTGTGTGTGTGTGTGTGTGTGTGTGTGTGTGTGTGTGTGTGTGTGTGTGTGTGTGTGAGTGAGTGAGTGAGTGAGAGTGAGTGAGAGACAGACAGACAGACAGACACACAGACAGAACAGACAGGCAGGAAGGCAGACAGGCAGACAGACAGACACAGAGTAACAGAAAGTGAGAAAGAGACAAAGAGAGGGAGAGGTAGAGAGAGAGGGGGAGGGCACGAGACAGAGAGAGAGAGAATAGACAAATGGATAACTAGATAGACAGAGAGAGGAGATGGACAGACAACAGGAGACAGGCAGACAGATAAACAGACAGGTAAACAGGCAGACAAGCTGACAGGCAACAGACCGAGAGGAAGATTACCATATGCCACAACCCCAGCCTTTCATCGCAGAGAAGCAGATAATCCTTTAATGGGTTCATGGTTACAATGCAGACTAATGCCGCCATAAAGGACAGATAAAGGGAGAGACATTCAGACAGACACACACACACGCAAACAGAGGAAGACTGACAAAAGCACAGAGACGGATACAGACAGGCAGACGGACGAACGGGCGCACAGAAATACTGACACAAGCGCAAACATACACACGTAGCACACACAGTTACAGACTAGCATGACCATCAGCTTATCCAAAACAATGCAGCTCGACTTGCCCTGTAGGGCAAACGGCACGGTGCAAAAGTATTCTTGTGAAAACTACATTGGCTTCCAAACAAAGCAGGAATTGAGTATAAACTGCCACACTGTTTTCAACGTCTTAATCCAAATATCATGCCAGTATACGAGTATGTACGAACTTCTCCTGTCCCACATACCTTCCAAAGTTCTCAGGTTTAATGGAACCTCTTACCTCACAATATCTCGGTTCTCTCTTACTAGTTGCAGAAAGATATCCCCTATTTTGGTCCAGTAACATGGAACTCTCTCCCGCTGTCTTAAAAAAAAGCAGTTGTCCACTTATTTTCAAAAACATCTCAAAGCATGTCTTTTATAAAACACCTCACAATCGCACAGATTAATGCTTGTGATTTTTGTAAGTCCAGTCTTATTGCAGTTTGCGTGCGCGTGTGCGTATGTGTGTGTATGTGTGTGTGTATGTGTGTGTGTTGTGTGTATGTGTGTGTGTTTGTGTGTCTGTGCGTGTGTGTTTGTATATGTGTGTGTGTGTGTTTGTACATGTATATACAAACCCCAGAATGACATGAAAAACTCAATTTAATTCTATCGATTTATCTTTCTTACACACCCTTAGCAGCGGTAGCAGCAGCAGCAGCAGTAGTTAGTAGTAGCAGAAGTAGCAGTAGTAGCGTTGCCGATGCATTACTGCACTGACCCAGTACTCTCCTCCTCTGTTATGTGAATTATATATATATATATATATATATATATATATATATATATAATATTATATATATATTGTGTGTGTGTGTGTGTGTGTATTATATATATAAATATATATATATATATATTTATGTGTGTGTGTGTGTGTGTGTGTGTGTGTGTGTGTGTGTGTGTGTGTGTGTGTACATAATATAATATGTATATACTAATATATATATACATGTACATATACATATAATAATTTGTGTGTGTGTGTGCCCGCGCGCGTGCACGCGTGTGTGTGTGCGCGCGCGTGCGTGCGTGACACAAACAGAGAGAGAGGGAGAGAGAGAGAAAGAGGATAGAGAGAGAGAGGGGAGAGAGAGAGAGGGGAGAGAGAGAGAGAGAGAGAGAGAGAGAGAGAGAGAGAGAAAACATGCCATACGTCTGATTAAACTAAAAAGCCTAAAAAGACTTTTTTTTCTCTCAAAAGTGACGATCTTATGGATACTTGTAATACTTGTAGCACTACAATAGCCACTCATGTTTCTACTTCGTCTTTCAAACACATGTATTAATCATTATCAACTGTATTTGATGCAACTCAACCAATCCACAAGATCTCCGGAGGACAGTATAAAATGAAGTGGAAACCTAAACCGGTCTCTTAACTTAACTGACACATACAGCAGAATACTTTGAATCGAATTTGATGATACCTTGGGGTCGGGGTAGGGGCGCAGATTTCTGGTTCGACTGAAAACCATGTTTGACTGCATTAGCATAAATATTGCCATTAAAACAACGAAGACATCTCTCACCTTCAATTTCTACTGGTTCGTTTGACATAATTATTTCTATTGAACACAGGAAATTGGCATTATTGTTATAATTATTAATATTATCATTACTGTTGTTGTTGTTGTTGTGTATTTACTATTATCATTGTCATTATCATGATGACGATGATGGTTAGTATTGTCACTTTCATCATTATCATTAATGGTCTTACTATTATCGTTGTCATTATCATGATGACGATGATGATTAGTATTGTCACTATTATTATTATCATGAATGGTCTTATTAATCTGAATTTCCTACGTCCATCACATTATCATCATCCCCGCCATCATCAAATATCAGCACGGCCTATGTCCCCACCAGTATGGCCTTCTGCAAAAGTTTTCTCTCCCTAACTCACGTACAGCACGCAGCGATAAACCCCTCTGAGCGATTTTTGTTGTCTTCTCTTGACGCCTCAAGCCAAACCATTAGATAAACAATAGCACGCATTAATTAAAGGGCAAAAAATGAAAAGCGAGCTCCAGGGTGTTGTTTCTGTTCTTGCGCCTATACTACGACAGATTCCAGGAAAATGGTTCTATAAATACGTCACACTGATAATCCTGAGAACTGAATACCAAGCTCATTGGATAAGCCTATCTTTCAGTTCGTGCACGAATTCGTCAAGCATGGCTGAAAGTGTCACAAGAAATAAAGGTGCATGCGGACTTAAGTCAGCCCTGATGCGATTGCGTACCCAACCGTGTTCAAGTTTTAAGAAATGTATAGCAGCAGAGAGAGAAGGTAGATGGATGGTAATGTCCTGGAAAAGCTGGCCTAAGAAGATTGAAGGTCTCTACCACCTCACCCCCCAGGCATCTATATTTAACACCGTGTGTCACACAAGTGACCTGAGATGCCCGATTATACCTAAGGGACCTTTACTGTGATAGGATAACCTTTGCCGTTTAAAGTCTTTACGCTGATCGACGGGCGCCGTTAACAAGTTGTTTACGACCCCAGAAAAACAGCACTCAGTGACTCCGGTCAACGGTCTTGCATCTTTTTGGACTGGTGCAGTTTCCGTCTATAACGTGCAAGGTTTTTTGTCTTGTTAAACAAGCAAAACTCCCGTCCCTGTATACACTTGGCACCCTCTCTCTCTCTCTCTCTCTCTCTCAACACCACAACCCAAACAAATCAACAGCAACAGTTCATGTTAACGAATTACACACAACACAAAGCAAACCAACAGCCAGTTTGTGTTGCCCGAAAGCGGGGAAAGGCCAGCGACTTGTCTATATGTATATTCATGGACAGGTCCTGAAAGTTTGGCAGCGTTCGACAGCCTCATGCATAAACCACACACAAAGAAAATAAATTAGACGCTGACATTTTCGGCGGCTCGACAACACCCACCACTATCAAGAGAATTCATTGGACATAACGAGGTTAAAATCGTTGAGGACTTAACCTACCTGGACAGTTTAATCAACAATTCAAACATGACTAAAGAACTCAACTGTCGCATAGGCAAAGCAACAGCAGCATTTAAGAAACTGTCAAAAATCTAGAACAGCAAGAAAATTTCCCTCAAGCTGAAATTACGGTTCCACAACTTTAATGTTCTATCAATTTTGCTGGACAGCTGTGAACAGTGGAACCTGAAAACGAGTCAGGAGAAAATTGATTCCTCTGACCTAAAGTGCCTAAGCAAGATCTTGGGCATCAAGTGGAAAGACTACGACGAACGATGAAATAAGACCAAGAAGCAAACATATCCTGATTACCAACATCACTGCAAGCATCGACTGAGTTGGCTTGGCCATACTGCTAGACTACCGTCTTCAGGACATGCCAACTGAGCCCCGAACTGGAACCAGGAGGACAGCGAACGGAAGACCAAAAATGAGCTGGCGCCCGACGATTGACAGAGACCTACAACTGGTGGACAGACGCTGGAGTAATGCCCTCAGACTCTCTGCCGACCGAGCCCGTTGGAGTGCTCGTGCTGCCTCATGCCTCGCACGACGCGTGAGTCATCATCACCATGTGCCCTCCCGCATGGCTTTGGCGATCATGGCCATCTATACGAGTCTATCCCTTATCCCTGCAAGTACATCTCCCACTCTCTCTGTCCTCAGCCACCCTGCAAGTCCGCCCATTATTTTCTCCCTGGGTCTACCTGGCGCTCTCTTTCCCTAGAGCTTTCCTGTTGTGACCAGGTGGTCTAATTCCCCTTTCTTCATAAAATGGCTTATAAATGTTGCTTGTCTTTTCCTATTCTTCTTTATTGGTGATCTTGTGTCTGCCTCCATCAAGACTGTCTCGTTTGTTTTCTTTACTGTCCATGGAACTCTCAACTTTCTTCTTAGAAAGCATATTTCGGCTGCCTCAATCTTGTTCTGGCGTTGCATGTTGACTGTCCACGCCTCACAATCGTATAACAGTATCGTGAGTTATCTTGGGAATGTACGATGGTGGTTTCCCGTTGCCTTCCATCGGTTTGTGTACGGACTCTCCGCTAGCCTTTGTCGTTCCCACGACAACCTACAAGGCAGTAGGGGTGATTTTCTGTCAGGGTTTATTCCTCTTCCGAGAAAACCACAAGGCAGTGATGCTATTTACCCACAGCTGGGATGCGGGAGCGTCTAAGTGAAATTTAAGAAGGGAATTATATGAAAACGAGGTCAAAAGGATCACCTCCCAATCCTTCGCTATGTACATGAGATGCTGTATCTCTTTCGGGCTTTCACTCACAGGAAGCTGGTGGATAGGGTCAGGGAGTGAAAGAGTTAAGTTTTTGCTTTGCTGTAAAAAGGCTGACAATGGGGGATGCTGGTGGATAGGGTGAAGAAATCAAAGGGTCACAGCTACATTACGACCGTGCCTACACCACTATCCAACCAAACTAACATCGACAATTCATATCTACAATTGACACAACAGTGTAGTAACAATTTTAGCCCTTTGACGCCCGCACCCTGTCCACCAACTGCAAAAATTTAACCATTTGACTCCTTCACCCTATCTACCAGCTTCCTATAGGATGAGGGAGTCAAATGGTTAAGTTTTTGCTTTGCTAGCGTGTTTGGCAATGCAGGATGCTGTTGGACAGTGGGCGGGAGTCAAAGGGTTAGGGAAAAGGCTTGCAACTCATAAACAGTTCATGTCAAGAGTTTACACGAGATAATACAGCAACTGTTTCGTTAAAGGCCAGCAACTTGTATTGATGACCAGGACCAGAAAGTTCAACAGCCTCCGACAGCTTGATGCATAAACTACGCACAAAGAAAACCGAACAGACGATAATACTTTCGCGCCAGGAATAATAACGACGTTAGGGAGTTTAGTAAACCGAAACAAAATCAATTGCATAATAGCATGTGGCTCGTCGTGTTTGTTGACACAACTATAACGTGGACAGACAGATACTGCAGTGAAAGACACTGAAAAATCGACGCTCGAATTAGTTAGGGAATAGTATCAGTAAACTCAGTCTCTCTATCTGCAATCCATTGAAGGCGTTATTTTCTATCATTTTCGTACAAGTTGTCTCCCAATGCACTTACTCCACTTCCTCCTTCACTGTCCCCACGAACCTTTGTCTCTACCACACCGATCTACTTCAATCCAATCATAATTGTGGGCATACAAGACAGCCTGCGTGCCTGTGTGTATCTGTATGTATATCGTGTGTTGCGCTGTGTATGCGAGCGCGTGCCTATGGAATGTGGCGTGTGGCGTGTGTGTTTTCTTGCCTCTCCCTCCTACATACAATACATTCCTACAACCTCCAAAATTCTAGCCAAGAGAAAAAGAAAGAATTAAATAGCTGACTTCTGTAATCAGCATCAGTCTCATAAAACTGATAACGATAACTGCCATCCGACACTCCAGACAGAGAAGGAATAAATAATCAATAAAACATCCACCCCTTCTTATCGGTATGAAAAAAGAAAAATGGACAATCTGTACTCGCTGACTTTGTCACTGACAAAAAAAAAAGGAAAAAAAATCATTCTTTAGAGGTTCATCTGCCCGCTGATCTTTCCTGTGCACGTGAGACATAAAATCCGTATAACCCAACCATTCGACAGTCTACATCTAGACACAAAATATACAAACAGCGACCATTTGGATCAACATCTCCACAGTCTCTACACTACAAACGGAACATAACAACACTAGCAGTTCATATCAACATTTGACAAAACACAACATAACAACAAATGGTCTGTGCTGCCCACACATGACGAAAAAGCCAGCAACTTGCCTACAGATATATTCATGGCTAAGACAGCTTCATACATACGCTACACAAAAATAAAACACAAAACACAAAAACACACGTTGATATTTTCGGTGACTGGGATAATACCGATGTCAGGATGTCCATTAGCTGAAACCAAATCGATTTAGTTATTTTTTCGTTCATTTACAAAAACAGTTCGCAGTCTGATTTAAAACCATAAGCTAACACGGACAGAGGTCAACTGCAGTGGACAACACTTAAGACATTGAGACGCCAATTGGGGTATCGTAAACATGGCTGTGCAATCCACTGAGAGCGAAACAGTTCTATAATTTGTATTCAGTCGGTCCTAATGAGAAAGGGGAAAACTGCAACTTGGGTTGATATCTGGATCTTTCTGGTGCGTTGATGAATAAAAATGACTTTCTCAGTTTTACATCGCATCCCATGTATGTAAAACTGAGAAAGTCATTACCATTAGACCACCTAGTCACAACAGGAAAGCTAAAGGGAAAAAGAACACCAGGTAGATCCAGGGAGAAAATATTGGACGGACTTGCAGTGTGGCTGAGGACAGACAAGGTTTGAGATGTACCTACAACGACAGGGGACAGATTCGTGCTGAGGGCCATGACCGCCAACGCCATGCGGGAGGGCAGACGATGACGATGATGACATCGGATCTACTGCGATAATTCTTTTAGCTATGCACTGGTTTTACTGCAATAATTCAATATCTTCCCAAACAAACGCCCTCATATCCCACGCACTCCCGTCTCTATTTCCTTCATTCTCTCTTCACTCTCTCCCACATTCTAAGCAATCGCGTGCGCATCAGTGTGTTTCAGTAAGTCTGTGTATACATGTAGTGTGTGTCTGCAGGTGAGAGGGAGAAGTTGCGAGCACGAGTGCAAGCAGGTGCGTAGGCGTTCCCCATCGTCTCCCCTCACCTGCCTCCCTCCTACCTTGCAATTCCACATCCTCCCACAATTCTCACCAGTAATGTGATAAGACCTAGACAGCTGACCCAGACAGCCTACATCAGTCTTAGAAAAGTAGTATGACAAAATGCCATCCGGCAGCCCAGACAGAAACAGAATAAATCATCAATAAAACATCAGCACAATCCACCAGGTGTTTTTGTTTTTGTTTCCGCTTTTTTTTATTTAAATAATAAAACCGACTCAAAATAAAACAGCAAACATTCGCCGACTTTCCGTCTGTACCAGGCAAACCATTCTTTGCAAGCACTTTTGTCGTGCAGGATGAGTTGCTAACCTAGTTAAGGTAAAGCCATACTGATATTCGTTTTATTGACACAAAAATTTAATGATCGTGACCAAAAAATGAGGCTACATTCATTCAGACCTCTAAAATCTTATTGTACCAGCATACCAAGTTTGATCATAAAGATTTACCCGCAGACAACTGAAAAATACTTGATGACCCATTTCCGTTCAATTAGGTTTTGTGACTCAACAGACTGGGTCATGAGCGTCTGAGGTTACAAATCCGAGTCTCCGCAACAAGCTGCGCCTTGACAATCGGGAAAGATATCCACAAAATCCCAGATATCCCATAAATCTTGTGTGTTATTGGTTGTGTGTGTGTGTGTGTGTGTGTGTGTGTGTGTGTGTGTGTGTGGTGTGTGTGTGTGTGTTGTGTTGTGTGTGTGTGTGTGTGTGTGGTGTGTGTGTGTGTGTGTGTGTGTGTGGGGTGTGTGATTGAGTGTTGTGTGTGTGTGTGTGTGTAGTGTGTGTGTGTGTGGGACAGCTGCGACAATCACAACCAATCTTTGTTAACATGAGTGTTGTGTGGTGCTGTGGTGTTGTGTGTCGTGGGGTGCGCGTGCGTGCGTGTGCGTGCGTGCTGTGCGTGTGGTGTGTTGTGTGTGTGTGTGTGTGTGTTGGGTGTGTGTGTGTGTGTGTGTGTGTGTGTGAGTGAGTGAGTGAGTACGAGTGTGTATGCATGTTACTTACCCACTCCAGTTTAATTACTAGCAAGTATGAAAGACAGTTTTGGAACGGGCAGTAATGCATATTACATCAAAATTTCAAAAACGAATTTGGAATAGAGGAATATATTACACAGTTACCACATACTCGTGTTTTTCTTCTGATTAAATTTCGAAGCAGTTGTCAGAAGATATTCATGTTTTTTGACTGTCATAAGCTTGCGACTGAATTAGGCTGACGCAAAGGAGTAAACAGACAAAGCAGAATATTTAAGTTTCATTTTATATTCGAATGTTCCAATTTCCATGATGACCGACTGAAGTTTGTTTCACAAACTTATCTGTCGGTTAAATCAATGTTCTCATTGTGAAACTTCATTTCTGGAAGGAAAAAAGATAAAATGAAATTAGCAAAATTCATCAAATTTTCTAAAATAGTGTCGTTGAGACAGATTGATAAGTTTAAATACCTGGGAACGATCATTTCACCAGACGGCAGATGCACATCAGAAATAGCCTGCAGAATCGGCCACGCCAAAACAGCATTCAAGAAGATGAAAAGCATTCTTACCAACAAATGCCTATCAATTAACATCAGGAAGAGAGTTCTTGAATGTTATATAAAACCAATACTTTTAAACGCTTGTGAGGCGTGGACAGTCAACAAGCAAAACCAGAACAAGATTGAGGCAGCCGAGATGTGGTTTGTAAGAAGAATGTTGAGAGTTCCATGGACAGCAAAGAAAACAAACGAGACAGTCTTGATGGAGGCAGACACAAGTTGATCATTCATAAGGAAGATTAGGAAAAGACAGGCAACATTTGTAGGCCATTTTATGAGGAGGGGGGAACTGGAGCACCTGGTCTCGACGGGAAAGCTGGAGGGGAAGACAGCACCAGATAGACCCAGGGAGAAAATACTAGACAGACTTGCAGAGTGGCTGAGGATACAAAGGGTGAAAGAGATGCTTGAGGCAACAAGAGATAGAGACAGATGGAAGTCCATGATCGCCAACGCCATGCAGCAAGGCACCTGATGATGATGAGTGTCAGTATTCTACAGACAATTTCAAACGTACTGTTTTCTGTTGAACTGTTATACGTTCTTTCTGCTTCATGTCATGTGTTCATTCCGTCGTATTTTCATTTATTTGCTGTTATCTTCCATGCCCAAAATGGGATTAACAGATTTATTAAACATTGTGTACGTGCGAGTACGTGTGTGTGTGTGTGTGTGTGTGTGTGTGTGTGTGTGTGTGTGTGTGTGTGTGTGTGTGTGTGTGTGTGTGTGTGTGTGTGTGGTGTGTGAGTGTGTGAGTTGGGTGTGTGTGTGTGTGTGAGTGTGTGTGTGTGTGTGTGTGTGTGTGTGTGTGTGTGTGTGTGTGTGTGGACTTGGGTGCGTGCGTATGTGGCAATCAACAGTACCAGCAGAAGAACAAGACGAAGAAGAAGACAGCGTTCGTAGCTCCAAGGACAAGAAAGGTCTTTAGTTTCTAACCATCATACTCGCACAGCAGCAAGGCGAAGGGAAGGAATAGGGGAGGGAGAGGGGGAGTGGCGGACTGGGACCCAAGAAGAGAGAAAGGCAGACAAACCGAGACGGACAGACATCCAGGGAGAGTTAAAGTGACATCCCAAGAGTCAAAGTCAAAATTAAAGTCAACAGTCTGGCAAAGCTTGGCCTATGGCGATTGAAATGAACAAATTATGTGCACGACAGAGAACCAGAGACTGAGAGAGAGAGGGAGAGGGAGAGAGACAGAGACAGACAGACAGACAGACAGATAGACAAAGACAGAGACAGAGAAAAGAGAGAAAAAAGGGAGAGACAGACAGAGACCTAGATTCCCAAAGAGACAAAGACAGACAGACAGACAGGCAGACAGAAGAGAGAGATAGAGAGTAACTAAAAACTTGATCTACACAAGTTGGAGTCTTAAACTATACAAGGACATTCAATGATTCTACAGCGCTGTCCTCGGGTTTGTATCGCAACCAAACCAGGTTTTCATCTAAGAACGTGATCTGGTACAGTCACGTCTGTATCATTTCTCATCCTGAATGACATTTAACCTGATATGTTTCTCTCCGCAGACAGCATACCACAATACAATATTTTATCAATCCTTAAGGAAAATCAAAGCTTATTCCAGAAATCAAGACTGTTTTATATATGTCTATTCATTTTCTATTTATCGTCATAAAACTGCACGCCTTGCATATCGTCATTTTGATGAATTTTAACCATCGTACCTTTTAACCCTTTGACTCCCGCACCATATCCACCAACTGCAAAAATAACCTTTTGATTCCCTCACCCTCTCCATCAGCGTCCTGCAAGAAGCTGGTGAAGAGGGTTAGGGAATCAAAGGATTAAGTTTTTGCTTTGCTAGCATG
This sequence comes from Monoplex corrugatus, assembly GCA_030674185.1. NCBI lineage: Eukaryota > Metazoa > Mollusca > Gastropoda > Littorinimorpha > Ranellidae > Monoplex > Monoplex corrugatus. The sequence continues at coordinate 63,549,569 of JAPXFY010000014.1, forward strand.
GTTGACAGTGAAGGCTGCTGGTCGACAGGGTGCGGGAGTCAAAGGGTTAAATCATCTCTATACATGTCACACATAACACACCCTACAATCCTCAAAACAAAAGCTTATGATGGCACAAAACGTAATATTAAATCAGCTGGTGGGCGTGCTTTCAGTGTCATCAAACTATATGTTTAGAACTCCCTGCCGGCTGATGTGAGCGATCTGCCCCTCTTTCGCACTTGAACTAACCGTTCAAAACTTAATTGTTAACCTTCCACTGTAGATACTGGTATCACTATTGCTTACCACCAATATGCACTTCCACTACTAACTACGGATCATGTCGCATCGTCTAATCATTCGTGTGTGCACACATTCATGACCATGATACATGCATGCGTGTATGGGTTAGACACTGTTCATATACATGTATGTATGACTAGACATGTTAATATAGATTAATTTGTGCGTGTTTATCAATGTATGTACTCTGATGTGTGTGTGTAAGAGAGAGAGAGAGAAAGAGAGAGAGTGTGTGTGTGTGTGTGTGTGTGTGCGCGCGCGCGCGCGCGTGTGTGTGTGTGTGTGTGTGTGTGTGTGTGTGTGTGATAGATTAGTGCTTATGAATGTATTGCACTCAATGTATAATGTGCAGTGATTCCAAATAAGTTAGAGAACAGCATTACATAAGAACGATTTATTATCATTACGATATGCGTCTCGTGCGTTCATTTCTGGCAGCTGAAATGTATTCAAGTGAGATCTATTCTTTCAGACAGTTCCATATACACTCCAGCCGTATCTGCCTGCATTACACTTGGAGGATTCCTTAAACATGAATTCAATCCTATGCGCAGACAAAGTAACAAAAGAGAGGGTAGAGTTAAAGATATCTTGCCACAAAATATCACTAAAAAAAATACCATGCAATATTTAAGTCGAACGTGCACACCTTTTAAACAAAACGGCTGCAACAGCTACCGTCAATAACAACTGCAATCCGATCCAGTCTATTCAATTTGTAATACGAATACATGTACTGTCAATGTACGCGATGAAATATGATAGGAGCCTGACGTATTGACAATCATCTAGCGGTGTATGTCAACCTTCGTTGTTGTTGTTGTTGTTGTTGTTGCGTTTATATATGTGTATGTGGTTATTTTAAGTTATTTATGTATGTATGTATGTATGTATGTATGTATGTATGTATGTATGTATGTATGTATGTATGTATGTATGTATCACGTGTTGTTAAAATTTATATTTGGCCGCAACTTCAGGGAATTAGGCCTGATGACCGCAGGGAAAGACCTGCTGGCTGTCCGAAAGACGGCAAACTTGGAACTCCTTTCGGACCCCTTACGCTGCTCTGGTGTTTTTGCTTTGCATTTGTATGTACTACTTACTAAAAATGAATTTTAGAAAAAGTTCGAATGAAAATAAAACAAAAGAAATACATGGTAGATGGGACCTAGCTACAGAAAGACTACGCGGACACAACCAGAATGGTTGGTCCAGGACACTGAGCTGCAAGCAAACAAGCTCTATGAAATCCAAAACAAGTGTGACTGCCCACGTTCAAGCAAACAGGAACCAGAAAAAAACACGACAAAAGAATCAGAACGCGTATTTAGTACAACCAGACAAGACAGCCGTAATTTTTCGGCCAACTGGCCTTTGTCAAGCGTAAAGATCACAAACGAACAAACACCAAATACAAAAATTAGAAGAAAAAGACTGAAACTTCCCTGCTGCTTCGTCCAGTTTCAGTCTTTTTCTCCTACTTTTTGAATTTGGTGTTTGCTCGTTTGTGATCTTACGCTTGACAAAGGCCAGTTGGCCGAAAATTTGCGCCTGTTTTGTCTGGTTGTATGAAAAACCAGGGGTTTTTGTCTGTTTGTTTGTTTGTTTGTTTTTTAGGATCATCGCACTTAGGGAAGTTACCTTTGCGCTCACTTTTTTTCTCGTCCCATTTTCTATGTCACCTTAATGGCCACAGAAGCGGGCACACTTTTTTTTTACAATGCGATGATGATGATGTCGATGAGGAAGATAATCATGATGCTATGGAGTTCCATCTAGGATAGAGACTGCGTGACAGGGCTGTACTCTACGCTTACTATCATAATATATCCTGGCGTCAACCAGGCCTGAGAGATACAGACACCTGCAGTGCTGGTCAGAAGGTTTGAGCAACAATCTCAATGACGCATCCATGAAGTAGATGAGACGAGACTGTGTGGTTCCAGTCTTCCCAATGAGCCCATAGCACGCCCAACTCTGGGTAGGAGCCTGTTAGAGCCGAAATATCCCACAATGATTTTTGAAGGGACTGATGGGGATTCGAACCCACAATCTTCCAGTCAGTAGTCCGTTGCGTTAACCACTATACCACGGCGACTGGTAAAAAACCAGTTCTATGTTGCCAGCAAGAACTGAAGGACTGTAACCAAGGTTTGAATCCACAGCTCTATTAAGTCAGCCAGCCAAGCCGAAGCTCAGCTGGGTAAGATCGAAGATTGCATCTACAATTGTCGTTGCTGCTGAAATCATTCCCTGCCTGGATAGAAGCGATTAGTCTGTCTGGGAGGCACATTAAGTTGTCAGGAAATAGACAAGTTCATTATTTCTCTCTCTCTCTCTCTCTCTCTCTCTCTCTCTCTCTCTCTCTCTCTCTCTCTCTCCTCTCTTCTCCTCTCTTTCTCTCTCTCTCTTTCTATTTCTTTCTCTCTGTTAATGTGTCTACGATGCATCTACCTATGGTCCATCGCAGCTAATATAACCTTCATGACAGGGTCGCAGACTGCCAAGCACATGACATGAACAATGTTCATCACGAAAAGAGGCACTAGCTACACAATCCCCATCCTACTCTTAACCCACCGTTCTCTCTCTCTCTCTCTCTCCCCTCTCTCTCTCTCTAATGCTCGTAAGTATTGTACCTGTAGAGTAGCAAGGACTGGCGGTGAGACAGGTCCTATGGGATCTAATGGTACCACCCTTGAGTAATAGTTCTTTTTCTCTCTCTCTCTCTCTCTCTCTCTCTCTCTCTCTCTCTCTTTCTTTCTTTCTCCTGTTACTGGTGATGGAAGGGAGGAAAAAAGAGAAAGAAAGAGAAACAGAGAGATTACAGATAGTTTGTGTGTGTTTTGAGTAACAAGAACAATCAGTTAGGTCCAGTGAAGGAGACTTAATGCTACTGTCCTTGAGTCAAGAAGTGCTCTGAAATATGAAGTCTGAAGTCTGAAAACATTCTCTCTCTCTCTCTCTCTCTCTCTCTCTCTCTCTCTCTCTCTCTCTCTCTCTCTCTCCCCTCTCCCTTTTCAACACCTTCATGAATAAATCAACAAAAAGGATTTCAATAATTAAATAGTTCTGTATAATTCTGGCGAAACTAGGGCCAGTATCCCCATACGAGTCGATGATCACACGATAAGAGTTGGTCGACTTTCTGTACAATTTTACCACTCATCTGTTCGTGTCTGTCGATATAATACAAGTCTACCTGAGCAGCAATGTTTCGCGTAGGCAGCGAAACTCCTCAGTGAGACGCTGGTTTTCAATTACCAGCGCCTTTACAAACCATCTAGCACTTTGATTGCTGTACGCGTCAAAGTCATTTGATCACCGTGCTCCAAGTCAGTAATTTACTGAATTACTTTAATCTGGTAATCAGCATCCCCATCAGGTACTTTAACCCTTTGACTTCCGCACTCTATCCACCAACAGCAAAAACTTGACCCTTTGACTCCCTCACCCTATCAATCAGCTTCCTGCAGGAAGCCGGTGGATAAGGTGAGGGAATCAAAGGGTTATGTTTTTACTTTACTGGCAGGGTTGGCAATGCAAGATGCTGGTGGACAGGGTGCAGGAGTCAATGGGTTAATCGCACTACGTGACAAAGTTATCTGATTACCGTATTCCATGTCACGATGTTTTATTGAATTTGGTGTTCAGCACACCCATACCCTACGAAGACGATTTATGATAGATCAGTCATTGGTAAATGCAGTTTACTAATCCAACAAGTCCACATATGAATATAAATCTCTCTCTCTCTCTCTCTCTCTCTCTCTCTCTCTCTCTCTCTCTCTCTCTCTCTCTCTCTCTCTCTCTCTCTGTGCCCCATACACAAACATGCTTGATGAATGTTGCTTCCATTTGAGAGAGCATTCAATATCTTTTTTCTTCACAAATCCTGACAGAGATAAAATAGCATGTGAAAATGACAAAACATAATTAAACTTTCAGTCAGCTGTGGAGACTGTTTAAACTTTCAGTCAGCTGTGGAGACTGTCAAGTCACAGCACTGTCTGTAAATACCAATCGACACGCCCCATTCGCTCAGGAAGTGCCAACTCCATTTTGCATGTTCCCAAAATCAAAACAAAACCACACAGTGAAAGAGCCTGAATTCATGCCACACAGCGTGGCCTCATGGTCTGAAGCAGCCTACCGTTTCAGTGAAATCCGCCCAATACCATAACCCAGCAAATTGAAATAAAAGCCCTTGAAAACCTGCTTTTTTCAAGAAATGTTTCTGTCATTCTGCAACACAGCCTTCAGATCGTGGCCCTCTTCTTGTTGCAGGATTTGTTCGCAATGGTGTAGGAGTGGGGTGGGAGTATGCTGGATGTAGAAGGATGTTGGATGGGGTAGGGAGGGAGCGGATGTCCTTGTAACTGCCGAACAGGGACCTGTGAAACGCCAAGCTAACACAACCAGAACGATGGAGAATACAGTGTACAGGCCAGTTTTTAATGCTGGGGGTTCGGTCTGAACTTGAGATATCAGATCTTGAGTCTATGGCTCTATCAAACAACCAACCAACCCGCATGTTTAGTGCTTAAAGCGTAGTCGACAGCTCAGAGCCATATTAGGACTACAACCATCCCAAAATGCACACATGGCCTTGCAACTGATACTGGCAAAGTCTCTCTCCTCACACTCCTTGATCTGTCTGCAGCCTTTGATACCACTGATCATGGTATTCTCCTTTCTAGACTTCATCATACTTTTGCATCTCTGACATTGCTCTCTCCTTTTTCACTTCATATCTGTCAAACAGAAAACAAACTGTTCTCATTAATGGCATTTACTCTCAACCTGCATGCCTGACCTGTGGTGTTCCACAAGGATCTGTCCTTGGCCCTGTTCTTTTCACTCTTTACACCTCCCCCCTGTCCACCATCATCAACTCCCATTCTATAAAACACCACTTCTATGCTGATGACACCCAACTTCTAGACAGTGACACACCAGACAATATACAGCGCCTCTTGACTCGCACCACTGAGTGTTACTCGGACATTAAGAACTGGATGACGTTCAACAAACTTCAGCTTAATGACGACAAGACAGAAGCTATCCTCGTTGGCACCCGTCAGAAACTTTCTCAGCTGCCTCCTCTTTCTCTCCCATTATGTAACACATCAGTCCCAATTTCTGATTCAGCTAAAAACCTTGGTGTCTGCATTGACTCTACCCTCTCCATGAACAACTTTGTTTCTCAAACTGCCAGATCTTGCTACTATCACCTCCATCGTATAAGCTTGATCAGGAAGTATCTCTCTGTGGAAACAACTGCAAAACTCGTTCTCTCCTTCATAATGTCTCGCATTGACTATTGCAATTCACTCCTGTCTGGTCTTCCTGCCTCCACCATTCACATCCTACAGCGCATTCAAAACAATGCTGTACGCCTTGTACTCAAAAAGAAAAAAGCTGACCACATATCTCCTCTCCTGGCACAACTTCACTGGCTCCCTGTATCAAAGCGCATACAGTACAAACTAGACACCATGTGCTACAAAAGCCTCAATAACGCAGCCCCCGATTACCTGTCAAGCCTACTTGAGATCTATGTTCCCTCACGTATCCTCCGCTCTGCCTCCGATCCTCTGACTTTTCGCTTTCCACGCACCAAGCTCAATACCTATGGTCCACAAGCCTTCTCTGTTTCTGGTCCACTTTCCTGGAACAAACTTCCTCTCTCTGTCCGTCAGCAACCTACTTTTGTCTCCTTCAAGTCCGCTCTCAAAACTCACCTTTTCTCCTCTGCATAAAATCCTGACCTCACTCATCCCCCCTCTGTAGCCTGTCTCCACTCGGAGGGGAATCACATTGTAATATATATTTGTATATAATATGCTCTCTATAATTTTCCATTGCTTTTATTCTTTTTCCCCATTTACAGCCATGTGTAAGTGTGTGTGTGCGTGTGTGTGCGCGCGTGCGTAAGTGTATGTTCAGCGCTTAGATTTGATTTTTATCGAGATTTTGCGCTATATAAATATTGTAATTAAATACATCCATGACCCTGGGAAAAAAACAAAACCTGGAAAAGAAAATTAACAACACATATTAATGCATTCACGCACATAATCGAAGGATATGTCTCTGACACTGACCCATCCGCCTAATTTATCACTAAGGTGGTTAAAAAAAAACTGAAAACAAATGTATATACATCACCAACTAAACGAATATGCATACAAAAATTACCAAAATTGCACAAAATTGCTTCAGCACATCGTATTTCCCCAGAACCAAAAGTTGAATTAATACATGTACCCAATTATCAATTCTAACAAAAACTCTAAGGCTTTTATAAAAGTGAATGGACCAGCAAGACAGAAAATAACAGGAAAAGATGACACAAAACAAAGAAGCAAGGTATAAACAAAGAGAGTGCCAGAAAACAGGAAGTTTCTGGCACAGATTGCCTGGGATACGTCTTCTGAACAAGCACTTCGTGTTGTTAATGATTCGTCGGTAAAATATTCATGAAATATTAATGTCATGCCAACCCTTTCCTATTCTCTCAAGCAAAAATCCAAACCTCAAGTGTCCTTCTCTCAGCCAAGCACTGATCTAGACACAATAAGTAATATTTTCCTCAAGAATGTCTGAAATCGATTCCGATAACAATTATGACTGTCAACTCGTTAATTGGATACTCCAAAAACGTCTCGTTTTTTCATTGCGTTTCCTTATTATATAATGTTTAAGTGCACTGTGTGTAAGCATGTGTGTGTCTGTGCGTGCGTGCGTGCGTGCGTGTGTGCGTGCGTGCGTGCATGCGTGTGTGTGTGTGTGTGCGTGTGCGCGTGCGTTTATGTGCATATGCCTGCGACGCACAATAGTTTTCAGACTTACCCAACTGTATGGGTACCCAAGAGTCTTATTTCTTCGATGTGATTTAAACTTAATTTCAATAATAACCATTTTCCTCTCTGTCACACACACACACACACACACACACACACACACACACACACACACACACACACACACACGCACACACACATACACACATACACGCACGCACGCACGCACACACGCACGCACACGCACGCGCAGACACACATTTATCTTTTCTAATTAAATCAAACACGCTAAATGTCTGCAACTTTTGAAGTTTTGTTATTTAGTACATACAACATTCCAGACAGTAAGACCGGTGCGCTAACCCACTGCACCACCGCAACTGGTCCTGTTGTTTGTTGTTGTTGTTGCTGTTGTTGTTGTACGCGTGTGTTGACATGCTATGTTTGCCTGCGTGTGGGTTAGACAGAGACACGTACTGGAAATCTCACCAACAGAAAATAACAGTCTGACAGAAAGATTTCAATCTAAAAGGGAACAGAAATAAAAACGATATAAACACCTGCGCAACAGAGATAAGGAATCACAGAAAATGATGTTTAATGGGCAGCTGACTCACCTCAGCCCGCGCATTATGGTGTAAACAAGATATCGCGGGTGAAGGTCTCCCTTCCATCAGGCCGACCTAAATACTTGGGTTTCCCTTCGGGGTATTTTATACTTCTTTTTAATAAAATATGTTTACGAACAGGTGCTCCCCCTCCCTCCCTCCCTCTGTCTCTCTTCTCTCTCTCTCTCTCACTCTCGCCTGCTTGCTCACTCCCCTTCCGATAGTTATTGAGCACGAGCATGGCGGTTTCCGTGTGTCTGTAGAAAAAAATGTACTTCAGCGATTTCGTGATTAGTTTATGGAAGCCAATGCCTGTTTTTTTCCATCTGCTGAAATCAGACCCAAAAGGAAATCGCCATATCATAATTATAAATGGAAATGCTTGGCAGAAAGAATCGCAAGAATGTTTTTAACATTGTCATTTTAATTAAGAAAAGAAGATAAACAAGCATTCGCTTACGATCATCAAAGGCATCAGTTACTTCATTTGGCCAATACATGCTTAATTTCGTGTTTATTTCTAACTCTATAAAAAAGAAATAATAATAATAAAAACACCACCATCACCATCATCTAATCCTGTGATCAATGTGGTCATTGGGCTGGTGGAGGTGGGGACAGCGGAGAACTGATGGGGAGGTGGGGAACACAGAATCCTCCATCTCTGTCTACATGCCACGATACATCAAACCGGGCCGGCAGCTGAATGGTTGATATCGTCAAAATTAATCAATCATCTGCCAACAAATACTTGAGTGCAGACATCGATGTCGGGATCGTCTCCCTTTTTTCTTTCTTTTTCAACGAGAGCAAACTAATATACACTTGTGATCGCTTTTCTAAACAAGTAGACAATGAACGATTATTAGTTCATTTCATCACATTGTTATTGTTATTTTTGTTTAAAGCCCAGCTGATTGCGCAGGGCAATATCAGGCCTATAACAAATAACTCAACAGGAAAACTTGGAAAAGAAAATTAAGCACACATATGAATGCATTCGCGCATATAATCTGTGGAGATGCCCCTGCCGTTGACCACTCCGTCAAATCTATCACATTAGGGATTTAAAAAACACACCTGAATACAAATTTAAACATAACCAAGGACACTAAAACATATATAAAAACAGGCCTAAATTACCTAAAATTGTTTCCGCATATCTCATTTACACTGAGCCAAAAATGTACGTAATATGTGTACCCAATTATCAATCCTAAGAGAAAGTATATAAGCAAGGTAGAAAATGATAGGAAGAAATGACAGAAAGCAAATGAGGAAGAAAGAAACAAAGAGAGTGACAGGCAAGAGGAAATTTCTAGCACAGAATTTCCGAAAGGTGGGGATACTATTTATACTGAAAGAGCCCCCCGGCATCCCCACGGGCGTGTTTCATCACACATTCCATATAGTTTTAAACTGGTCACAGTGTCAGCCAGGTTGGTTGGTTTATGGCTGAGATGCTCACGGTATTCACATTCTCACCTACCTCAATCTTTCCTGTTCAGTGTGTATTTGCGTTCGTATGTGTGCGTATGCATGTATGTGTTTGCGGGTGCGTGTGCACTCGTGCAGACTGTACATGGGCGTAATAATTCAATTTAGACCGATCCATGTTCTCATTCTATCTCACACAAACATTGACCAATCCATGCTCTCATTCTATCTCACACAAACAGATGCACATACGATGTCTGCCATAAAAAAAGAAAGCGAACAATCAGATATCAACTCATCAACTCCTTGCTTTGAGATATATCACATGTTTTCTGTCGTACGAGTGCATCAACAAGCAGTTCAGGCATGCTGTGCTTGGTCCAGGTTTTGATATTTATTACCCCCTTTTCCTGTCAATTCTACGACCTCTTTTCATAATACTCTGAAGAATGGTTTTGGACAGCGTACCATGGTGGGTAACATGACAAAACAAACCAAGCTTGTGTCGTTTCACGGTTGCCAGAAGCGGTTCGAGTGGGTCCACTCGATGATCCTAAGTTCAATATAGAATATATAAAGCAGTTTCTTCAAGATGTTGGTCTCAAAGGCCTGAATTCTCTTCTCTGATTCAGAAGATAGTGTCAAAGTTTCACATTAAAAAACAAGTCGAACAAATAGGCACTGTTTTACATTAATCACGCTATAAAGTTTACAAATCAACTTTCAGGGGAAAACCCCAATCAATCAATTCATCATCGAAGGGTATCATTCAGAGACAAGAACATTTTTTGATTTTTGTTTTCGTTTTGTTAGTTTGGCTGTTAGACTGTTGTTGTTATTGTTGTTGTTGCTGCTGCTGTTTGTGTGTTGTTGGGGTTTTGTTTGTTCGTTTGTTTGTTTGTTTGTTTTGTTTTGTTTTTTAAACGGAGGTAGGGGGTTGAGTGGATGTTGTTATATACTTATATCTTCTTATTGTTTCTTTATCACTGCATTATTATGGTTTCATCACAGCGGTATGGATTGACATGCATTTGCTTTATGTGTCTGCCGTTGTGTCTCATGCTTTGTGAAGCACTTTGGGCTATTGTGAAATCAGTTGCCCTCAAGCAGTCTTGTTGTTGTGGTGGTGGTGGTGCTGCTGCTGCTGCTGCAGCTGTTGTTATTTCTTGGATGTATAAAACTGTATGATATGTCTCTATGTCAGCATTATAAATATGAAACATTGCACACAACAAAACCACATACAACATTTCATTCGATTTTAAATGACTCAAAGTATTTGATGTATACTCAACGTATAGTCCTTGAACCAGAGACAATGCAAGCAGGTTCATGCCAACTGTTTTGAACGGTTGTCAAACGGCTGTTCTATGTGCCAAAAAAAGAGATAAGGGAGAGAGAGACAGGCAGACAGAGAGACAAGAGAGAGAGGAGGGAAAGAGAAAGAGGGGGGAGGAGGAGGGCGAAAGAATGAAATGCATTTACTGACGATTCATTAAAGACAATTACATAATATAATAAAGCATGTGCAGTTTTACGTTTGCCATTTTTAGCAAAATCTATGGCATAAAGAGCCAAGACCAAATCAAGGCTATGTAATTGTAATTATCATCATTAAGGTAATCATTCATGTAAGAGACTGAGTGAGAGACAGACAGAGAGCTGGTCTGCCGAAATTTCGTCCCTGAAAACTTGCAGCTGGCTCATCTATCAGATCTCCAATTAACTAGCTGATTCGGTGATTGTTACAGCGTAAACAATAACAAACAGATAATGAACTGTGTCGTTAACCTGACTTGTCATCAAAGAAAACAATATCAACTGTCATCTGATTATGTCAGCTTGAGCGTGCAGCGATAAGAGCAGAAATCTGATTAATAAGAGAACAACATTATGCTCTCTCTCTCTCTCTCTCTCTCTCTCTCTCTCTCTCTCTCTCTCTCTCTCTCTTCTCTCTTCTCTTTCTCTTCTCTCTCTCTCTCTCTCTCTCTCTATATATGTATATATATATATATATATCTTTCTCTCAATTTCTCTTTCCCTGAATGATTTAATTGTAATGCATGGCACACTGTTTCATCCGCTTAATTATTTTGTTTTTCATTTTAGAAGGAAAGCTGGATGTAAAAAATGAAGCGTTTGTTGCTTAGTCTATAATCACAGAGTTCATTTCTTGGTCGTGCCCTGAGCCACTGGCGCATCGTTTTCTCCAATCACCCACAGCATTTCGACAAAGCGGTCCGGGGTTTTTTGTTGTTTGTTTGTTTGTTTGTTTTGTTTGTTTGTTTGTTTGTGTTTGTTTTTTGACACGGTGGGTCCATATTTCAACATTTCTGAACATAAAAGTTAAGTTTCAAAGTCCTGTTTTTTTTTGTTTTTTTGGTTTGTTTGTTTGTTTTGTTTTTTTTTTTTTTCATTGCACTGAACTCGTGATCGATGTCCGCTTTACGAAGGTGAAGTTGTTATTCAGTGCGTTAGATGAACTGAAGTTAAGCTGTCTGATGTAAACTTCATTGACCAATTAACATCGCCGTTTAGCATAAAAGATTTGTCTGGGTACCCCTGCACAGTCTAATCCCTGACCCAGTGAACCCTCATTATGACAATAATTTCTAAATGCTTGAACCACCACACTCCAGAAATGACACAATAGATCCTAAATTTCCAGAATGAAATACAGAATTTCGTATAGTCTTGTCTTGTTTTTCTGTACGTCTATTCGACACGCAACATATACACATACATGCACGCACACACGCACAACCACCCACATATGCACGCCTGTGCGCACGCACACACGCATTCGAATATCTATGTAAACACGTATGTATCCATAGTCGAATGTCTTACTGTACTTGTTTTTTCGCCAATTTGTTTCAATTATTTCTTAGGGATCATCCCACTTTCTTTGTGCTCACCTTTTTATGTTCTTCCCATTTTCCATGCCACTTTTCACAACGTCAGGATGATGATGATGATGATGATGATGATGATGATGATGATGATGATGATGATGATGATGGGGCGATAACCATGATGCCATGGAGGTCCAGCTAGGACTGACACTTCCTAACAATTACTGTTGTAATATATCCTGGAGTCAACCAGGCCTGAGAGATACAGACACCTACACAGTCGGTCAGGAGATTTAAACAAAACCCTCAATAACGCATTGGTGAAGTGGATGAGACAAGGCTGTGTCTTCCCAACAAACCAGTAGCAGAACCCGATTGTGGCCAAATAAAAATCCCACAATAATTTTGACAGAACTGATGGAAAATTGACCCATAAACCTTCCAATCGTTAGTCCGCAACGTTTACAACTTGCACCATGGAAACAGTTTTATTTTTAGTGTCTTGCAGTGTGTGTTTGTTTGTTGTTTTAATGCAACAGATTAGCAACGGTAAATGTATATGTCGACCTATATACTAATATCTATGCCGTTGTAAATTAAGTTTCAACTCTCTCTCTCTCTCTCTCTCTCTCTCTCTCTCTCTCTCTCTCTCTCTCTCTCTCTCTCTCTCTCTCTCCATGTACGTGTATGTGTATGTGTGCGTCCGTGCGTGTATGCGTACTTATGTGCGTCTGTGCCTCTCTCTCTCTCTCTCTCTCTCGTTCTGTGCGTGTATGTGTATGTGTGCGTCCGTGGGTCTGCGTGTATGCGTACTTATATGCGTGTGTATCTGTGCGTGCAGTCCCTATTTCGTGAAAAACTCAGTTTGATAAATGTGATGCCAAAGTTAATCTCGATTCCACTATCACAGGGCGTTAGAAATGTCATTCCAAGCCAGAAAAATGCTTCAAAGCCTTAAGTTTTTCTACGGCCAAGTGAAAACCTCAAACCTTAATTCGCTGCTAACAAAAATGTATTGCTTACACGAGATTCTTCATCTGTCTTGTGCAAATCTGATTGGTGGTGAGGACAGACAGAATTCTTAATTTCATATACTCCGTATGTTGTGTGTGTGCGCGTACGTGTGTGTGTGTGTGTGTGTGTGTGTGTGTGTGTGTGTGTGTGTGTTGTGTGTGTGTGTGTATGTGTGTGTATGCGTGTGTGTGTGTGTGTGTGTGTGTGTGGTGCGTGAGCGCGCGCGCGCGTGTGTGTGTGTGTGTGCATGTGTGTGTTGTGTGCGCGTGTGAGTGTGTATGTATGTATGTGTGTGTGTGTGTGTGTTTGTGTGTAAGAGAGAGAGAGAGAGAGAGAGAGAGAGAGAGAGAGAGAGAGAGAGAGAGAGAGAGAGAAGAGAAATGTTCATGCATTTATCACGTTTCATTTATCTGTTACAGTTTCTCTCTCTTTCTCTCTCTCTCTCTCACACACACACACACAAACAAAGACAGAGAGGGAGAGAGACATATATTGGTATGAACACTCTCCATATTCTGACGAAGTTTCATCCAGAAATAATATGTTGCATCTGGCCATGTATCAAAGATCCATTTCACTAGGTACTACTATGTATCTAAGCATAAAATCTACAAAGAGATAATGAACTTGTAAATTTAGCGTGACCCGTCATCAAAGAAAACAATAAAAAAAATTTCCATCGCAATACATCGGTTTGAGCGAAGTGCGATACGAGCACAATCTGCTAAATAAGATAATAGCATAAACTACTCTCTCTCTCTCTCTCTCTCTCTCTCTCTCTCTCTCTCTCTCTCTCTCTCTCTCTCTCTCTCTCTTCTCTTTCTTTCTCTTTCTCTCTCCCTCCCTCTCTCTCTCTCTCTCTCTATCTCTCCCCTCCCTCCCTGCCTCTGCTCACGTGTATGTGTTGCGTGTGTATTGTGTGTGTGTGTCTTGTGTCTGGCAGTCTGTGGTCAAAGAAAAAGGGAATGCAGACAAAGAACATATGTTCATGTGTGCATGCGCTTGTGTGTGGCTATCAGTTTATCCGGGTTCGCGTGCGCGTCAGTAGTATGTATTCGTGCAAGACAATGCTGGATTATTCAATCTGAAAAATCTGATGTCAAAGTTAAATCCTACTTTCACAGAACATTCGGAACATAATTCCAGCCCATAATTTTTGCATCAAAGCATTGTTCTACAACAAAGCAATGTATAAAACGTTCACTGTTAAGTTTGCTGCGAAATAAATTCTATTGTTTACGCAAGAACTGATTATCTTCACCAGCCTTGTGTAAATCTGACTGACGGTGAGGAGACCGTACATGTATAATTGCAAATTCTATTTCTTACCAATTTTCTGACCCGGTGCAAATCTTGATTTCATGTATCCGCTGCACCTCTCTCTCTCTCTCTCTCTCTCTCTCTCTCTCTCTCTCTCTCTCTCTCTCTCTCTCTCTCTCTCTCTCTTCCAGTGTGTGTGTGTGTGTGTGTTTTTTCTCGCGTGTGTGAGCGTGTTTGTGCACGTGCGTGTTTGTGCGTGTGCATGTGTGTATGCGTATGTGCGCGCGCGTGTGTATGTGTGCGTGCGTGTGTATGGATGAGTCATTCTCGTGAATGTCTGTGAGTGACCATGCTTTACAGTGTAAATTGTTGAAATATGGCATTTTTCCGCTACACGCTCTGATACCATAAACCAACAGTAAACACAACGTCAGTAAGTTGAGTAACAGGACTGAATCATAATGGCCAACATGATAATTGAGTTTGGCTTACCCTGAAAGAATTCACATTTCTCTCTACATTTTAGTGATCGCATAGTATGTGGGCAGTTTTGCCATCTCTTGTAAAAACGTTTATGCCAACATATTATCATTATTATTATCACCATTACTGTTTAAAGTGCAGCCGACTGCGCAGAGCCATATCAAGGTTACGACCATCTCAAAACACAAAACACCACGATGACCCTGCAAAAAAAAAAAAAAAAAAACCTGGAAAAAAAATAAGTACACATATCAACGCATTAGCGCATATAATCTAAGGATATGCGCACATCTTAATCATTAGTGCACACAATCTAAGGATATGCCCCTGGCGTTGACCATTTCGCGCAAATTATCACCAGGATGCCTCAAAAACAAACCTGAATACAAATGTATAACATAACTATGTGCACTGAAACATATAAAAACTGGCCAAATTGTATTAAAATGTCTTCTTCTGCATATCACATTTCCTTAGAGCCAAAAAATGATTTAATACATATACCCAATTAGCAATCCAGAGAAAACGTATGTACGGCTTTATATACACACAGCAAAACGGGAAATGACAGAAAGAGATGACAGAAAGCAAAGGAACAAAACAGAAACCAAAAGAGTTAGAGAAAACTTCTAGCACAGAATTTCCAGATGGAGGGGACACCCATTTATGTTGAATGATCTTCTGGCATCCCCATGGGGGTGACAGAAAAGAAATAAAAGAGGAGGAAGCAACGAATGAAAGCAAATTGAGTACCTTGGCTCTCTTAACCCTTTTATGTATCAGTCTATGTAACACGATCAGATAATCATACTTTGAAAACGACAGCTACATAACGACACCTAAAACACGACAATCATCCTGAAAATTGAAGTGTATATAAATGCAACAGCGTTTAAAACATAGACATCGACGTAAATTCACACCTCCAAATCGTATATAACTAAACTAACTATGCAACCGAGCAACATGAAAATGTAATTGTAAGCATATACATGAACACTACAGTGTTTAAAACGTAGACTTGACGAAACTTCATCATTTCAAATCATCCATAAGAATGTACCTAAACTAGTTATCATAATTTCAAATCATACATACGTATATAAGAAGATAGCTATCCATATAAGCAACATGAAAATGTATATCTATAAACACTACAGTGTTTAAAACATAGACTGCCACGAAAATTCGTAACTTCAAATCGTCAGTCAGCATATAATTAAACTCGCAGTCCAACCAAGCAAACAACCAATCAAACAAAAAAAATGTAATTATTACAATTTACAACAACACGAAAATCCGCACAAAACAATTGTAAACAATGAAACAATTGGTCAATGAACAGACCAAGCAAGCAAACTATTTTAACACCACATCAAATGGAAGACATCACACGTTCTCATGAAACCAACGCTCTCTGAGTGTTCAGAATTTTGCTTTTATAGGCCACATTATTACCATTCTCAAGAGAAAAAGACTCATCTAAAATTGATGGTACACAGCAGAGGGAGAAATATGTCGCCCACCAGGAATCAGGAAGCATTCCACGCTAGCTGCTGGAGACAAACCAGCGCGCAACGATTATACAATTCCGAACACTCTCTCTCTCTCTCTCTCTCTCTCTCTCTCTCTCTCTCTCTCTCTCTCTCTCTCTCTCTCTCTCTCTTCTCTCTCTCTTTCTCTCTTTATTGTTGTTATTGTTATTGTTGTTTAAAGCCCAGCCGATTGCGTAGAGCAATATCAGGGCTATCACCGTTTCAAAACATACAAAACCTCAACAGGAAAAGAAAAAAAAGAAAAGAAAATTAAGTACACATATCAATGCATCCGCGCACATAATCTAAGGACAAGCCCTTGGCATTGACCACTCCGTCCAATTTATCGCACAGGGGATTTAAAAAACACACCTGAATACAAATTTAAGTATACCTCAGGACATCAAAACGTACATAAAAACGGGCACAAGTTACCTAAAATTGCTTCTGCACATCTCACCTCCCTAGAGCCAAAAATGCACTCAATACATGAAACCAATTATCAATCCTAAGAAAAAAGTACATAAGACTTTATCGAACACATACGGGTGAATGTACCAGCAAGGCAGAAAATGATAGGAAGAAATCACAGAAAGCAAAGGAACAAGGCAGAAACAAAGAGAGTGACAGAAAAGAGGAAATTTCTAGCACAGAATTTCCAGAAGGTGGGGATACTAATCATACTGAAAGAGCCCCCGGCATCCCCACGGGGGTTTTCTCTAAGCCAGAAGATCTCTTTAACGCGATGATAAGTAATCCCCTTTCTGAGCAAGACAAACTTGTTATCAATAGCAATTTTAACATGACAACATCATGTCGGCTCTCTCCTCTCTCTCTCTCTCTCTCTCTCTCTCTCTCTTCTCTCTCTCCCCCCTCTCTCTCTCTCCCCCTCTCTTCTTCCCCCCAACTCCAACCAACTGTGCTGTGCAGTATGAGTCCGAATTATGGGGATTTGATAAATCTGTGCACATTTACGAATCGGTTCATTTTGCCCTTTTAAAGGTTTTTGGGAGTAGAAACGTGTAACCTAATGATTTGGTGAACGGTGAAACTAATCGATACCTTATATTCTGCAGTCAACTATCGTTACGGGCTTAAAATATTAGATTTGGAAGAGTTTAGACACCGCGTAAAGCATACAAAATGTTACAAGATTTAGATGTTAATGGCAAGGAAAACTTGGTATCAAATGCACGATCTTGTTTACATGACTGTGGAGTTGGATAAGTGTGGGGTGACAAGAGTGCCTGCAGTTTAAATGTTTATTCTTATTCTTACTGTTTAAGGCCCAATCGACTGCACAGAGCCATATCAAGGCTATAACCATCTCAAAACATACACAACACCTCGTTGACTCTGAAAAAAAAAAAGGAAATGAAAATTAAGTACACATATTAATGCCATTCGCGCACATAATCTAAGGCTACGCCACTGACGTTCACCATTCTCCCTAATTTATCAATATCGGGATTGAAAAAAATACTGAATATAAATGTTAACATAACTAAAATCACTAAGACATATATAAAAACTGGCCTAAATTATTTAAATTGCTTCTGCGTATCACGTTTCTTTAGAGCCAAAGATGCAATTCATACATGTATCCATTTATCAGTCCTAATACAGTAATAAAAAATATGTAAGGATTTACAGAACACATACAAGTGAATGAGAAAATGATAGAAAGTGATGACAGAATACAAAGGAGCAATGTATGTAGAGACAAACAGAGTGAAACTGAACGTCGGTCCTAAGACGACGAGCAGAGACAGACAGACAGAGACAGAGGACGAGAGAGAGTGGGGGGAAGGTGTTTGTTGCTTCTTTCGTTTTTATTTTTGCTGCTGAGTGTTAAGCATTTACTGTTTGTTGTCGTTTGTATACACATGACAAAGGCCAGTTAGAGGAAGATTTCGTCTGTCTTGTTCTGATATATCAAATACATGTTGTAATCCTATTTTCATGTTCTTCTGCTTCGTATTGCTTGCATGCTGGTAGTCATTTTGATTCAGATTTCTACACGGAAAGAAACGACACAGAGAGACAGAGAGAGAGAGCGAAAGAGAGGGAGGGAGGGAGAGATATAGAGGGGGAGAGAGAGAGAGAGAGAAAACGTATGACAAGTGGTATTCCTCAGTTTGAGTGCAATCCTCATCCCCCACCCCCACCCTCTTTTTTTCTTAAAAGGGAAACTTAAAAAGAGCAGACGCATGAAAGAAAAGACAAGGGTGATGTCACTATTATTGTTGTTGTTTCTGTTTAAAGCCCAGCCGACTACGCAGAGCCATATCAGGATTATAAACATCTCAAAACATACACAACACTTCGCTGACCCCTAAAAAAATCTGGAAAAGAGAATTAAATACACAAACCAAAGCAGTCGTGCACATAATCTAAGGTTACGTCCCTGATGTTAACTATTCCGTCAAATTTTATCACCATGAGGTTTAAACACACAGATGAACCAGAGCACATGAATACGGATACTATAAGTATATAAAACTGGTCCAAATTACTTAAAATTGCTTCTGCACATTTCCTTTAGGTAAACACACAGTTACCGCATGTACACAATCATCAATCCTAACAGAAAGTATGCGAGGCTTTATAGAACACATACAGGTGAATGGACCAGCAATTCAGAAACTGATAGAAGAGATGACAGAAAGCAAAGGAGCAAGGCAGAAACAATGACAATTACAGAAAACAGGACGCTTCCAGCACAGAATTTCCAGAAGGCGGGGATACTGGTCGTGTCACTGCTATTCCTGGAACAAATTGAACAGATCCAGAGCAAAGACCTCGTGTTCTTGTTGTCGTGACAGCAAGTGATCGACACCAATAAATTATTCATGTTCCTATCGACCATGGCTCCAAAAAAGTTGCAATCTGATCGAACATTTACAGAATTTTAATCGATTATGCGGAGCGCCCAAAAAAGGAAGCTGATTGATTTATGGGAGATTAATCAAGACAGCCTGAGCGTGCAAGCGCACACGAGCTGGAGCCAATTTGCCAACATGTTTAATGTAGTCCTCTCTCTCTCTCTCTCTCTCTCTCTCTCTCTCTCTCTCTCTCTCTCACACACACACACACACACACACACACACACACACACACACACACACACACACACACACACACACACACACACACAACATGCTCGCGATCTTACACACTATGGTTCTCAAAGAGAGAACCATAGTGTGTAAGATCGCGAGCATAGAACCATAGTGTGTAAGATCTCTCTCTCTCTGTGAGAACCATAGTGTGTAAGATCGCGAGCATGTGTGTGTGTGTGTGTGTGTGTGTGTGTGTGTGTGTGTGTGTGTGTGTGTGTGTGTGTGTGTGTGTGTGTGTGGGCGCGCGCGCGCGTGCGTGTGTGTGTGTGTGTGTGTGTGTCTTGTGGTGTGTAAACGTGTGTGTGTGCATGTACGTGTGTGGGTGAATGGGTAAGTCCATCCCTCCTCAGTTACGTGCACATCCATTTCCCCTTCAATCCATCGATACTACCCGAACTCTGGTGGTTCATGGTATTAATCAAACAGACCATCATTAGTGTGTGTCCTTGCAGATTCCCAGAAACAAGAGCTCATGACTCATACTTTAACACTAAGTGTCATGCTATTCTCTCTCTCCACAGGGGAAACTCCGAAGAAGCTGTGCTAATGAACAGACCAGACACGTCAACAACGTCATTAATGGGAAGACAGTCCATGCTAGTAACCCTGAAATAACATGGACTTGTTGTGTACTGGAGCAGTGGGGAACGTGAGCGTTAATTCCAATCAATTGGAACTGTGGTTGTGCTTGTGTTTGTGTTTCTTCCGTGGAGTCATGATCAGCATTTCACATGTAATGCGGTTAACAGTTAGGTTCTGGCGGCTGGAATGGAAAAACTTAAAAGATCTGGCTGTTGCTTTTGTTGTGCTTTTATTCCGTCTATTTCTAACAGAGACACATGTACAGAGAGAGAGAGAGAGAAAGACAGACAGAAAGAGAGATAAACAGAAAGAGACACAGAGAGAGAGACAGAGACAGACAGACAGAGACAAGACAGAGACAGACAGACAAACACACAGACAGACAGACAGAGATCCAAGTTTCTAGACGTCTCATCACGCTTTCGACTGTGTTGCCCAGTATCAGAATAATCCAAGAATTTCTCGCAGGCAATTATTTTTTCATACGGATATTTATTAAAATCAGACCTTATCTGGTCCAAAGAAAACATCATACGTGTATAAATCTGTGTGTAATGGTGAGGGACAGCGATGGTGAAACGCCAGAGCCAGAGCACGTATGTATCGAATTCTCATCTTCGGGTGTTATGTTCATATTCATATTCGTATCTTTGGGCACAGTGGATTTAGCATATGATACTCGGGCTGTTCTCCCCTTTGACAAGGTGTCACCGCAGTGCAATGTCACCCTTTTTCTTGTTTTTTTTGTTTTCTTGTTTTTTTTTAAACCAAGACCTCATGCAAGAAGGCTAATTGGCCTTCAAGGGGAGGGACCTGGAAAATCAACCTGTTTCTCCAAAGTTTTATACCAGGTCAGGCCAATGCCCTGCTCTTCACGATTTTCAACTGCCTTGGGATCTTTAGCATGCGCAGGCCAGAAGGGCACACGGGTCTGACATTCAGTTCGATTTTCCAGTCCAACTGAGGAGAAAAGTCGAGGAGTTCAATGGGGAATGAAGCCTGGAACCTCGAGTTTAATTACTGGTAGGCGAACGTCTGAACCATTCTGCCACTCTTCTCTTCTACTATCCATCATCATTGCTGCAAAACGACGAAAGAAACACATAACAAATTTTCTGTAATGGCTAAATATGGATCATCAAGGCGTCTCAAACAAGAACGCACAGAGGAACGGACCACATAAGTAATAAAATCATCTTGGAAGTCTGGCAGACTCACTAAGAAAAGATACAACGCAGAAGGGCGAGATTCACGATAACATCTAACTGCCAGTGAAAATATTGAATAAAAAAGTAATGATAAATTAAAATTAACACACACAAAAATGGCGTGCCTGTCTGGGGGATTGGTTTCAATTCGCTGACAGCGGTAACCGATCTCTCGTGACTTGTTTGCTTATTCCGTTTCTCTCCTTCGCTTGCATAAAACAATCTCCCGTTCTTCGCTAACACAACGCAGTAGTGAAATGCGGATTTCAACAAAGACTTCAACATTACCGGGCTTCTTGTTTGCAAGTCTAAGCGTGACTAATTGGAAATGACCTTATCATCTTTCATGATCCAGTCCAATTCAATCGATCATGCATTTTTGCATATTTTCAAGCTTTTTGCGAGCTGATACCTGTTGAGACGCCTTCAAAGTTAGCACTACTTTGTAGAATCATTTAGAAAGGGAGGAAATGGTACCTATGTATCTACCTATCCGCCTACCTGCCTATTACCTGTCTGTCTGTCTGTCTGTCTGTCTGCCTGTCTGTTTGTCTGTCTGTCCGTCCTTCTTTACATTGAGTTACAGCAGATAGGATAAAGCTGAAGAATGAGGCAAGTTCTTCTTTATGGAAAGGGGAAAAGCAAAAAGAATGTACCCATTTAATTCATGATTTGCCTTTTTCTGTAGATATGAATGATTATGTACGGTCTGATGCTAAATAGACGTTTTGCTTTAATTTTGCAGTGGTTGTTTGTGGTGTGTGACCGATTTATTTATTCAATCAAAAGATCATTGATATGATATGAACTGACGTGTTTGACCACTGCTGTTTAGTGACAGACTCTCCTTATTAACCCGATGGTTTAGTAAACATACTGGTCCATATCGCCAGGTGTAGGTTCTTCATGTGACAAACAAGACCGATCCGTCAGTTTTGTCTTATCTGCTGTAACTCAGTGTAAAGACGGTAAGGTCGAAACACTAAGAGCAGTATCCAATTACATATAATAAACAACAGTTCGGTTTGTATGGTTTTTCTAATGTTCCGTTTCAAACACATTATAAATAGTGAATAAGTGTCTGATCCTCCTGAACACGACGTTCCATTTTACGGTTTTGCTACCGATCAGGTTACCGTGCGTCACTCACTGTCCTGGCTTCACAGAACAATACGCCACAGATTTCATCAGGAGCATCATGAAAGCCGTCAGAACGAATTTGTTACTAATCAATAGAATCTACGCTTGGTTTCGCGCTGCCAATATCCTCGTCTCTCCCCCTTCATCCTCTGGAATAAAGTCAGCAATCACAATTGACTGAAAACAGAATAGTAAAGACATACAAAACATTCTTCCTGCATAGCTGGCTTTGTGGAAGATTACACTAGCGACGAATTCATGCCAAACTATTGGTCTAAATGCGACTGACTGATTTTAAGGTCACCATTACGTATACCTTGTCCTTGATTATAAAGACTGGGAAACTGCTACTACGATCTGACAAGGCGCTTGTATTTTGAAAGTGAGCAAAACTAGGCCTTACCCATTTATAATAATGTTCTTACAACTAGTTTAAAATGAAACAGACCACTGGCACATCTGGTAAAACTTTGCATACAGTCTACAAACAGCTTGCAAACAGCCGGTTGGTTGTTGTTGTTATTGGTGTGTGGTGGTGGTGTGGTGGTGGGTGGTGGTGGTGTGGTGGTGGATGGTGGTGGTGGTGGTGGGGTAGTGGTGTATCCTTCTTCTTCTTCTTCTTCTACTTCTTCTTCTTCTCTTCTTCTTCTTCTTCTTCTTCTTCTTCTTCTTCTTCTTTCTTCTTCTTCTTCGTCGTCGTCGTCGTCGTCGTCGTCGTCGTCCTCTCCTCCTTGTTGCTCTTGCTGCTTGCTCTTATTGTTGTTTGAATATCGAAGCGCAAGAAGAAAAGTACAAAACACTGATTGGTCTTGATTTTTTTTCTGTTTTAGGACAGTACAAACTATGCAATGGATTAGAAAAAAATATTTGTTAATCTACGATTTTAGGCTAACTGTTAAACTTTCTTTCAAAGTCAATACACTGTACATATAATTGTAGGAACACTTCTGTGTCTGTGGTCAGCAACGATTATCATCATCATCATCATCATCATCAAGTGCCTTGCCACATGGTGTTGGCGATCATGGCCTTCCATTTGTTTCTATACCTTGTTGCCCCAAGCACCTCTTCCACCTTTTCTGTCCTCAACCACTCTGCAAGTCCGTCGAATATCTTCTCCCTGGATCTACCTGGTGCTCTCTTTCCCTCCAGCTTTCCTGTTGTGACTAGGTGCTCCAGTTCCCCTTTCCTCATAAAATGGCCTACAAATGTTGCCTGTCTTTTCCTAATCTTCCTTATGAATGATCTCCTTGAGCGACGAGTGTGCTAAAACATTTCTTTTCATTTGAATACTGGAGGATGGGGTTGTATTTTCCAAATGCTGATCAAGCAACCAGTTCACAACTTTCGTGACACCGAACAGCGCTTGATTGGAGAAAAATATGCGAAAAGCACGGAGAAAGGCTTTCGAAAAGCAGTACAAATTTTACCCCCTTTGCTGCAAAGTCCAAAACGAAAAAATAAATAAATAAATAAAATAAACAAACAAAAGTGCACACAAACACACACACATTGTTGCTTCGTTTTATTCCGTTCAGTTTCACTGTGAAAAATGAAATACGTCATGGCTTGACTCTCTCTCTCTCTCTCTCTCTCTCTCTCTCTCTCTCTCTCTCTCTCTCTCTCTCTCTCTCTAGAATGAAAGATTAAATTAAATAGATCAAGGCCGCAACCTCACAAAGCCTCACTTGTAGTTTGTTTCTGCTTCAGAGTTGACCGAGCAAGACGTAACGGAGTTAATTTTACAGCGTTAAATTTTCTCCAAAGATTCGCGAGATAGTCGAGTTTGCTTGCCGGGAAAGTAATAAAAAGAACTGTTTACATGGTAAAAACAAAGAAAGAATTATTGAATATGTAAAGCATAGAAAACTACATTTCACACATTGCAGAAGCAATGCACAGCTGGAAAAGAGGAAAACAAATCGAAGCAATTTTGAACACTGGTGTACATCCGGAGGCATCTTACTGTGACCAAAGTGTGTGTGTGTGTGTGTGTGTGTGTGTGTGTGTGTGTGTGTGTGTGTGTGTGTGTGTGTGTGTGTGTGTGTGTGTGTGCGTGAAATGTGTATGTGCGTGTGTGCGTGCGCGCAGAAGAGGATGTGTGAATGTGCGAGCAAGTGAGTAGTATTTTATAGCTTTTCGAGGCCTTACATCCATCCACGTGTCCATCCATCTGTCCCTCTATCCATCCAGTCATCCATCCAACAATCTGTCTGTTTATCTATTTGCATTTGGTCGCATCCATCCATTCATCCATCCGACTATCTGTCTGTTTATCTATTTGCATTTGGTCGTTGCACTGGATTTGCGGAGCACATAGAACTCGCTCATAACAACGTCTTCATTTTCCAGCAGTCAGGTTCCTGTATTACATGCCTCACAAACTTGCGCCTCGGCCCTCATTGCAGCAGCTATACATACTACAGCTATCTGTAATAATCTGCCTACCTCCAAAAAAAGCTACGTCACACAAATACTCGCCCTTTCCTGGAAGGAAAAAAAAAAGAAACAGACGAGAAATGGAAATAA
>JAPXFY010000014.1:63579435-63591935 GCA_030674185.1 Monoplex corrugatus
GAACGTGTAAACAGATCTGAGGCCAACACGCTTGTAACACACTTTTGTCAGGACTGCAAGTTATTACGTAGATCTAATGTGTGTTAGTGACTGACGGTAGGTTTCCGCGCTGGCACTCAGCCATGCGCAGACATGAAAACAAACCGACGATGCTCTGTCTGAAATCCACAAAGCTGTTCAAATCAAACCACAGTCACACGTACTAGCCTATTATTTTCTCGTTCTTCGTCTTCCACTTACCTCCATCTTGTTCTTGCACCAGCTTTCAACTGTCAGTCGTGTGAAGGCAGTCTGAGAATCATGAGAAAAGTTGGAGACTGAATATCGTCTGCTTGCCTGCCTGTCGTCTGCCAGTAAGCTAAATATAGCTGTAGCACGCGCGCTCCGCAGGCGCCATCTGCGGAGGCTACTGCACGCGCGCACTCAACAGTATGCTGCCGCTGAAGTCACACAAAACAACGGGGTAGAGCTGCGAAAGACTAATAAGACCTATGAATGAAAAACAAAATAATAAAAAGACAACTAAATGGTAACTAACGAACCGACTAAGCAAGGGAAAGCATTATAACAAGAAATATAGATCTATGGGTGCATTGTGATGCTCATTTTAGCGTAATCAATGCATCCAACAAGGATCTGCCCATTGAAAATGAAAGCCAGTTCTGTGCAAGTCAGTTACGGCCAGGCCTGATGCCATCACAGCCGCGCAGCCCTTTCGACTATACGTGCATATTAAATTTTAGGGGGGAAATGACTGCCAGGGACCAACTGCATAGTAAAGTAGTTGTAGGTATATAATTTCAGTCCCAAGAAAGGAAAAGTAGATTGTCTCCCATGTAATAGTACGCACAGATAGCGAAATAATATCAATAATGATGATGATGATGATAGTAACGATAATGAATGAATAAATAAATAAATAAAAGGCACATAAAAGAGGTTGTTTTTTTTTAATTTAGGATCATCACACTCAGGGAGGTTACCTTTGTGCTCACCTTGTTTTTGTTTTTTGTTTGTTTGTTTGTTTGTTTGTTTGTTTGTCCTTTTTTTCTGTCCCATTTTCTATGCCACCTTAATGGCATAAAAGAGGATCTTTACTCGACAGAATAAATTCGAATTCTTCTTTCACATGGCGTCTGTTAGTGCATATGAAATCATCCAAACTCTGCAACATCGTTTTGTGAAGCTATAGATCTACATGTAACTGAAAAGATGTCGGACAGAGGCCGAACTTTGCTAGTTCTGTGATGATATCCCCCCCGAAGAAACACCTGCACTTTGACACTGTGAGTGGAACTATATTATATCTGACAGGTCATGTCACTGGAGCGTGTTTACGAGTGGTGTATCGCCCACTGGCGGTGCATTCTTTTGGGTGGAAGGATCCACTCGGGGGTTTAGTCAGATCAAACACTACTGCTCCCCAATCCCCAACCCCCCATCTCTCTCTCTCTCTCTTTCTCTCTCCCTCCCTCTCTCTCTCTCTTTCTCTCTCTCAAAGGTCTCTCAGATCTCTCTCCGTCTTTGTCTTTGTCTCTGTCTCTCTCTCTGTCTGTCTGTCTCTGTCTCTCTCTCTCTGTCTCTCTTTCTCTCTCTCTCTTTGTCACGTACACACTCACACACATGCGCCAGCACACACAGATTCTCTCACACACATAAATGCACACACACATAAACACGCACTCGCGCGCGCGCACACACACACACACGCACACACTCACACGCACACACACACACACACACACACACTCACACACACAGTCACACGCACGCGCACGCGCACACGCACAAACTCTCGCTCTCTCTCTCTCACTCACACACCACACACACATACACATACACACACACACACACACACACACACACACACACACACACACACACACACACACACACACACACACACACACACACAGAGATGTCAAAAACATTTTCTCAACGGTTTCTGAATGGGTCTTTACGGTGGTGGTTGCAAGCAATCAATGCAGGGGACATAAACCACCAAACTTATAAAACAGTCTTCGTCATAGTCCTCTCCCTTGGAGTGCGTTGGGACGCTTCTTTCTTGGAGTTTGGTAAGATTACGCCACCATTTCCATGAATTAAGCCATCTTTAAGCTCCCCCCACCCCCCACCCCGCCCCCCTCCCTTACAGTTTGTCACGTGAAATTCGAGCGTCTCTCGCCCAGGAGAGCGCGCCGCCGCTGTTCAGCGCCACATTTTCTTTCCTTTTTTTTCTGCATGCCTGTGTTTTTGTTTACCCTATGAGTGATCTTTAACGTGTGCTGAATGCGTGTTGCATTCAGGATCTCGGTTTATCGTCTCGCCTGAAGAGCTGCATTTCATACATCCTTATAAGATATCTGTGAACAGCATACACCACCTACTTAGCATCAAATCGAAGGGAAAGTGAGGGGGTGGACGGGGAAGAAAAACCCCTGTTCGAACCCAACTTTCTCGCGTCTTAGACGAATGTCTTAACTACTAGACCACCCACTCTATTAAAGAGAAGAAAGAGAGAGGGGGAGATGGAGAGAGAGAGACAGACAGACAGTGACAGACAGACAGAGGGACAGAAAGACAGAAACAGAAAGAAAGAGAAGGGAACTGATGAGAGAGACAGAGACAGACAGACAGACAGATAGAGACACAGAGAGACAGGAGAGAGAGAGAGAGGAGAGAGAGAGAGATCTGAGACAGAGACAGAGACAGAGACAGAGAGAGAAAAAGAGAGAATTAGAAAAAGAGAGCTCTGAGACAGAGAGAGCTCTGAGAGAGAAAGGAGAGAGAGAGACAGAGAGAGAGAGACAAAGACAGACAGACAGACAGGCAGGCAGAGCTCTGAGAGAGAAAGAGAAACGGAACATGCAGACAGACAGACACGTACTTCTGATCGACATCACACCGTAACCTCCACCACCGCCACTTTTTTCTTTAAGAAGAAGAATAGTGGGGCAAGAAAGAAAAAAGACTAATGACAAAACAAAACAAAAGAAAAGAAAAAAAGAAAAAAAAAGAAGAAAAAAAATTAAAACAGACAGAAAAAGTTGGGACACTGACAAAGGTGATTTATCAGAAGTAAACACCCCCCGGACCGGTTTCTTGTTCTATTCTTCCCCCCACTCCTGCCGCACCCCGTCCCCACCCCACCCCATCCCTCCCCTCTCCACGTAGTCACCTAACTAAACAAACATCACCTCGAATGGGCAGAAAAGATGCAGACGGTGCTTTCTATAATGGAACCAGGATTGTAAACATCGTAGTTCAGCTTCTCGCTCTCTTTTATCCTATCAGTCTTTGATCATAGACTCCACGATGGCTCAGTGGCCTAGACCGCTATTGCTGACAATGCAGGGTGTTGTGGGTTCGGAGTCGTCCCAGTTCGCCTATTCTCGATTCACCTATTCCCGATTCGTCTATTTTCGACTCGTTTATGAAATTGATGAAAATGACTCAGCAACATACCTTGCACGCGTGCACGCGGGCGCGTGCGCAGACACACTTACACACACACACACACACACACACACACACACACACACACACACACACACACACACACATACACACACACACACACTTACACACACATACGCATACACACACGCACACATATACATACAGACACACACACAAACACACACACACACAACATACACACACACATACACACACACACACACACACACACACACACCACGCGCGCATACGCGCACACACACGCGCGCTCACACACGCACTCACGCACGCACACACACACACACATACACACACAAACACAAACACACAAACACACACACAACAAACACACACACACAACACACACACACACACACACACACACACACACACACACACACACACACACACACACACACATACACACATACATACAAACACCTACACAAACAAACAAACTCACACACAAACACACACACAATACGCACACACAATTAGAGACTTCAGCCAAAGACTGTCTGCATAATGAAAACAACACCATGTGCCCACGTCATTGTCGTCCCAGCGCGAAAAAATGTCCCCAAAAGTGCGACAACGCCGAGCTAACGCTAGCTCCCGGGAATTTTACTTATTAATACTGATCCACTTTCAGTTTCAGTTTCAGTTTTTCAAGATGAAGTCTCCGCGCTCGGAATAAATTCTATATGCACTAACATCACAGGTGCCGTGTATATGGTGACCATGGCACAAGCCTTAACCTTTTGAATCCCACACCCTTTCCACCACAATCCTGTATTATCAAAGCAAAAACTTAACCCTTTGATTCCCTCAGGAGTCAAAGGGTTAATAAGCCTGCACATAATCCCACGAGGAAAGCTGGAGGGAAAGAGAACACCAGGTAGACCCAGGGAGAAAATGTTGGACGGATTTGCAGGTGGCTGAGACAGAGAGGGTGGAAGATGTGCTTGCGGTGACAAGGGATAGATGTATATGGAGGCCATGATCGCCAACGCCATGCAGCAGGGCACATGATGATGATGATGATAAACCCATGAACTGGCCAGATCCTGAGGCCCAACCTGCTGACCCAAAGCACCCCAAGGTCATAACCATGCCCACAAAAAAATGTATCTGAAAAAGCAAAAACTGTTGGTAAAAGATAAACTCTTTGACTCCTGCACCCTGTCCACCAAGATGATGAAAAGCATTCTTACCAACAAAGGCCTGTCAATTAACATCAGGAAGAGAGTTCTTGAATGTTATGTAGAACCGATAATTTTATACGGTTGTGAGGCGTGGACAGTCAACAAGCAAAGCCAGAACAAGATTGAGGCAGCCGAGATGAGGTTTCTATGAAGAATGTTGAGAGTTCCATGGGCAGTCTCTCTCTCTCTCTCTCTCTCTCTCTCTCTCTCTCTCTCTCTCTCTCTCTCTCTCTCTCTCTCTCTCTCTCTCTCTCTCTTTCTCTCTCTCTCTCTCTCTCTCTCTCTCTCTCTCTCTCTCTCTCTCTCTTTCTCTCTCTCTCTCTCTCTGTGAGTGTGTATGTGTGTTCGTGTGTATATGTGCGTGTATGTATGTATGTATGTATATATATATATATATATATATATATATATTTATATTTATATATATATATATATATATATATGTGTGTGTGTGTGTGTGTGTGTGTGTATGTGTGTGTGTGTGTGTGTGTGTGTGTGTGTGTGTGTGTGTGTGTGTGTGTGTGTGTTGTGTGTGTGTGTGTGTGTGTGTGTGTGTGTTTGAGACCTTTTGACACGGGCTGACAGAAGTTTATATCGATTAGTACCTAGGCACTGTGACGGTCCCTACACAGAGTATGTGTTTGGTTAGAAAACGACAAACTGAACAGAATCCTTGACAATGCATTATTCAGCTTCAGACGTCATTGACAAGAAATCGTAGATACTGGTCCTCTCTGTCTCTTTGGCTGTTTGTTTGTTTGTCTAACTTTCTGTGTCTCTTTTTCTCAGTCTGAGCTCCCTCTTCCACATCTTTCTCCCCTCCGCCTCTCTGTCTCTGTCTCTGTCCCTGTCTCTGTCTCTGTCCCTGTCTCTGTCTCTGTCCCTGTCTCTCTGTCTCTCTCTCTCTGTCTCTCTCCGACAGTTATATTTGGAATCAGAAGACGACACCACCATCGGAATCCAAATGTGCTTTTCGTGTAAATATTGCAAATAAATTACATGTTAGTTTTCTTAATTATAATGTAAATGGCCTTTTGGAAAAACTAGAAAATAATGATTTTGCCAATTTTCTTCTCACTTACGACTTTATATGTTTGACAGAAACATTTGTTGCAACTGACTTTGAATCACCACTTTTCAGTGACTTTGTAGTGTTCACGTCTAAAGCCAAGAAGCTGTCTCATCAAGGGAGATATTCTGGGAGTGTTATCGCAATGGTAAGGAAATCATATTCTCGTTTTGTTGAGCAAATCCCAGTAGAAACTGAAAATACTTTAGCCATAAAAATCCACAAAGACCTGTTTTCTGTAGACAAAAACATACTGTGGATTTGTACATATCTTCCTCCGTGTGATTCTGTCTATTGGAATAGCCAGGAAGGTGCATATGGTATTCAAGTGCTGGAGCAATGCATTTTAGATCTATATGACTTGTGTGGTGATTCTTTTTTATTGGTAAATGGGGATCTAAACGCGAAAACAGCGAATACTAATTACAGTTTTAGTGGAGAGGTCGATGATTTCGATGTGAATATTTATACCGAGAACAGATTTCCCAGAATTTCACAGGACAAAAACACAAATAAATTTGGCTGTCAGCTACTTGAGTTATGTAATATAATAATTACAATATTTATATAGCGCAAAATCTTGATAAAATCAAATCTAAGCGCTGAAGCAGACACACACGCAAGCACGCACGCACGCACGCACACACACGCACGCACACACACACACACACACACACACACACACACACACACACACACACACACACACACCACACGCGCGCGCGCGCATGGCTATAAAATGGGGAGAAAGAATAAAAGCAATAAAAGCAAGAATAAAAGCAATGGAAAATTATAGAGAGCATAGCATATACAATTATATATTATAACCATGTGATTCCCTCCGAGCGGAGACAGGCTGCAGAGGGGGGGGGGGGGGGTGAGTGAGGTTAGGATTTTATGCGGAGGAGAAAAGGTGAGTTTTGAGAGCGGACTTGAAGGAGACAAAAGTAGGTTGCTGACGGACTGAGAGAGGAAGTTTGTTCCAGGAGAGTGGAC
The DNA here is from genome assembly GCA_030674185.1 of Monoplex corrugatus. Lineage (NCBI taxonomy): Eukaryota > Metazoa > Mollusca > Gastropoda > Littorinimorpha > Ranellidae > Monoplex > Monoplex corrugatus. Next base: position 63,586,165 of record JAPXFY010000014.1, read on the forward strand.
CAGAAACAGAGAAGGCTCGTGGACCATAGGTATTGAGCTTAGTGCGTGGAAAGCGAAAAGTCAGAGGATCAGAGGCAGAGCGGAGGGTACGTGAGGGAACATAGATCTCAAGTAGGCTTGACAGGTAATCGGGGGCTGCGTTATTGAGGCTTTTGTAGCACATGGTGTCTAGTTTGTACTGTATGCGCTTTGATACAGGGAGCCAGTGAAGTTGTGCCAGGAGAGGAGATATGTGGTCAGCTTTTTTCTTTTGAGTACAAGGCGTGCAGCATTGTTTTGAATGCGCTGTAGGATGTGAATGGTGGAGGCAGGAAGACCAGACAGGAGTGAATTGCAATAGTCAATGCGAGACATTATGAAGGAGAGAACGAGTTTTGCAGTTGTTTCGACAGAGAGATACTTCCTGATCAGCCTTATACGATGGAGATGATAGTAGCAGGATCTGGCAGTTTGAGAAACAAAGTTGTTCATGGAGAGGGTAGAGTCAATGCAGACACCAAGGTTTTTAGCTGAATCAGAAATTGGGACTGATGTGTTACATAATGGGAGAGAAAGAGGAGGCAGCTGAGAAAGTTTCTGACGGGTGGCAATGAGGATAGCTTCTGTTTTGTCGTCATTAAGCTGAAGTCTATTGTGTGTCATCCAGTTCTTAATGTCCGAGTAACACTCAGTGGTGCGAGTCAATAGGCGCTGTATATTATCAGGTGAGTCACTGTCTTGAAGTTGGGTGTCATCAGCATAGAAGTGGTGTTTTATAGAATGGGAGTTGATGATGGTGGACAGGGGGGAGGTGTAAAGAGTGAAAAGAACAGGGCCAAGGACAGATCCTTGTGGAACACCACAGGTCAGGTATGCAGGTTGAGAGTAAGTGCCATTGATGAGAACGGTTTGTTTTCTGTTTGATAGGTATGAAGTGAACCAAGACAGAGCAATGTCAGAGATGCCAAAAGTATGATGAAGTCTAGAAAGGAGAATACCATGATCAATGGTATCAAAGGCTGCAGACAGATCAAGGAGTGTGAAGAGAGAGACTTTGCCAGTATCAGTTGCAAGGAGGAGATTGTTGAGAATGTGTAGTAGGGCAGTTTCAGTGCTATGGCACTGGCGGTAGGCTGACTGGAAAGGATTGAGGAGATTGTTGGCAGACAGGTGAGAGTTCAGCTGGTTGAGGACGACTTTTTCAAGGAGTTTTGACAAGAAAGAGAGATTAGAGATAGGCCGGTAATTTTTCAGTTCATTTGGATCTAAATTGTGTTTCTTGAGGAGAGGGGAACAATAGCAGACTTGAAAGAATCTGGGACAGTTCCAGTTTGAAGAGAAGTGTTGATGATGTCAGTGATGAATGGGAGGAGAGTAGGGAGACAGTCGGCGTAGAGAGAACCTGGAAGAGGATCCAGTTCGCAGGTTTTGAACGACATGGATCTGATTGTGTTGAGAATTTCTTCTTGTGAGACTGGGGTAAAAGTAGTAAGAGGGTGTGCCAGAGAAGGAAGGGTCAGGTGGGCATGGTTGACAGGGTGTCCTGTCAAGCCTGTCACGAAGAGTTTGTATTTTGGTGGTGAAATAGTTGGAGAATACAGATGGGAGTTCTTCATTTGTATGTTTTGTTGGGAGAGGTAAATCTTTTCGTGTGCCAAGGAGATGATTCATGGTTGTAAAGAGTTCTTTTGAAGAAGAGGCATTCAGGATTTTGGTTTGGAAATAGCTTGTTTTTGCTGATGCAATGAGGGTGGATACTTTTGTTTTAGAGGCTTGGAAAAGTTGCCTGTGTACAGTGAGTTTGGATTTGCGCCAGCGGCGCTCTGCTCTGCGGCGGGCACGTTTTGCACAGGCGATCTCATGAGTGAGCCAGGGGGTAGGGGAGCGGTCAGGTAAAAGACGGGTTGTGGCTGGAGCATGAGTGTCCAGAAGATGGTGGAGAGTAGTATAGAATTCATCGGCAAGGTTATGTGACTTTTCAGAAAGGAGACGTATGTATGATTGTTAAACGGATTGCGTGAAACGGATTTTGACGATGGATGTACATATATTGCGTCCTCTGGGACTAGCACAGTAGACTATTTCATTACTTCCATTGATTTGTTTTCATCTATACACATCAAATCAATTGTTGTTGAGAACATGATGGATTCTGATCACCTACCAGTTGTTATGATGGTTGAAAATTTAAAATGATATCGTTGAGGCTGGTTATGGTAAAACAAGTCAACCCAAAAACGAGGTTTGTGAGAAATTTATTTGGAAACATGAACTGGAAGCCGAGTTCCACAAAACTTTGAAAAGCAGTGATATTCAAGACAGACTTACTTTGGCCACAAATATTCTACATTGCGATGTGGATAGTGGTTTGAATACTTTTGTACAATGTCTGAAAGATGCCAGTGCCTGTATGTATAAAACATATAAAGTTAACTGGAACAAAAGATCAGAATGGTTTGACAAGGACTGTCAGCAAGCAAAAAAAGAAACAAGGCGTAAACTAAATTATTTTAGGAAAACTAGGAAGGAAGAAGATAGAATTTCATATATGGAAGAGAGGAAAACGTACAGACGTTTACTAAAGACAAAGAGACAAGCATTTAGGAAACAGAAAGCAGATTCGCTAACCATGGAAATGACTAATTCATCACAGTTCTGGAAACTGCTGAGAAGTATGGGTTGTGGAAACAAAGACAAAGTCTCAAATGATATTGATATTAATGTCTGGTTCGAGCATTTCAAGAATATTTTTCAAAATTATGGGGGACATGTTGGTGAACATTGTGATATTGAGGTAGATCTATCTGAGGAAAGGGAGCATACTCTAAATAGAGATATATCTGAAGAAGAGGTTAAACGAGCAGCTGGTAAACTTAAGACTGGTAAAGCAAGCGGAATTGACAGCGTTTCAGCTGAAATGTTAAAAAATGAGGGAAAAGATGTCATAGCTTTTCTAACAAAACTGTTTAAATAAAATTTTTGTCTCGGGGATATATCCAAAAGAGTGGTCCAAAGCCATTATCATCCCCATTTTCAAGAAAAGGGATCCTGAAAATGCAGATAATTATAGAGGTATATCTTTATTAAGCATGATATCTAAATGTTACACAACAATACTGAACATGAGATTATACACCTGGTTAGAAGCTAATAACTTGATCTCAGAGAGCCAGGCAGGTTTTCGTAATAGATACTCAACTGTTGATCATATATTCACACTACATGCTATCATTCAGAAATGCATGCACAAGAAAGGGATGAAATTATATGTTGCTTTTGTTGACTTTTAAAAGGCTTTCGATTCTGTCAGACATGATAAACTCCTTCATTGTATTAGAAAAGAGGGTGTTAAAGGGAAATTTCTCGCATCATTAATGGCGATATACAAGTCATTGGTGTCATGTATCCGAGTTAACGATAAATTTTCAGAGATGTTTCAATGTCCGGTTGGAGTAAAACAAGGTTGTGTCTTGAGTCCTACGTTGTTTTCAATATTTATAAATCAGTTAGCGAATTGTATGGGTGACAAAGCGAATTGTATGGGTGACAAAGGAAAACATGGCATCCAATTACTACCTGGAATGTTGGAAATATTTGTTTTACTCTTTGCAGATGATGTGGTACTTTTCTCAACGACACCAAATGGTTTACAGAATCAGCTTAACGTTTTAAGTACGTGTTGCAACAACATGAAATTAAAAGTAAATATTGACAAAATGAAGGTCATGGTGTTTAGAAACGGAGGGTTCCTCGGAAAACGTGAAAAATGGTCATATGAAGAAAATAAGTTGGAAGTGGTGAATAATTATTGCTATTTAGGTTTTAATTTCACGACAATGGTAAGTGTCAAAAAAAGGTACTGCACATTTAGCAACTAAGGGGAAGAAAGCTGTCATACAGCTAAATAGGGTTCTCCAAAAATGCAAGGAAATGACAATGGATACTTTCTTTAAAATATTTGACGTAAAGGTACAACCCATTCTGTTGTACGCATCAGAAGTATGATGATTAAAACGAATGGAACACATAGAAAAGATACATATGATGGCGTGCAAAAGATTTTTAGGCGTGCCTGTTAAGACACCAAATAAGATAGTGTACGCTGATCTGGGAAGACATCCATTATTCGTTAACTCTATGGTCGCATGCTTAAGATATTGGTTTAAATTGCTACAAATGAGTGCCGAAAGATTTCCGCATAAAGCTTACCAAATGCTTCTGGCATTAGATAGAAATGGAAAGGATTGTTGGGCATCAGAGGTAAGAAAAATCCTGTGTGATACAGGTTTCAACATTGTATGGCTGCAACAGGGAGTAGGGGATGTAAAACTATTTTTAAACATATTTAGACAAAGACTTGTTGATCTGTTTATCCAAGAATGCACTAGTATTATTGGAGATGGTGACAGATATGAGTGCTATAGATCATTTAAAACAATTTTTGAAAAAGAAAAATATATTTCTGACATGGATACATATTGTTTCAGAGTGGCAATCACACAACTAAGATTTGATGTACTACCGCTGAATAACAATTCACATCGTTATAGTGAGAGTATTCACAAAAGGGCATGCCCTTTTTGCAAAACACATATCGAAAATGAATATCACCTTATATATGACTGTCCCACTTATACAAATATTAGAGTAAAATTCCTCAAAGATTCAGATAGAATGCCACTTTATCTATTGCTCAAAGCAGAAAATTCTCATCATAGATACAATGTGTCCAGATTTGTTTTTCATGCCATCAACAGGCGCAAAAAAATCATGAACGAATAAACTAACGAAAATAAGTCATCACCAGAACTATATTACTATATTACATAAGTAATTATACAATGCTGAATAGTTATAATAAATGGTAAAACTATTAACGCTTGTTCCATTACATTTTTGTAGTCATTTCGATATAAACTGATGTGTGCCTATTATGTGCTTATAAGTCTTGAGTACAGACTGTAAATTATGCACAAAAACGCGGGGGTAAAGATAATTTTTAAAAATTGAATTGTTTATTGATACTTGATTTACAAATATTTGGTAAATTGATTATTCATTGATTGACTGCTTAACTGATTGTTTGAATAATTTATTGATTGATGGATGCACTGACTGAATGATTGATCCAATTGATTAGTTGCTGATTAAGTACTGATCGGGAAAATGATTTATATGAAACTGATCAAATTGTTCGGTGACTCGCTAACTAGTTTGGTTTATAGATGAGTAATTGTATTAGGTGACTAACTTAACTGATAGAGAAACGGTTCAGTATTTTAACTGATCGGATTTATATAGCTAATTAAATGATAGAATAGTAGTTGATTGATTGATTGATTGATTGATTGATTACCGTTGTCACGGTACACTGAATGTACTAAGTATTTGTTTGATTGGATGGATAAAGTGAAGTTTATTTCGCAAGCAAGGTGATTTACCAATTATTTGTTGATCGTGTGATGATTGTATTATTTGACCGGCTGTTGGCTATACAGAGAGACTAATTGCTTGACCAGTAGATGGAGGAATGGAACGATATACGTATATGTATATAAATATCTTTATGACTTGTTTGATGCCTTAATGCACTTATGAAGCATGATGATAATCAAGTACTGTTTAGTGTATTACTTCATTAAATGTTAGATCTGGTCAGCAATAGAAAGATCTGTTGACTGTTACACCGACGAAGTATCAACTGAGGAAAGCACTGAAAGTGACAATGTTCGACGATGCAATCATACGCATTGCAATATTGGTGTAATCCACAAAATCCCTATCCCCCCCCC
>JAPXFY010000014.1:63594435-63599435 GCA_030674185.1 Monoplex corrugatus
ATGGACGGACTGAGTGACTGATTGGTTAACCCTTTGACTCCTGCACCCTATCCACCAACTACAAAAACTTAACCCACTGACTCCCTCACCCTACCTACCAGTTTCATGCAGAGTGAAAGATGATAGGGTGAAGGAATCAAAGGGTTACGTTTTTGCAGTGCTAGCATAGTTGACCATGCAGAATGCTGGTGAACAAGATCCGGGAGTCAAAGGGTTAAAATCGATCTCGAAAAAGATACGTGTGTTTTTTACTTATTGTGAAAAGAGCATACAAAACGACCAGGTACATACCACTTATTCATTGAAAACACACAAGCTCGTTTGAGTTCCACTGTAATTTGTGGCGGCCAGATATAAATTTGGAATAAACTTTACTATTTAGGCGTTCGTATCTTTGTGATCAGAACAGGTTTTGAAGTTTGTTTCACTGTACATAGTGTAGCGCTTTGTCATACACACCAACCTTGCTAAATGGCATTATCACGGTCTTTGGTTTCATCCCATTTCGACTATTCCCGATTCGCCTATCCCTATCTTGGTCATCCCCAATTCGCCTATTCCCATTTCGCTGTGTTTCAGTTTCAGTTTCAGTTTCTCAAGACGACGTCTCTACGCTCGAAACAAATTCTACATGCACTAACGTCACAGGTGCCAGGTGTATGGTGATCATGGTACAAGCTTTTTGCCTGTACATAAACCTATGAGCTGACCAGGTCTTCCTGAGGTCCTACCCAGCCTATGCTTTACCTAGTCTATATTTTTTGTACTAGTATTGTATCAATCTGTCATTGGATCAATCTTGGTTGTATGTAAATGACATGTGTATCTGTTTATCGTACAAACTCTTCGTGACAGGCTTGACAGGACACCCTGTCAACCATGCCCACCTGACCCTTCCTTCTCTGGCACACCTCTTACTACTCTTACCCCAGTCTCACAAGAAGAAATTCTCAACACAATCAGATCCATGTCGTTCAAAACCTGCGAACTGGATCCTCTTCCAGGTTCTCTCTACTCTGACTGTCTCCCTACGCTCCTCCCATTCATCACTGACATCATCAACACTTCTCTCCAAACTGGAACTGTCCCAGATTCTTTCAAGTCTGCTATTGTTCACCCTCTCCTCAAGAAATACAATTTAGACCCAAATGAACTGAAAAATTACCGGCCTATCTCTAATCTCTCTTTCTTGTCAAAACTGCTTGAAAAAGTTGTCCTCAACCAACTGAACTCTCACCTGTCTGCCAACAATCTCCTCAATCCTTTCCAGTCAGCCTACCGCCAGTGCCATAGCACCGAAACTGCCTTGCTACACATTCTCAACAATCTCCTCCTTGCAACTGATACTGGCAAAGTCTCTCTCCTCACACTCCTTGATCTGTCTGCAGCCTTTGATACCATTGATCATGGTATTCTCCTTTCTAGACTTCATCATACTTTTGGCATCTCTGACATTGCTCTCTCCTGGTTCACTTCTTATCTATCAAACAGAAAACAAACTGTTCTCATCAATGGCACTTACTCTCAACCTGCATACCTGACCTGTGGTGTTCCACAAGGATCTGTCCTTGGCCCTGTTCTTTTCACTCTTTACACCTCCCCCCTGTCCACCATCATCAACTCCCACTCTATAAAACACCACTTCTATGCTGATGACACCCAACTTCAAGACAGTGACTCACCTGACAATATACAGCGCCTCCTGACTCGCACCACTGAGTGCTACTCGGACATCAAAAATTGGATGACATACAACAAACTTCAGCTAAATGATGACAAGACAGAAGCTATCCTCATTGGCACCCGTCAGAAACTTTCTCAGCTGCCTCCTCTTTCTCTCCCATTATGTAACACATCAGTTCCAATTTCTGATTCAGCTAAAAACCTTGGTGTCTGCATTGACTCTACCCTCTCCATGAACAACTTTGTTTCTCAAACTGCCAGATCTTGCTACTATCACCTCCATCGTATAAGCCTGATCAGGAAGTATCTCTCTGTGGAAACAACTGCAAAACTCGTTCTCTCCTTCATAATGTCTCGCATTGACTATTGCAATTCACTCCTGTCCGGTCTTCCTGTCTCCACCACTCACATCCTACAGCGCATTCAAAACAATGCTGCACGCCTTGTACTCAAAAAGAAAAAAGCTGACCACATATCTCCTCTCCTGGCACAACTTCACTGGCTCCCTGTATCAAAGCGCATACAGTACAAACTAGACACCATGTGCTACAAAAGCCTCAATAACGCAGCCCCCGATTACCTGTCAAGCCTACTTGAGATCTATGTTCCCTCACGTACCCTCCGCTCTGCCTCCGATCCTCTGACTTTTCGCTTTCCACGCACTAAGCTCAATACCTATGGTCCACGAGCCTTCTCTGTTTCTGGTCCACTTTCCTGGAACAAACTTCCTCTCTCAGTCCGTCAGCAACCTACTTTTGTCTCCTTCAAGTCCGCTCTCAAAACTCACCCTTTCTCCTCTGCATAAAATCCTGACCTCACTCAATCCCCTCTGCAGCCTGTCTCCACTCGGAGGGGAATCACATTGCAATATATAATTGTATATAATATGCTCTCTATAATTTTCCATTGTTTTTATTCTTTCTCCCCATTTATAGCCGTGTGTGTGTGTGTGTGTGTGTGTGTGTGTGTGTGTGTGTGCGTGCGTGCGTGCGTGTGTGTGTGTTTTCAGCGCTTAGATTTGATTTTATCAAGATTTTGCGCTATATAAATATTGTAATTATTATTATTATTATTATTATCTTCAAAGAAAAGAGCAGATAAACAAAATAAATAAATAAATAATTGAAGGTCTGTCTGTACTCAATAAAAACCATTCGACAACACACACACACACACACACACACACACACACACACACACACACACACACTCACATACACACACACTCACACACACACACACACACACACACACACACTCACACACACACACACACAAACATACACACACAAACACACACACACACACAAACATACACACACAAACACACACACACATACACACACTACACACACACACACACGCACGCACACACACACACACACACACACACACACACACACACACACACACACACTATCTATATAGCTGGCAGCATAAAAATATTATGTCTAAAAGTTAAAATGCATAGGACGCTCCATACAAAAGCCTCTGAAAGACACATCCTGCTTCTCTCTCCCCTCTCCTGGCTAAGATCAAAATCAGATTATTCCCCTTTGCTATGACTGATTAACAGGCTTTGAACTCGTAAACAAACAAAAAAACAAACAAAAAAAGCTTAGAGAGAAATCAGTTCAGTTTTTGCATGCCGGTGTACAAAGCATTGTAATTAATGAAAATGCAAAGGAAAAAGGTTTACATTGGAAAGTTTGCATTTTATCCTGATTTAGATTTTCGAGTGGTGCGTCATACATTTTTAACACTGATCAACTTGTGGATTGTGTGTGTGTGCGGGGGCGGGCTGTGCCTGTGTGCGACAATGCGTGTCGGAGAGAGAAGACAGAGAAACAGAGACAAGAGAGACAGAGGCAGAGACAGAGACACAGAGAGAGACAGAGAGCAGACAGACAGAGACAGACAGACAGACAGACAGAGAGTGAGAGAGAGAGAAAGAGAGGAGAAAGAGAGAGAGAGAGAGAGAATAGGCGAAGCAGGAGTGGCGTGTAGGCGAAACGGGACAAAGAGTCAAACTCGCAAGAGGTTTCTGAGCGTGGCCGCGCCTTTAAAGAGTAGGCGAAACGTGAAAAGGGAAGGACTATTCATTTTAAGAACTCTGTGTCTGAACCAGTCAACGCCGCGAATTATTGTTTGTTTGTGTGTTGTTTGTTTGTTTGTTCGTATGTTTGTTTGTTTGTTTGTTCGTATGTTTGTTTGTTTGTTTGCTTGTTTGTTCGTTTGTTTGGTTGGTTGGTTTTTGTTATTTTTCCCCAGTAACCTTCATTAAACATACGTGATGACAACACATCAATAAAACTCTTGTGAGTTTGACTCTTTGTCCTGTTTCGCCTACACGCCACTCCCATTTCGTCTATTCAACCTTCATTTCTCCTTAACACACTGCACGACTATACTGACCGGGAGTTCGCAAGTTTAAATGCCTGTTGGGTATGAAAAAAACTTATTGTGGCATTTTTCTTGCCAAGACCGTCTCCTTCCCAGAGTTTTAACGTGCCGTGAACTCTTTGGGAAGACTGGGACCGCACATTCTAGTCTCATCTACCTGACGGATGTGCCATTGAAGACGTTCGTATTTCCTGACCAGCATCGCAGGTGTGTGTATCTCTCAGGTCTGGTTGCTGCTCAGGATATACATATATTATGAAAAGTAAGCGTCCAGTACAAGTCCTGTCTCGCAGTCTCCATCCAAAATGGGACACCTTGGAGTTATCACGATCATTCCCAATTCTCATGATCGTTGTGAAAAATCCTCAGGGATTCTATGGCCATTCATTGAGTGTGCGCGCCTTGGTTGGATTCTTGAATCAAGATTTGGCGCTTTATAAATGTGATGATGATGACGGTTATGATGATGATGGTGATAGTGATGGTAATGATGATGGTGATGGTAACTATGATGATGATGATGATGGTGGTGGTAGTGGTGATGGTGGTGGTGGTGGTTGTGGTGAGGAGGAGGAGGACGACGATGATGATAATGATCATGATGGCGGCGGCGGCGGCGCGGCGGCGGCGGCGGCGGCGGCGGCGGCGGCGGCGGTGGTGGTGGTGGTGGTGGGTGGTGGTGGTGGTGGTGATGGTGGTTGGTGATGGTTGATGATGATGATGACGACGACGACGATGATAATGATTACTTTATAATGATGATGATGATGATGGTGTTGGAGGGAGAACGGAGTTGAGTGGCGTGGGGCTTTGACACAGGACTGGTGCTTATGACGGAGCAACAGCAGCAGCAACAACAACAACAACACGAACAATGACGATGACAACGACAACATCTCTTTTGTCTCCAATGT
>JAPXFY010000014.1:63604435-63606935 GCA_030674185.1 Monoplex corrugatus
TCAGCCAGACTGCTCCGGTCGAACCAGACGTTCCGCTCCTAGCTTGACGCTGAAACCTCTCAACGGCGCTTTTTGAATAACACGTCGTAAATCAGATTAACATAACAGCATAATGCATTACGTCTAATCTCTTGTGACAGGTATACGAAGAGAAATTTGACACGCTCTCTCTCTTTCTGTCTGTCTGTCTGTCTGTCTGTCTGTCTTCTTCTGTCTGTCTCTCTCTGTTTCTCTTTCTATCTCTCTGTCTCTCTCTCTTTCTTTCTTTCTTTCTTTCTTTCTCTCTTTTTCTTTCTTTCTCTCTCTCTCTCTTTCTCTCTTTTTCCCTCCCTCCCCTCATTCCCTCTCTCCCCCTTTGTCCCTCCCCAACCTTCTCTCCGTCCCCCTCTTGTCTCTCTCTCCCTCTCTCTCTCTTATTATCGACTTCTCTCAAGTCTGTCCTATCCTACCCTCCCCCCCCCCCCCCTCGTGTTTTCTCTTTGTTATCTTTCTGTTAATATTTAACAAAGAATAATGTATAAAAATTTTACACCAAAAGTTGTGTTCTCTCTGTCTCTGTCTCTCTCTGTCTCTGTCTGTCTGTCTGTCTGTCTCTCTCTCTCTCTTTCTCTCCTCTCCTCTCCTCTCTCTCCTCTCCTCTCTCTCCTCTCCACTCTCTCCTCCCCTCTATCTCCCCCCTCCCTCCTCTCTCTCTCCCTCTTTCTTCCCTTTTCCCTTCCCGTCCTTCTGTCTCTCCTTCATCCACCCCCCTCTTTCTCTGTTTTATTATCGATTTCTCTCAAGTCTGTCCTGTCTCCCGCCCTTCTGTTTTTCTCCCTCATCTTTCTGTTAACATTAAAAAGAGAAAAAAAAGATATCGTGCACAAAAAGTTTACACCAAGAGTAGTGTTTTGTTTCTCTCTGTCTGTCTCTGTCTGTCTCTGTCTGTCTCTCTCTGTATCTGTCTCTGTCTGTATCTGTGTCTCTCTGTCTGTCTCTGTCTCTTTCTCTGTCTCTTTCTCTGTCTCTTTCTCTCTCTGTCTCCCTCCCTCTGTATCTGTCTCTGTATTTGTCTCTGTCTCTGTGTGTGTCTCTGTCTCTTTCTCTCTCTCTCTTTCCCTCCCTCCCCCCCCCTCTCTCTCTCTCTCTCTCGTGATGCATGACGCATTATCAAACGATTCCTCATCTCCAATAACATAGAGGTTTTTATTCAATCAATAATAGTCACTTTGCATGATACTATGAAACATACCAGTAAGGACGACAAAAGAGAGAACACTTTTAGCAACCTGCGGTGATGTCGGCCCCGTTATTGTTATCATAATCATCACTTCGATTATCATCGGTAGGAGACGAAGGGGGACAAACATGAATCCCAATCGTTGTTTATCTTTGAAATACTCTCTAAAACTAGGGACAAAGATGAATGTCAATCGTTGTTTGGACAAATATGAATCCCAATCCCAATCGCTGTTCATACTCGAAATACTCTCTGAAACTAAGGAAAAACACAATTCCTAATCGTTGTTTATTCTTGAAATGCTCGCGAAAACTAGGGAAAAAATACGAATCCCAATCGTTGCTTATACTCAATATGCTCTCTAAAACTAGGGAAAACCCCAGATCCCAATTGTTGTTTATCTTTGAATACTCTCTAAAAACTAGGGATAAACATGAATCCCAATTGTTGTTTATCTTTGAAGTACTCTCTAAAACTAGGGATAAACATGAATCTCAATCGTTGTTTATCCTCGAAATACTCTCTAAAACTAGGGATAAACATGGATCCCAATCGTTGTTTATCCTCGAAATGCTCTCTAAAACTAGGGATAAACATGAATCTCAATCGTTGTTTATTCTGGAAATGCTCTCTAAAACTAGGGATAAACATGGATCCCAATCGTTGTTTATCCTCGAAATGCTCTCTAAAACTAGGGATAAACATGGATCCCAATCGTTGTTTATTCTGGAAATGCTCTCTAAAACTAGGGATAAATGTGAATCCCAATCGTTGTTTATCCTCGAAATGCTCTCTAAAACTAGGGATAAACATGATCCCAATCGTTGTTTATTCTGGAAATGCTCTCTAAAACTAGGGATAAACATGAATCCCAATCGTTGTTTATTCTGGAAATGCTCTCTAAAACTAGGGATAAATGTGAATCCCAATCGTTGTTTATCCTCGAAATGCTCTCTAAAACTAGGGATAAACATGGATCCCAATCGTTGTTTATCCTCGAAATGCTCTCTAAAACTAGGGATAAACATGGATCCCAATCGTTGTTTATTCTGGAAATGCTCTCTAAAACTAGGGATAAATGTGAATCCCAATCGTTGTTTATCCTCGAAATGCTCTCTAAAACTAGGGATAAACATGATCCCAATCGTTGTTTATTCTGGAAATGCTCTCTAAAACTAGGGATAAACATGAATCCCAATCGTTGTTTATTCTGGAAATGCTCTCTAAAACTAGGGATAAATGTGAATCCCAATCGTTGTTTATCCTCGAAATGCTCTCTAA
>JAPXFY010000014.1:63614435-63679435 GCA_030674185.1 Monoplex corrugatus
ACCTCCTTAGGCGGATTGAACCCAGGACAATCTGACTGGAAATCCGACGCTCACCCACTTGACAACTTTCCAGACGGTGGGGATACTATTGATACTGAAAGAGCCCCCTGCATCTCCACAGGTGCAAGCCCTAGTAGCTCAGTTGGTTTGACCGTTAGATTCACATACTAATGTTTGTGGGTTCGAATCCCGGGCTGTGCTATATTAAAACTGGCTTTCTCACTATCCCATCTTAACATCATTGTTGTTCTGGTGGTGTCAGTATAGGACTAGATAGGTCCCCTTTCCCCCACTTCCCGTCGGCCATATCACCTGAGGTGGGTGTCGATGTGAAAACTGAACCAAATCAATCAAATCAAAGGCATCTCCACGGGGGAGGGTGCCAACGTTGTTATTGTTGTTTAAAGCCCAGCCGACTGCGTAGAGCCATATCAGGGCTATAAATAGTTTCAAAACATACAAAACTTCAACAGGAAAAAAAAAGAAAGAAAAGAAAATGAAGTACAAATATCGAGCACATAATCTAAGGACATGCCCCTGGCGTTGACCACTCCGTCCAGTTTATCACACGGGGGATTTAAAAAAACACACCTGAATACAAATTTAAGCATACCTAAGGACACCAAAACATATATAAAAACAGGCATAAATTACCTAAAATTGCTTCCGCATATCTCACCTCCCTAGAGCCAAAAATGCACTTAATACCTGTACCCTATTATCAATCCTAAGAGAAAGTATGTAAGATTTTATTTAACACATACAGATGAATGGACCAGCAAGGCAGAAAATGATAGGGATAGGAAGAAATGACAGAAAGCAAAGGAGGAAGAAAGAAACAAAGAGTGACAGAAAAGAGGAAATTTCTAGCACAGAATTTCCAGAAGGTGGGGATACTATTGATATTGAAAGAATCCCCGGCATCCCCACTGGGAGAGAAGGGGGGTGCCGACGTAAAAACTGAACCAAATCAATCAGTCAGTCTGGACACAGTTGTTTCCCGTGATAAAGTTCCAACTGTTAACAGCCACACACGCGCCGCTTACGCGTGGCGTCCCACTGAGGGGAAGTGTTTTGTTGCGCGGATATTTCAGTCAGTACCCGTTCCAGCCACCATCGTTCAATGACTGTGGGGGAGGAAATAGTGAACTGTGGCTATTCTGTAATCTTATCGCTATGTTACTTCTTTTATTCTTCGCAACAGTGCGCTGTGCTGCTACAAACCTGAGATAGCTTCGTGGTCGGCCTGGCTACAACCACCACAAAATATAAGTGACTGAAACGCTTTTTTCTGCACTATGTGAATCCTGTAATCTTTTCGTGATGTCGCACTTTTATAATGTTTCCTTTATGGATTGACTTGTTTTAATTGGTGAACGTCGGATTATGTGCTTAGTCTCTACCGGACAAGAACATTAACGGTTGACAAGTTTTTGGGTGATATTGTTTCTGTACATACTCCGCCTAAGGTAAGGGGTTTTCTTGTGTTTGTTTGTTTGTTTGCTTTTTGTGTGTATTTTGTTTTGTTCAGGCACTCCCATCCCTTACTTTCTGGTTGTTTGTTTTTGTCTGTTTGTTTTCGTTTTGTTTTGTTTGTTGTTTTTTTGTTTTGTTTTCAGTGGAACCTTGATCAATCAAGAGAGTCCTGTAATACGTTACACACACCGAGCGTGTGGGTTGGGTTGGGGGAAGGCTGCACACATTAAAGATCCCATGGCGGTTGAAAATCGTAAAGAGCAGGGCATTGCCCGGCTGCCTTGGTATAAAACATTGGAGAGATAGGTTGATTTCCCAGGTCCCACCCCTTGAAGACCAATTAGCCTTCTTGCCTTTCTGAAGTCTTGGTTTAAAAAAATGTGAATGTGAATATGAATTTGAAGCGAGGGAGAGGGGATGTGCACCGCACTCGTGGTGCTGGCCCCGGGTAAAGTTGAGGTCTCTGTCACCTCACTCCCTTACGACCCCAGGGCTATGGAACTATCTAGGTAGGACCTCAGGACCCGGCCAGCTCTTGGGTTTGTGTGCAGGCTTAAGGCTTGTGCCGTGATCATTCCGAGCGCGGAGACGTCGTCTTCAGAAATTGAAATTGAAACTGAATTGAAACAGAAGGGGGTGTGGTGATGATTATGATGATAATGAGGTCGATGACGACGGTGACGACAACAAACTATGATGATAACGGCAAAGACGACGATAAGGAGGGAGACGGGGGCAGCTCGGAGCTTGCTCACGAGGGATTTGTTACATCCAGACAATTCCATACTCGCTCTACCTAAAATCTGCCAGCAATGATCTGGCGGACTCTCCGAGCTTGCGCAAAAGCTTATGCGCTGGGAAGGTTTTGAAATGGGAGAAGTGAACAGGATCCATGAAACACAAAGCTGACACCACCAGAATGATTGGAACATTAAGATGGGCGATGAACAGACCAGTTTTTATATTGCATGTTATAAGACAGTTACCCATTTGTTGAACAATGTCTTAACTGCAAGTGTAGGTGAACTGAGTAATGCAAAGGCAAATATCTTTTCTTTTTCTTTTCTTCTTTTTTTTTCTTTCTTTTCTTTTTTCTCCCCCCCCCCCCCCCCCTCTTTTTTTTTTGGTTTTTTTTTTTTTTGGGGGGGGGGGTATTTCTTTGCTTGTTCGTCAGCTTGCTTGGCTGTTCTGGGAGCATTATCTTCATATTCTCTTTACGGAGCAGAAAACCTGCGTTGCTTTAAAACAAATTATTTCTGAAAGAGAGAGAGAGAGAGAGAGAGAGAGAGAGAGAGAGAGAGGCAGACAGACGGGCAGAGACAGAGACACATACATACATACAGACATACATATAGACAGACAGACAGACATACAGACAGACAAACAGACAACAGACACAAATAGATAGAGAGACACAGAGAGCGAGTTTATTGTTCTGGAAGCAGTATCTGTAAATCATGTTTGTGGCATCCGAAACCTGTGTTGCTTTAAAACATCCCTAATTTAGGGGAGAGACAGACAGACAGAGCCAGAGACAAATAGAGAGAGAAACAGACAGACAGAGACAGACAGACACAGAGACAGAGAGAGAAAGAGAGAGGGGGGAGAGAGAGAGAGAAGAGAGAGACAGACAGACAGACAGAGACAGACAGAGAGAGAAGAAAGAGAGAGGGAGGAGGGAGGGAGGGAGGGAGGGAGACAAAGATAGTTCAGAGAGACAGTTCAAGAGAAAGAGAGAGAGAGAGAGAGAGAGAGAGAGAGAGAGAGAGAGAGAGAGAGGAGAGAGTTTTGACACGTTGACATTGTGATGTCATTTCCACCAGTTTTTACGATATGGAAGTGACCATACCATTGTAAACGCAAAGCAAACTTTACCAGACAAACTGCTCAATGCAAAATACCTTGACATTTTTCACGCTTCTTTACCCCACACACCTCTCTCCTTTTCATCGACAAACATCTCACCCATTGTATACATCATCTTCACTGTCTTTTTCTTTTACAATTATGTTCAAACCTAAGTCATTGCCATCAAAGAATAACACGCCCCTGAGGGATTTATAATGCCTATACCATACACCCATAGGCGACAATCCATATATCGAAGTGTTTCATACTTCCACACCGTTTTACTTTTTTATGATAATAATTATCACATATTAAAAATAAACATTCTTCCAACAAAAAATGAGATAATCATTACAATACTAAAAACAAAACAAAACAAGCGAAAAAAACAAACAAAAACAAAAACAAAACAAAAAAGGCTAATGAGCCATCCGGCTAATTTAAAATGTTTTTATAGTTTTCCTATGAAATACGACTAACAACACAAGTGCATACTTATGACGACTGTGCCAATTTTTTAAAATTAGCATTCATTTGCCTTTGCGAGAAAATCTGCGAAGGAATTAAACAACGTGTTCATCATTAGACATTAACCCTTTTGCTCTCGCACCCTATCCAATAACTGCAAAATTTAACACTTTGACTTCCTCACTCTACCCACCAGCTTCGTGTAGGAAGCTGGTGGATAAGGTGAGGGTATTAAAGGGTTATTATCTATTTCTTCTATTTGTTTATTTATTTATTATAATTATTATTATCATTATTTTGCTTTCTTGCATGGTTGACAATGCACGATGCTGGTGATATGGTTCGGAGTCAAAGGATTAATGTAGCAACTAAATCCACTCGTTTCACGGTCTTTGTCTTAAAGAGTTCATATCTATTACGCATATCGTTATAACACGAGGATCTGAAATTAATGTATATTTCATGTTCTGTTTTAACAGCTTGATACACCGAACAAGGGTTGACGGTTCCTACATCCATTTTAACCCCTGTGGGGATACCGGGGGCTCTTTCAGTATAAACAGTATCCCCACCTTCTGGAAATTCTGTGCTAGAAATTTCCTCTTTTCTGTCACTCTCTTTCTTTCTTCTTACTTTGCTTTCTGTCATTTCTTCCTATCATTTTTTGCCTTGCTGATCCATTTACCTGTATGTATTTAATAAAGTCTTACGTACCTTGTCTTAAGATAAATAATAAGGTACATGTATTAAGTGCATTTTTGGCTCGAAGGAAGTGAGATATGCGAAAGCAATTTTAGGTGATTTAGGCCTGTTCTTATATATATGTTTTATTGTCCTTACTTATCTTTCAGTTTGTATTCAGGTGTATTTTTTAAATTCCTTGTGTGATAAATTGGACAGAGTGGTCAACGTTAGGGATGTCTCCTTAGATTATGTGCGCAAATTGATTGATATGTGTACTGAATTTTCTTTTCTTTTCTTTTTTCTGTTGAAGTATTGTGTATGTTTTGAAACGGCTGTATCCCTGATATGGCTCTACGCAGTCGATTGGGCTTTAAACAAAAACAGTAACAGTAACAGTAACAATCATTTCAAACCATTTTTATACGAAGAAAGTTCTATAGTTCTTATACAAAGCTAGCCAAAGTATCTGTATGCCATTTATTACTAACCATAACTGTATATTTCTCAGTTTGGATAATCCTTTATAAAAAAATTTTAAAACAAACCACGGATACCTTCCATTATCCTCCATTTGGCAGTTCCAATTCTGCCTGAATTAACAAATCGTGCTGTCTTTTAAATTCTTTCTACAATGTCCCCCCCCCTCCCCCTGCTCCCCCCGTCAGCTATTCTTGATTTAACCAAACCACCCCAAACTCATTTTCAGTTAAAATCTTCTTTACACAATAGGCCATAAACCCAGTAATGTTTGTCCACTTGCTAAATTAACAGGCTGTATGCTTCTCTACATAAGCAAAATACAGACAATCTAAAAAAAAAACGTCAACCAATACTTGATAGTTTTTTCTTTGTGTAACCGCAAATAAAAACAGAGTACCTGCAAGAAGTCTTATTATAAACAATTTTATTTGACAAATGAACTGGAATTGTTCATCGTAGACTACGTGAGATAACTCAGGCTTGTATAGTTTTAGTTTAGTATCGTAATCATGAGGAAGAAGAGCCATAAGCCGACCTTTCAGTTGTGCAAACACACACGCTCGCGAGAAAAATGTGCATGTTACTCGTGCACAATTCAAAGGCAACGGCATAAAATAATAGGCTTACCACTTATTGCGAAAGACCAGCTCTGCCATGCACTGAACTCTCAATAAACTTTTTTTTGACACTTTTGATTTATTATTTGCATATCTGAAATTCATTTTTTCTTGATTTTGTTGACTGCAGCAGTTTAAATGAAGACGTAAACGAATGCACGACTTTACATTGAGATGACGTTTGACTTTCTGTAAACTTTTGTTTTATATATATATATGTACATATATATACACACACATACATACATACATACATATATATATATATTATATATATATATATATATATATATATATATCTTTCATTCATTCATTCCTTGATTTTGTTGACTACAGCAGTTAAAAATGAAGACGTAAAGGCATGCACGACTTTCCATTGAGATAATAACGTTTGACTTTCCTTAAACTTTTGTTTCATTATTTATACACTTTAAAGCCATTCATTCCTTGATCTTGTTGACTACCGCAGTTAAAAATGAATACATAAAGGTATGCACGACATTCCATTGAAATATAACGTTTGACTTGGCCAAAACTCGACAACATGCCGACTAGTACAAACTGAAAGGTAAAGTTCGGTTCTCGGAGGGGATGCAAACCTAGCATGCATACAAGAGAGTACATTTTCACGATAACTCGGCCATAACCTGTTCCACCTCTTCTTGACTATGGCTGCAAAAATATCGATAGTAACGTATGGCATCAAATTCAAATTGTGGAGAAATTCAACCCCATTCACATTTTCGAGAGAAAATTCTGGCATTTGATACATTAATATAATTTTTAATGTTGATAATCGAGTTCATCAACTTCGTGATTTGCCTTTGGAGCGCATAAGTCTAGCCTACAGCAACACCGATTTGAGAGTTCCCTCCCTTTTACATAAGAATAGAAATTTTTGTTTGAGAAAAGAAAACATCGTCTGCCCCACTCAACAGAGAACGTGCAGAGCTGATGAAAGCACGGAAAGAGCTCGCAGCAAAACCCAAAGGAAACGTTATTTCATGGATTGATACGAACTGAAGGTTGGTAAAGTGCTCATGCTATCAAAATAATCCAGGCGAATCGAATTACTTTTTGGAAAAAGTAGCTCAAGATCTAAGTAATGATTACATGTAAAACCGAAGTAGCTTCAGAAATAGGTGAGTGGAATGTAGACCTACAGCCTAGATCTGCAGGGAGCAAGTGTTGGCGGAGTGCATCACTGTTCTTGCTAAAGATTGCGTTCAAACTAAAACTGGAATAAACGCACAAAACGTTCAGGGACGTTTAATTAATGTATTAGAATTTCATTATTCAGCGATTGTGTTCCATATTATTCAGCGGCTGTGTCCTAGAAGTGTTAATTGACTAAGATGTGGGCAAGGAAAAATAGATCTACATTTACGTTTGAGCTTCACTGCTCGCAGTCACAGGAAAATATCACTATTTATGTACATACATAGATAAATATCATTATTGTTTATGTATCATGCATGTTGTTGATATGTCAGTATCACCATTTTCTACATACAAAATATGATTGCATTTATTCATTGATTTTATTTGTACGGGCTTATGTTTATGTTCGAAATTCATTTTGAAGCAAACAACAAGTTTATCAAAAGTATGTTTTTAGAATTTATAAATCATCATCATCATGTGCCCAGCCGCAAGGCGTTGGCGATCATGGACCTCTTTACGAATCTATCCTTTGTCACTGCAAGTATATCTCCCACCCATTTTGTCGTTATCCACTCCGCAATTCCGTTCAATATTTCCTCCCTGAGTCTACATGGTGCTCTCAAACAGGAAAGCTAGAGGGGAAAAGCCCTCTAGCTTTCCTGTTTGTCTAGGTGCTCAGGTTTCTCTTGCCTCATAAAATGACCTATAAATGTTGCTTGTCTTTTCCTAATCTTCTTCATTAATGTTCTTTTTGTGTTTGCCTCTTTCAAGGCTGTCTCGTTTGTTTATTTTGCTGTCCATGGAAATCTGAAGATTCTTCTTAGAAACCACATTTCAGCTGCCTCACTCGTGTTCTGTCTTGATTCAAGTATTGAATGTCCGCGCTCCGCATCCGTACAACAGTACTGGTTCTAATACTTCTATATAACACTGAAGAACTCTCTTCCTGATGTTAATTGATAGGCATTTGTTGGTAAGAACGCTTTTCATTTTCTTGAAGAATAGCTTGGCTAGTTCTGCTGGATATTTCTAACGTGCATCTGCCGTCTGGTGAGATGACTGTTCCCATTTATAATTATTAAGATAAAATACCTGCAGTATAGGAGGTCAGAACGACTAAAGTACGAACGAGAAGATTTTGAGATGGGGAGAGGGTAATTAAGAAAAGGCCAGTTGGCGAAGGGGTAGGCAGACATTTTGTTCATTTTCGACTACAGTAGAAAAGCCCTCTCAGTCAGAAGAAATTGAGAACTTAAATACCAGTTCTTTCAACCCTTTGTCGAAGAATCGTATGACGGAAACAGGACAAAAAAGAGAGGACACAGGAACATGACTAGCCACTTTCTTCATTGTCAGCAGCGTGTAAAAGAATACTTTTGAATAATGTGTGGTGCCAGTCTGCAAGGGTCAGCTTTCTGGTAACAAACACCACCCAGGGGTAATTCCCATCCTGCACGTGAGATGTGTGGCAGTCAGAGACTGTCACGCGCCTTCGCTTTGTGCTAGAATTCTGCCTAGGTTACTGTTGCTGTTGATGGTTGTCAAGTGGGCTTTTCAATCTCTCTCTGTCTCTGTCTGTCTCTCACTCTCTCATCTCTCTCTTTCTCTCTCTGTTTCTGTCTCTGTCTCTCTCTCGCTCTGTCTCTCTATCTCTCTTTTTCTGTCTCTCTGTCTTGTCTGTCTGTCTCAGTGTCTGTCTGTCTCTCCCTCTCCCTCTCTCCCCCTCCCTCCCTCCTCTCTCTCCCTCTCTCTCTCCCCTTCCCTCCCTCCCTCTATCTGTCTGTCTCTTTCTGTCTCTCCCACGCCCCCCCCCCCTCTTTTCTCTCTCTGTCTCTCTTAAAAAAGAAATTGATTTAAGACCAACATGTGTGCGTGCGTGTATGTGTGTATACAAAATGCATTTCTACAGTATACAGTTACCGTGGCAGTGTCTCCGTGGGCAAAGATTTAGGTGGAACGTCCCTGTATGCTACGAGCACGCGCACGCGCACGCGCAGCGCACGCGCAGCGCACGCGAGCCACGCGCACGCGCACGATTGATATGACCAGTGTGGAACAGATAAGTCCTGCCACGATGGCATGTATTTACCTGCATGATGTAAGTCTCTACAGAAACAGGGATTACTACCGAAAATTAATAGTTGATTGTTATTGTTATTTTCATTTAAAGCCAAGCCGACTGTGTACAGCCATATCAGGGTTATAACCATTTCAAATCGAACACAGTACTTCAACAGGAAAAAAAATAGGGGGAGGGGGGGTTTTAAAACTTAAGTACACATATTAATGCAGTCGCGCACAGAAACTAAGGATATGCCCCTGGCGTTTATCACACAGGGGATTTAAAAAACATACCTGGACGCAAATTTAAACATAACTAAGGACTCTAAAACATATGTAAAAACAGGTCTAAATTACGTTAAAGTGCTTCCGCATATTGCACTTCCCTAGAGCCAAAAAAATGCACTTAATACATGTACCCAGTTATCAATCCTAAGAGAAAGTACGTAAGAATTTATCGAGCATATACAGGTGAATGGACCAGCAAGGCAAAAAATGATAGGAACAAATGACAGAAACCCAAAGGAACAAGGCAGAAACAAAGAGAATGACAGAAAAGAGGAAATTTCTTGCACAGAATTTCCAGGTGGGGATAGTATTTATACGAAAGAGCCCCTGGCATCCCCACGGGGGGGAGTTGATTAAAAAGAGGTTTTTAACGGTGAAAATGCGATAATACAATAACATGATATTGTGTCGGGGTAACGATAAATAAAGCATATGGCGTACTTGCGAAACAAACAATATGCGAATATTTCAACACATGGGTAAAAGGGACAACATTTAAACCGACACATATATATACGATGTATACACACACATGTACAATGTATTCATCATGAGATAAACAGATGTACAGTATTATGTATCCATTCACCATCTTCTTGGCGAAGACAATGATTACCACCTTCGAACATTCACATTTCTGTTGAGTTGTGAGGCTAGACTGGAGATGATATTAGCTCGTGTAATATTACATGTACTGTGTTTACAGTACTGTTACAGGAATTGCTCAGCTGTTTCGGATTAGTCTCTACAAACACAATTTGAATGGCGGCGTATGATCGGTTACGTCCTAAATGGGGCATGCCACTCATAAGAACAGCGAAGTTCTTTCAGTTTGTCTTCTGTTTTGTTTTGCCTTATTTTAACGCACTCTTCAATTTTCAGAGACATATTGCTAAAGGACATTAAAACAGAATCATATGCAATGATCTCTTTACTTGTACGAGGATAAGGGAGACTGGGCAGGATTTATATTGCATTACAAAAGATACGAGATAACTGCAATACATAATAATAAACATACACATAGAATTTACTTTAAGATGTTTGTAGTAGTAGATAAAATAATGTTTTTGCACAACCATGTCAAACACGTGACTATTTTCAGAGTTAGTAGTAACATTAGTACTAGTAAAGTAGTAGTAATAGCAGTAGTACTTGTAGGAATAGTGATAACATGGGATTGGGAGACTGGGCAAGATTTATATTGTATTATAATAGATAAATAATAATAATGTACAATATGATAATAAATGTGCGCTCAGAAGTTACATTACAATGTTCATAGTAATAGTAACTTTTTTTTACAGAACCAGTCAAACACAGACAGCTATTTACAGTCTCCAATTATATATATCAAGTAGTAGTAATAGTAGTAGTAATAGTATAATAGTAGTTTGGTACTAGTAGTGATCATCTGTTCATTGATTTATTGTCACTGATATGTTACAGCTGTAAAAAAGACTATAACGAACACACGCACAAACACACACACACTTACACACACACACACACACACACACACACACACACACACACACACACACACACACACACCACACACACACACACACACACACACACACACTGGATTTTAATCAAATTTTTAACGTCTGTAGCTGACTGTTCATGTTGCATAGTTAGGAAAAAAATCAAATAAATCATGTAAGAGTTGTGTAACTGACAGAGTATCATTACCAGAATCGTGTCCACAGGCTTTTCAAGAGCTTATTTTCTGAGTTGATATGCACATCTTCTGTTTCTTTGTCGTTATGCGTTGTTTCAATTCTGTTCGTTAGTTTGTGAATATCGGCGCTCACATTTCCTCGTCAGTCAAGCTCAGATTTGACACACTCAGTCTTTACTAGATGGAAAAAAGTATCATTGTGACAGTTTGTCAATATCCTCGCTCATATTTCCTCACACAGTTTGTCAATATCCACGCTCGTATTTCCTCACCAGTTTTTTTTCACGCTCTGTCTTTACTAGATGACAATGAAAGTTATTTAAGGTATACTCCCAAGAGGAGCCAGCATTTATATATTATCACAGTTAAACGTAATGATTATTAGGCTTAGCAATATGCTTTCAGAGTGGAGATTTACCGCTTACTGCTTACTTATTCCGCAGTTCGCCAGAGTCTAGTCGGATCCATTTATAACAAATGTGAGCAGGTTTCTGGGCTGTAGCACAGATTTTTCCTAATACATTCAGCAATATTGTCAGGCCATTGTTCGTCTCTGTTCCATCGTCTTATCTCCTTCTGCATTGTTCCATGGGTCTTGGAGAGCTGTTTGAACTTGTTATATACGCATACTGTCTGGCTTTTCTTCTGTCAACTATGGTCAGCAGATACTTTCAGTGATTCAAGTTAAATGATACAGACTTCCTTGTTTAATTATAATATGGTTTGTGTAACAAAAGTTAGTGATTTTTCAGAACTATCTTATTTGCGCATTTTGGATTTCCTTTTTAGTTCTGTAAGTCTTGTCGGTGGCTGGCTTATGGAGACACAAAAACAGCCATTATGTAAGCAACAGCAAGTCTGAAAAAGGCCTTAAGCTAATAACGCTTACCCTTGGAAAATAAAGTATCGTTATCATCATTTCTCTCAGCCCTACTCCCGTCACGTTTGACTTGGTACGAGCACTTTTATCTTTAGACAGCACTGTGAAGCTGTGCGATAGGAGGCTGATTAAGGTTGCCTCTTCCCCCGTGGGGATGCCAGGGGCTCTTTCAGTACAAATAGTATCTCCACCTTTTGGAAATTCTGTCACTCTCTTTGTTTCTTTCTTCCTCCTTTGCTTTCTGTCATTTCTTCAGATCATTTTCTTCCTTGCTGGTCCATTCACCAGTATGTGTTCGATAAAGTCTTACGTACTTTCTCTTAGGATTGATAATTGGGTACAGGTGTTAAAGTGCTTTTTTTTGGCTCTAGGGATATGAGATATGCGGAAGTAATTTTGGGTAATTTAGGCCCGTTTTATGTATGTTTTATTGTCCTTAATTATGTTTTAATTTGTATTCAGGTATGTTATTTAAATCTCCATGTGCGACAAATACGACGGAATGGTCAACACCAGGGGCATGTCCTTAGATTATGTTCGCGAATGCATCGATATGTGTACTTTATTTTCTTTTTTTTTTTTTTTTCCTGTTGAAGTATTGTGTATGTTTTGAACTGGTTATAGCCCTGATATGGTTTTACGCAGTCGGCTGGGCTTTAAACAACAATAACAACAACAACAGAAAAAAGGTTGCCTTTACGCTCGATTTTACAAAAAGATTAAAACATTTCCAGAGCCCTTGCTTCCAGTATAGTTTCCAGAGCTAACGGGAGTCCACCAGTCGGCGAAGTTTTCTGGTGGGTCTTCCTCAAATACAGGACCTAGCAAAACGTAAGTGTTTGTTGTTTCGATTGATTGGTTATAATTCATTCATCTGATTTTAGAGGAGAATGTGGGTGTATGTTTGTGGGGGTGGGGAAATAGGAATTGCACGTCAGCTTAAGTGTAGACAACTTGCAGTCGACGTTACTTTTAGAAAACTTTATCAGTCTAACTGGGCATGGCCTTAATTGGATTAGTTTGATTAAAAAAACATACCTGAATATAAAGATAACATAACTAAAAACACTAAAACATACATGTGAAAATGGGCTTAAACTAAACAAAATTACATCTGCACATCAAGTTTCCTCAGAGCCACAAGATTTCACTAATACATGTACCCAGTTATCAGTCCTAAGAGTGTACCCAGTTATCAATCCTAAGAGAAAATACATAAGACTCTATCGAACCTGTACAGGGTGAGTGGACCAGCAAGGCAGAAAATGATAGGAAGAAATGACAGAAAGCAATGGAATAAGGCAGAAACAAAGAGATGATATACAAGAGGATATTCCAGCACATAATTTTCAGAAGGTGGGGATATTATGATACTGAAAGAGCCCTGGGCATCCTCACGGGGGAACCACATATACTTGAGAGTAGGATTGTAAAAAGCGTCTGGAAATAAGGTAAAATTTTGAAGGTTGTCCTTTTATCGTACGGTCAGTGATGAATACAGTAATGGAGACTTAAGTACTTTAAACGCGTGTTTAATAGATCTACAGAAAAAAATGCCTATCAATCAACACCAGGAAGAGAGTTCTTGAATGTTATATAGAACCGATAATGTTATACGGGTGTGAGGCGTGGACAGTCAACAAGCAATGCCAGAGCAAGATTGAGGCAGCCGAGATGTGGTTTCTAAGAAGAATGTTGAGAGTTCCATGTACAGCAAAGAAAACAAACGAGACTGTCTTGATGGAGGCAGATACAAGAAGATCATTCATAAGGAAGATTAGGAAAAGACAGGCAACATTTATAGGAGCTCCTGGTCACAATAGGAAAGCACCAGGCAGACCCAGGGATAAGATATTGGACGGATTTGCAGAGTGGCAGAAGACAGAGAGGGTGGAAGATGTGTTTGCGGGAACAAGAGATAGAAACATATGGGGGGGCCATGATCGCCAACGCCATGTGGCAAGGCACATGATGATGATGATGATGAAAAAAAAAAAACCACACAGATGCAAGTTTTCGGTCAGCTGGCCTTTGTCAAGCGAATACTAAAGACAACAAAGCATAAATATACAACATCTTGTCTTCGGTTTTTTTGTGCTAAATGTTGTACATTTATTGTTTGTTGTCTTTTGTGTACACTTGGCAAATGCCAGTTAGTCGAAAATTCGCGCCTGTCTTGTTTTTTTAATTTTTTTATATTAAATACGCATTCTAATTCTGTTTGTGTTTTTCTGGTTCGTATTTGCTATAACGCTGGCATTCACTCTGATTCAGATTTCAGTATTCTTGAGTCAGTTTCCCTTGTTGATTTACTTTCCACAACCAAAAGCACACAAACTTTCGCACGTAATGCTCGAATCTTGGCAGTCAGACTCAAAAACAGGAGCTCTGCCTCTGGACGATCTGTGTTAAGACCTTGTTGTTATTGTTATTGTTATTGTTGTCTAAAGTCCAGCCGACTGCGTAGAGTTATATCAGGGCTATAACCGCTTCAAAATATACAAAACTTCAACAGAAAAAAAAAAGAAAAGAAAATTAAGTACACATATCAATGCATTCGCGCACATTATCAAAGGACATGCCCCTGGCGTTGACCACTCCGTCCAATTTATCGCACATCGGATTAAAAAAAAACACACCTGAATACAAATTTAAGCATAACTAAGGACACCAAAGCATCTATAAAAACAGGCATGAATTACTTAAAATTGCATCCTTATATCTCACCTCCCTAGAGTTAAAGTGCACTTAATAATATATGTACCCAATTATCAATCCTGAGAAAAAGTACATAAGACTTTATCGAACACATACAGGTGAATGGACCAGCAAGGCAGAAAATGATAGGAAGAAATGACAGAAAGCAAAGGAACAAGGCAGAAACAAAGATAGTGAAAGAGGAATTTTCTAGTATAGAATTTCCAGAAGATGGGGATATTGTTTATACCGAAAGAACCCCCGGCATCCCCACAGGGGAGTGTGTTAGACCTGAAACATCCGCTAGGGCCAAAAGGGACCGTAGATGCACGCTAGAATGGTTTGACCACTTTTTTCCTTTCCTGAACATTGTCATACATTTTCTATTTTCTTCAGGGGAATTGTAACGCCCCACACTTTTACAAAATCACTATCAATCATCAAGCTAGCAACTACATTTCCTTCCGCTCACACGACCAGAACGGAAATAGGCAAGCAGTTATCGAGAAACGTCATGGCGGCGACATAGTATGGGAGGGTGCAAACTTTCAAAGGGAAAAATTAGTCAGCACGACATGTAGTATCAGATAAGCTTTCCACTTCCATTCCCTCGACATCGTCTCAAAATGACAGGCGAATTTAGCCTCAGCGTAGCAGTCGCAGAATTAATTTCCGGCAGCTAATCATTGTTAATTTTATGTCTGCCAGAATATCCAAATCGAACTCGCGAAAACGATAGCAATTATTGTGAGCTGCACTGTTGAGTATTTTGATACGAAACATGGGTTGATTATGATGGTTGTGACAAACAGGTCGTTGAGCATGTCTGTCTGTGTCTGCCCTGTCTGTCTGTGTCTGCCCTGCTTGTCTGTGTTACTCCCACAAACAGGTCGTTGAGCATGTCTGCCCTGTCTGTCTGTGTCTGCCCTGTTTGTGTCACTCCCACAAACAGGTCGTTGAGCATGTCTGTCTGCCTTGTCTGTCTGTGTCTGCCGTTCTTCTGTGTCACTCCCACAAACAGGTCGTTGAGCATGTCTGTCTGCCCTGTCTGTCTGTGTCTGCCCTGTCTGTCTGTGTCTGCCCTGTCTGTCTGTGTCTGCCCTGTTTGTGTCACTCCAACAAACAGGTCGTTGAGCATGTCTGTCTGCCCTGTCTGTGTCTGCCCTGTTTGTCTGTCACTCCCACGAACAGGTCGTTGAGAATGTCTGTCTGCCCTGTCTGTCTGCGTCTACCCTGTCTGTGTCACTTCCACAAACAGGTCGTTGAGCATGTCTGTCTGTGTCTGCCCTGTCTGTCTGTGTCACTCCCACAAACAGGTCGTTGAGCGCATCTGTTTGTGCCTGTCTGTGTCATTTCCGCAAACAGGTCGTTGAGCATGTCTGTCTGTGTCTGCCCTGTCTATCTGTGTCACTCCCACAAACAGGTCGTTGGGCGTATCTGTTTGTGCCTGCCCTGTCTGTCTGTGTCACACCCTACTATTTCTCCCTGTCTCTTCCTTCGGTGTCTCTGTTTCTGTCGGTCGGTGTCCATGTCTGGATCTCTGTCTCAGTATTTCTTTGTTTTGTTGATCTTCTTCTTCTTCTTTCTTTCATCTGCCGCTGGTGCCCTTCGGCGTCGCGGGGAGACACAGACGTCTGTCTGCAGCAAGGCGGGAGGCTGGATAGAGTGACAGGTCATGGGCTCGCAGGGTGTCAGCCACGGAGTCGCTCCATCGTCTCCGTGGTCTACCTCTGGCTTTCCAGCCAGTGTATCTGGTGGTGTATGCCCATAGGGCCGGTTGGTCGGGCGGCATTCTGGTGAGGTGACCAAACCACCTGATCCTTTGTTGTTCGACATGGTGGAGAATTGGTGTTAGTCCGACCATGTTTCTGATCACCTCATTCTTGATCTTGTCGCGTCTGGTCTTGTTGACAGCTTTTCTCAGGCAGCGCATTTCACATGTGACCAATTTTCTCTCTAAGGCTTTTGTTAGGGCCCATGTCTGACACTGGTATGTGAGTGTTGGAACGAAGATGGCGTTGATGAGTTTTGCCTTGGTGCTCACTGGGATGCTGGGATATTTCAGAAGGGGGGCGAGTTGGTAACTGACTGCGTTTGCTTTCTGGCATCTTGTTTCTATCTCTCTGTCCAATTTTCCATCTTCAGTGAAGAGGCTGCCAAGGTATTTAAATTCTTTGGTCTGTTTCAGCTGGGTGCCGTTGATGTTGATGTCCAGCTTTCCTGGATTTCTGCTGACAGACATAACTTCTGTTTTGTTGATACTGATCTTCATATCATACTTCTCGCAGCTTGTGTTGAGTTGGTCTGTGTGTTCTTGAAGAGCTGCTTTGTTCTGATTCATCAAGGACTGGTCGTCAGCAAATAATAGTTCGTTCAGGGCCTCCAGATCTGGATTGGCTTCCTTTGTAATCTGGTCCATGTAGATCACGAAGAGAAGGGGAGAGAGTACGCAGCCTTGCCTGACCCCTGATGTAACCGGGAACCAGTCCGATGTTCCACTGGCTGTTCGGACTGCGCTCCTACTGTTGGCATAGATTGCTCTGATGTTATCAAGCAACTGCCCCTTCACGTCGTACTGCTCCAGGATCTTCCAGAGCTTGTCTCTGTTGACTCGGTCAAAAGCTTTTTCTTGATCAACGAATACTGTATGCAGGTCTTGGTTGTATTCGATGGCTCTTTCACACAGCTGTCGGAGTGCGAAAATGGCATCTGTGCACCCTCTTCCTTTCCGAAAGCCAAACTGGGCATTGCTCAGTAGGTGTTCTGCTGTGGCTCTTGTGCGCTGTTCCAGAATCTTTGCATACATTTTCCCTACATGGCTGAGAAGTGAAATGCCTCTGTATGTGCTGCAGTCTTTCTTGCTGCCCTTCTTCTTCCAAATTGGCACCACTATTGCATTTTGCCAGTCCATTGGTACTTTCCTCTCTTCCCATGCTTTCTGGAAGATGATGGTGAGCCACTTAACTCCCGTTTCTCCGCATGTTGATGGCGGTCATTATTCTTGCTATTCGGTCGTTCCCACATAAAGTTCATGTAAAGATGATCCAGTTACATATCTTTCTCCTAAAAAAAAAAAGGATTAGCCAAGCCATGACTGACAATCTGTTTGCTGTTTTTCTTAAGATCCTGCACACAGTACGACAGAGGGATTTGAAACTGACATGGCTAGAAAATGGGATCTCACTGATCCCTCTCCAGTACCATCCAAAAATGTCATACACATTCAAATATATTATGCATTCTCAGCGTCGGACCGGCCGGATCAGTGATCCTAAATTTGGCATAGATCCATCGACATGGAGTTGAGAAACTTTTGCTAACACGTTTTGTTCACGATCGGATACCACATACATACAAGTTATCTGTGACAAATCTGCAGTTTTGACAATGCAGTACAATGCAATAAATACAACACAACACAATACAATACAGAACAGTACAACACAACACAACGCTACAGCACAACGCAACGCAACACAACACAATACGACACAACGCAACACAATACAATGCAATACAAGACAATACAATGCAGTATAATGGTATGATACAGTGCAATATGATGCATTAGAGTTGCTGATAGACTAAAAGGCATATGTGAATCTAGTTTTCTACATTTAAATAGTACATATGGTATTAGGTATTTTCTTAAGAACAAAGACAACAATTGAAGTGTTAGATTGATTATTTTCCTGCCATGCTGTTAAGATCCCCCAGTTCCTCTCACCCTTAGAGAAATAACCACAAGTGCTAGTCTGTCTCCTAAGATAAGTGCTAGTCAATCTCCTCGCATTTTTCAAACGGGAAATTTGAAAGGACTTTTTACATGACATTTCCATTTCCCTACACCCACGTGGAATTTGAATTTCTCAACCGACAAGAAGCTTTTGTGTATTTCTTGAGACGGTAGTTCTGATGCTCTCTCTCTCTCTCTCTCTCTCTCTCCTCTCTCTCTCTCTCTCTCTCCTCTCTCTCTCTCTCTCTCTCTCTCTCTCTCTCTCTCTCTCCTTTCGTTCTTTCTCTCTCTCTCTTTGTCTTTTCCTCTCTCTTTGTCTCTGTCTCTCTGTCTTTCTTTCTTTCTCTCTCTCACTCACTCTCTCTCTCTCTCGCTCGCTCGCTTTCTGTCTCTCTCTCTCTGTCTCTCTCTCAATACGAGCCATAATAGAATCAATGCTAGTGGTAATTGTAATTGTTCTTGTATCCGGCTCTTGTATCCGTTATAATAATTCTCTCCGTGTGTTTGTCTCTCTGAAACTGTATAATGTTAATGCCTTTGACAGTAACTGATTGACATTGGATAATGGCTGATTGATATTGGTTAAACGCATGATCTTTTGAAATCATTATATCGATATTATCATTATCATTACTTTGAATAATACTACCACTGTTGCTGTGTCTGCCCTGTCTGTCTGTGTCTGCCTTGTCTGTCTGTGTCTGCCCTGTTTGTGTCACTCCCACAAACAGGTCGTTGAGCATGTCTGTCTGCCTTGTCTGTTGTGAGAGTTCAGGGATTTGATTCGATATTGTTGGCCCTTAATAAAACAAGAGCTCCATAGGGGGAAAAAAGTATATATAGTGAGTATCTGTCTTAATCGTGTGATTCTGTCGATTCTATTTTCATCTGTCCCAGTCTTTGTTGTTTTCCTTTACCTAATATGTTTGTCTGCCAACCTCAGCGACCGTGTCAACCTTCGACGTGGACAAGGCAGAACCCTGACTCTGAAGGCTGATGTTACAAATGATCTTGACCTCCTCGGCGTTTCCCCAGCAATTGTCATGAACATGAACAGCATCCAATTTTCACAGTTGATTGGTTCGCTCGAATTTACTGAGCGTTAAATATGTATATATTTGTTCCACTTTTTCATCGCAGACTTGCCTTCGTTTTAATACTATTTGCATGTCCTGAAGCCAATAAAACTTAAAAGGATTAAAAGGGAGTTCTTGCCTGTTTCTCGGCTTTTATTTTTACAACAATATTAAGGGTTGTTGAATTATGTAATTCCCAGAGATGTTCAGGGATTTTTTTTAGATCATTCTTACGCCAACTGTTACGACCCTAACTGTCTGAAACCCTCAGCATTCGTCTCAATAATTGTTTTAACATGTCTCCTCTGCCCTATTTTTTTCTCTCTGTCTCTGATTTTTTTTTCTCTGTCTATCTGTCTGTCTCTCTCTGTCTTATTTTTTCTGTTTCTGTCTGTCTCGGTGTCTGTCTGTCTGTCTCTCTCTCTCTCTCTCTCTCTCTAATTCTCTTTGGGAAATCCTTCTCTACACATCTAGACCTTTACCTATTCTCCATCCAGCCAACCGTGATTTTATGACAACTCGACGAACGGACATCAAAGTGAAACAGCTATACAGTTCTCTGGCTCAACCAACAACCCACATAACTGATTTAATATTTTGGAAAATCTGGTTAGGGCTTCTAGACATTAGAACCTTTGGTGAAGAGCGTATTAATACTGGCAAATGGAAATTGTTACTCCCCATCATCGGTGCGTTTATATAAACAGTGCTTGAGAAAGACGTTATCAATTGGAAAATATCGTATAAGCTCTGTACGTGGTGCTGTGTGGTGTATAATGGTTTTATTGTGTTGGGTGTTTTGGATGGTTGTGGTGAGGGGTTTTCCTGGGAAGTTGGAAATGAAGATGCGATCTACAGTTTTATTCTTTCATTGTTGTTTTAAGACAGTCATTCATTTGTTTCCGTTTATCAAACAAAAATTGGCATCGGGATTGAAGAAACACCAAGAGTCTATAATATTTGGTTTCTTATCATTTAACATAAGAGTGGATTTTTATCATAAACTACAACAAAACATTACTTTCGTTCTTGTATCAAGGATAAAATCGACAAAGAAAATTTACGCAAGGGGGGGGGAATCATCTAAGAACAGTTAAAACAATGTATTAATGCAAAAAAAAGGAGGGAGCAGAGCGAATAAACTGCCCTAGAAGAAGAACAACTGTCGAAATCGAAAATCCCCTTTTAAAATTATTACAGAAAGTCCAGATTTTGTACCACAAGTAAAGTGTTGAAAAATTGCTAAAGTTTTTGAAGGCGTGACTATGGCCAATCAAAAGGAATGATGATGATTGGGATCTATAATTTAGATCCACATGATGATCGATGATCGATAAAAATTATTGGACACATGATAATGATATGCAGAATGATAAAATAGATAAGACATAGAACACGTATACCATAATGGTGAATATAGTGCATATGATAATACAAGGGGTTAATTTAAGCTCTTTTGACTGCATCTTTGGGCTTATCACGTTAACTCCAAAAGGAGAGCCGCGTTTGCACAGGGATATTTTCATTTGCTTTTCTGACTTTGATTTGGCTCGATCTATTTAGAGTAATGTAATAACATAAAAAATCAATGTAAAGTTTGTAGAACTATGTCTAGAAACTACTAGGATATGAAAAGGGTATATATACATTGCATGGTCACGATACAGTAAACACCAAACACAAAAAACACATCAAAAAAACCAACCAACAAACAAATAACAAACAGGCTAGTATTCCTTTGTAAATCAGGAGGGTAATTGTGTTGGCGGCACAGTTATGTGAACAGAATTAACTATCTTCATAATGTAATGGTTTTGATAGGTCCCCTTTGCCAGTATGTTTTAACATATACATATTACAGGTTGTTGCTTCATCGTGGGTGAGTTTCTACCCAAACGCCCACCCGGCTTACTTATACGATGTGTGTATGAGTGGTTTGTAAAAAAGATTTAGGATTAGCTTCTATCAACATCTATCAATTCCCAGAGCCTGATGAAAGACGATAAGTATATGATGTGAGGGACATCCTTGAAAGCCAAACAGATTGACGCCGAATGGTCCTGTGTGAGAGTCCTGGACGCACCGAGCAGTTGGGGCAGCCAAGAGTCATTCTAAGGAAGTTGGAAGTACAGCATTTGGCTTGTCGTCCCCTTCGTCTGCCGCCTCCCAGTGTACCCTGGAGGACCGTTTTGGGCAGTGAGTTGTGGCGTGTGACATGCCCGAACCACGACAGCTTCCTGTTCTTGACTGTTGCCAGGAGGGGTTCTTGTGGGCCTGCGAGTGTTGTTATTTGGCTCCACACAAAGTCGTTTGTCTTCCGATCTTGCCAAGAGATCCCGAGCAAGCGCCTGAAGCATTTAGTTTCAAACGTCTGGATTCTCTTGGTGGTCTCTGCTGTCATGGTCCAGCTCTCGCATCCATACAGCAGGATAGGGAGCACCAGGGACTTGTACAGCTTCATCTTCGATGGAAAGCCGATCTCTCTGCTCTTCCAGATCTTGTTTAGCTTTACCATTGCTGCTGTTGCGATCGCTAGTCTGGTCTTGATTTCTGTTGTAGAGCGACCGTCTTTGGTGAGAGTGGCGCCAAGGTATTTGAAAGCGTCCACTTCTTCAAGCTGTTGCCCGTTCATGTAGATTTCAGCATGGGTGTTGGTTGTGCTGTTGACCAGGACTTTGCTTTTTTCTGTGCTCACTTCCATTCCGTGTGCACCTGCACTTTCTTCCAGTCTCATGGTCAGGTCTTGTAGTTCTTCGTTGCTGCCTCCCATCAGGTCGATGACATCTGCGAACCTCAGGTTGTTGATGGTTCTTCCTCCGATGGAGACAGTGGAGTGGAAGTCATGGAGGGCTTCACGCATGATGTTCTCCAGGAAGAGATTGAACAGCACGGGAGAGAGTAGGCAGCCTTGACGGACTCCAACTGTGGTCTTGAAGTAGTCCCTATCTGGTTGTTGAGGAGAACTGCGCTGCTGGCAGTGTTATACAGCGCCTGGATGGTTTGGACGAGACCTTCCTCTATGCCAAACTTTCTTAGCACCTGCCACAAAACCCTTATGCCACACCCTGTCGAATGCTTTTTTAAAGTCTATGAAGTTGTGGAACAGGTCTCTCTGATGCTGCAGATGTTTCTCCATCATTATCCGGCAGGTGAAGATCTGTTCTACTGTGCTTCTGCCCGCCCTAAATCCAGCTTGTTCTTCCACAAGGTGTTCTTCCGCTTCTTTCTTCAGTCGATTCAATATAACTCTGAGCATGATCTTGCTGGTGTGGCTAATGAGACTTATTGTTCTGTAGTTCTGGCATTGGCGCATATTTCCCTTTTTGGGCAGGGGGATGATGAGTGATTGAGTCCATTCTGTGGGCCACTGTTTTGTCTCCCAGATCTTCTGACAAATCGATGTTACACGAGTGACCAAATCATTCCTCCATGTTTGAGCAGCTCTGCTGGGATATTGTCTGCTCCAGGTGATTTCCCTGCTGGTAGGCTGCGGATGGCTTCTTCCACTTCTTCTCTCATCATGGTAGCGGTGAGGATTCCCTCAATGGTGTTGAGTCCCCCTGAAACAAACTGTCATCTGGCTGTATTGGGTAGTTGTATAGTTCTTGGCAGTACTGCGTCCATCTGTTCAGAACAGCGGAGCTTTCTGTCAGCAGCTCGCCTGAGGTATCCTCGATGACTGACGATCTGTTTTGCTGCGTCTTGGTAAGGTTTTTCAGTATTTCTTCTTCTTCTTCATTGTTGTTGTTGCAGCAACAGCATCATCATCATCATCATCATCATCATCACCATTGTCATTATCACTGTTATTATCATAACAGTTATAGTAAAGATTGGAGGTCGTGGAATTTGCACCTTTAGAAACGACTCACGGGTTCTATAATTTTCTGTTTACATTATGCAGTTTAAACATCTAATGAGTCCGGAAATCTATGATTATCAATTACAACCTACAACAAGACACATTAAGCTTTCGTTCCTTGCAGAAAGTATCAAGAGAAAAAATCGACAAACGAAAATGTCTTAAGCGGAGGAGGGTGGGGGGGGGGGGGGGGGGTGAATCATGCTAAGCAAACCAGTTACTACTAATCGATACATAATGCTTAAAAAGAAAGGAGGAGAGCAAGAGCGAATAAACGAACGAAAGAAAGAACAAGACTGTCGAACCATTCTAACAATTTTCCCTTTCTTACAAAAATTATTACAGAAAGTCCAGATTTTGTACGTCTTAAGCAAGGTCAACGTGACCTTGAAGAAGCTTTGCTTAAAGTAACAATTTTTACAGGCGTTGACTAGGCTTCAAATACTAATAATGGTAATGATGATGATGATGGTAATAACAATGATAATTAGTAGTAATAACAACAACGATGATGATGATGATGATAAAAAATTTTTTATTGATGACGATCATGATAATGATGATGATGGTGGTGGTGATGATGATAATGATGATAGATAATGATGATGACGACGACGACGATGATAGCCATAATGATGGTGATGATGATGATGATGATAATACGAAGAAGAGGTTAGAGCGCCGTGCTCGTAAAGCAGGGATCGTTGGTTCGACCCCCAGGTAGAGAGAGCACAGTTCTTTCAGTGGCCTGTTACGTCATTTGGTTAGACTGCCACAGATAGGACGCAGATACCGCGGGTTCCATCAGGCCACAGGGATATTTTTTTAAACGGCTTGTCTGACTGTTGAATACAGCTGAGGACTCAGCATCTGATGTCTCGAGTTTAATTTTAACCTGCAACATAAAAACTACCAATGAAAGTGTTCTGGAAGAACTTGATACCACCAGAAAACTACTAGCAGACAGCAACAAGAGAACACGTAAATACATTGGCCATGTGTCACGCAACAAGAACACGGACCTCATGGCAACCATCATTCAAGGAAACACAATGGCAGAAAGGAAGAACGGCAGACCTCCAATCTCATACATCGAGAACATAACCAACATCAGTGGCCTAGATATTCAACATTTTGTCCACACAAAAAAATCAAGACAGAGCGGCGTGGAGGGAGATGGTGGTGTCCGGGTGTGCAGCGGCCAACACCGAGCCCGGTGTCGCCGACAGGTGAGGTGAACATGAACAATGGCCTGCACACTACCCGTCTTCATACATCCCCCCCCCCCCTCATTCTGGTCTTTGATAGGTTTCCCCTTTAGCCCAGTAGCTCAGTTCTTAAAGCACTATACATGTACTCGTGACGCGAGGGTTGTTGCTTCAATCGTCGGGTGAGCCATTTCTTACCCAAACCCCACCCCGGCTTTACTTACTACGATGTAAAAGTGATATAGAAGATGAAAAGCATTCTTACTAACAAATGATATAGAAGATGAAAAGCATTCTTACTAACAAATGCCTATCAATTAACCCAGGAAGAGAGTTCCTGAATGTTATATAGAACCGATAATGTTATATGATTGTGAGGCGTGGACAGTCAACAAGCAAAGCCAGAACAAGATTGAGGCAGCCGAGATGTGGTTTCTAAGAAGAATGTTGAGAGTTCCATGGACAGCAAAAAAAACAAACGAGGCAGTCTTGATGGAGGCAGACACAAGAAGATCATTCATAAGGAAGATTAGGAAAAGACAAGCAACATTCATAGGCCATTTTATGAGGAAAGGGGAATTGGAGCACCTGGTCACAACAGGAAAGGTGGAGTGAAAGAGAGCACCAGGTATACCCAGGGAAAAAATAATGGATGGACTTGCAGAGTGGCTGAAGACAGAGAGGGTGGAAGATGTGATTGCGGCAACCGGGGATAGATGCACATGGAGGGCCGTGATCGCCAACGCTATGTGGCAGGGCACATGATGATGATGATGATGATAATGATGATGAAAAGTGATATCAGAGTATATGGAATTCATTCTGAGCGCGGAGACGTTGTCTTTAGAAGCTGAAACTGAAATTTCGTCCCCCTCCCCATGTGCCCGCTTTCATTTCAAGAACCTCGCCAGGGTATAAGGTTTTCCGCAGTTTTAGTGATTCTGCCAGACCGTCACTGCTAGGTTTGGGTGGAGCATACATGGAATTGTCCGATCGTGCTGGATGCTTCTTGAACAAACTCAGACCGAACCTTTTTTGGTCAGATGTATTGCACACTATTGATTTGCAAGACGCGTTGCTTAGCAGTGTGTGAAATGCAAAGATGTCAAACATGGAATCGGTTTGGAGAGTGCAAAAGCATTGTTGGGTACACGTTGTGATGTTCGCTATTGTCACACACACACACGGGTTTCCTTTTGACAGCACAACAGATTGTTACGTTATCAAGCATGAAATTACGTGCTTCACCAATACGTTATGATTACTCTGTTAGAAAATAGCACTGTTTTATGTCATTATTACACTGTTAGAAAATAACACTGTTTTCAATCCCCTTTAATAATGCAAATGAATAAAAGACAACCCCAATGAAATAAGAAAACTTACGTTAAAAAATAAACAAGATTGTCAAGCAATTTCATGATCTCCATTTTTATACAAGACTTGATAAGAACAAAACGAAATTTTGTTTTTATTGCACGTATTTCTCGTTGCAAATTTCTGTTTAGCCGAGATTCTAAAACGGCACAGCTGTTTAAAAAACAAAACAAAACAAAACAAACAAACAAAAAACATGAGTATTCTTACATTGTTTACGGAACATCGTGTGATTATTTTATTTGATTCTAATTCGTTTATTCTTTATGTCACAACACTACGTACTGGACACGTCATCTGACGTTCTTTGTCAGTGAGTTTGTCGACACGTCTTTCTAAGCTGTTTGCAGTTGAACTTAAGCATGTAATAAATTTATTAAGAATTCAAGACAGCTTTGTTTAGAACACGTATAAGAGCAAACGTTGTTTGGGGCAGTATTACTTAAGTGTTCTCTTCAATGTGGTTGTGTTGCATTCGATAATCGGTTTGTGGATAAACAAGATTAGATGTAGGAGTATTAGTCTGTTACCTAACTCTTGTCTTCAGTGTGGTGGTTTTGTATTCGTTTATCGGTTTGTAGAAAAAAAGATTAGATGTAGGCGTTTTACCTTACTTTTTTCTTCAATATGGTTGTGTTTTATTCGATTATTGGTTTGTGGAGAAACAAGATGAGATGTAACAGTATGACCTAACCTTTCTCTTCAATGTAATTGTGCTTTATTCTTTTATTGGTTTGTGGAAAAACAAGATCAGATGTAAGAAAGCATAAGCTTCAAGTAGCATGAACCATATTTGGAGATCCCATAATCATTTACTATTATCCTCAGTATCTGTCGGTAGACTAGTGGAGAAGAGTGGCAGAATGGTTCAGACGTTCGCCTGCCAATTACTAAACTCGAGGTTCCAGGGTTCGCTTCCGGTACAGGCCTTGACTTTTCTCCTCAGTTTGACTGGAAATTCGAACTGAACGTCTAGTCCTTCGGCAGGGGACGAAAAACGAGCCAGACCCATGTGCCTTCTGGCCGGCGCATGCTAAAGATCCCACGGCAGTTTGAAAATCGTGAAGAGCAGGGCTTTCGCCCGGCTGCCGTGGTATAAAACATTGGAGAGATAGGTTGATTTCCCGGGACCCTCCCTTTGATGGCCAATTAGCCTTTTTGCCTTTCTGAAGTCTTCGTAAAAAAGTGGGTGGCGCTACGCTGCGGCGACATGCTCTCAACAGAGAGAGTATCCCGAGTTTCACATGGTAAATCCACTGACAACAGAAATCAACATGAATATATATATGATATGAATATGTATGAATAGATCTGATGTCTTAATTTTCAGTCTCGGCCAGCAACATAAAAACTAGCCTGTTCGGTGCCTGTCTTAATTGTCCAGTCCTTCTGGTTGTGTGAGCATTCCATAGTTTCTGTTCTCTCTTCCCTCTCTCCATTCCAAGATCTTGTCAGCACATAGAGTTTTGTGCAGACTCAAGGAGTCTGTCAGATAATTACCAGCGGACTTGGAGTCATGTGGAACTGCCCAGAAGTAACTAAGCTCACTTGAACAAACTCTGAACACTTTAATGCGTTGTCTGTAGAATACTGTAGGAAGCAGTAGACAATCAAAGCCACATGTTTGTATGTAGTTTGATGATACTCTTTTGGCC
Source organism: Monoplex corrugatus (assembly GCA_030674185.1). NCBI lineage: Eukaryota > Metazoa > Mollusca > Gastropoda > Littorinimorpha > Ranellidae > Monoplex > Monoplex corrugatus. Next base: position 63,641,697 of record JAPXFY010000014.1, read on the forward strand.
GCTCAGGTCAAGCTGTTGCAGTCAGTAGACACATAAAGAAGAAAAGAAGTACACGATATTACAGATAACAACTGTTGTGTATTGAAAGTGGATTCCTATAATTTTTGATTATTTTTGTTGCACACTGCGTAATCATAAACCATGAACACATGATCTTGAATATCAGTCACTGTGAACTAAAGAAACTCCACACAACGACAGACTGCTACAACCGTACAAACAAAATTGAATTTTTGTCCAAGGTTATTAAGAAAATGGTGTGCACTCACCTTCTTCGACAAATGTTGATTTTAAGCGTTTGTATTGTTTGTTAGTCTTTGATCTTCCGGTTTTACCTTCCGAACTTATCGTTTCACGATTCCTTAACAGTCTACGCCCTGGCCAAAAATGTGTGGACACAGTTTTCTCAGCTCTTTATGGGTAGATATAGGATAAAGGTCTACCCATATGGAGCTAAGAAAACAGTGTCTACACACTTTTTTTTTGTCTTTGACAGTCACACACAGAGACATACAGACACACGCTCAGCTGTCTCTCTTGGATTAAATCCATTAAAATTTCTGGAAAAAAAAAGGGAAGAAGAGAGAGAGAGAGGAAGAAGAAGAAGAAGAAAAGGAGACAGACTGAATTCAATATGAGACCAAGCAGCGTATATATGGCAATATGTACCTGTATCCGAAACGAGCCATTAAGCATTTCTCGGCTCTTGAAAGTATAACAGTTTTATCAGGATTCTTTCTAGTTAGTAGTTGCCCATTTGTGTGTCATAGTGACGTGACAGTGAAACCCAGTTTACTGATAAATTGACTGATTCATTGATTGACTTTTTGACTAACTGACTGATTGATTGATTGATTGATTGATCGATTGATTGATTGATTGATTGATGAACTTATCTTTCTCAAAATGACTGCTAGCACATAGGAATCAGAAATACACAAAAATGAATCAGAACGCTTACTTGGTAATAACAAAGACAAGACAAGACAAGACTGGCGGAAATTTTCTGCCAACTGGCCTTTGTCAGGCATAAATAAAAGACAACGAATAAGTGCACAAAACTTGATTAAAAACAAAACATTTCTCTTTCTTCTTGTTTTGGTGTTTCAACCTTGCGAATTGTAACTTTGCAGAAGTTTTGAGTCTTGTTTGTTTTGTTGTTGTTTTTTTAAATCAAGTTTTGTGCACTTTTTCTTTGTCTTAGATTTACGTTTGACAAAGGCCAGTTGGCAAAAACAGTGTGCCTGTCTTATCTTTTCTTGCTTTGTCTGTGTGTATTAAATACGCGTTCTGATACTGTTTTCGTATTTTTTTGGTTCCGGTTTGCTTGAACGCGGGCGGTCACATTAGTTTTGGATTGTCTTTGTTATATCAGATACGCGTTCTGATCCATCTTTGTGTACTTTTGGAACTTATCATTGCTAAATGTGGATATTGATTGATGAACCGAGCTTTGCTAAATAAAGGTATAATGACGATTTCCTGGTGTAATCTAAATCTGTATTGCTCGTTTTCAGTGTTGCATTTGCTCGTTTTCAATGTTGTAGTTCCCCCGTGGAGATGCCAGGGGGCTCGTTCAGTATAAATACTATCCCCATCTTCTGGAAATTCTGCGCTAGAAATTTCCTCTTTTCTGTCACTGTCTTCGTTTCTGCCTTGTTCCTGTGCTTTCTGTGATTTCTTCCTATCATTTTCTGCCTTAGTGGTCCATTCACCTTTATGTGTTCGATAAAGTCTTAAATTCTTCCTCGTAGGATTAATAATTAGGTACATGTATTAAGTGCATTTTTGGCTCTAGGGTGATGAGATATGCGGAAGCAATTCTAGGTAATTTATACCCGTTTTTATATATGTTTCGGCATCCTTAGGTATGCTTGAATTTGTATTCAGGTGTGTTTTTTTAAATCCTCTGTGCAATGAATTGGACAGAGTGGTCAACACCGGGCGCATGTCCTTAGATTATGTGCGTGAATGCATTGATATGTGTACTTAATTTTGAAGTGGTTATAGGTCTGATAAGGCTCTACGCAGTCGGCTGAACTTTAAACAACAATAACAATAACAATGTTGCAATTTGTGCCGTTCAAAAAACTGCATGGGACGAGAATTGCCCATCATCATTTAATCTTACATCAAAACAAAATTGAGCTTTCCGAGACCACACAACACACACACAACACACCACACCACACGCACACGCACACGCACACGCACACGCACACGCACACACACAATATGCATATATAATACATATACATACATACATATATATATAGATATATATATATATATATATATATATGTATATATATATCATCATCATCATCATCATCAGGTGTCTTGCCGCATGGCGTTGGCGATTATGGACTTCCATCTGTCTCTATCTCTTGTTACCTCAAGCATCTCTTCCACCCTCCCTGTCTTCAGCCACTCTGCAAGTCCGTCTTGATATATATACATATAATATATAAAATGTATATATTTATGTATATACGTACATATGTATATAAATATATATAGATAGAGATAGAGAGATAAGTAAATGTGTACAAATGAACAGGTAACAATCAATGACATAGTCAACCGTTAGAGTAATGAACTTTACGTCAAGTCAATCAAAATAACAACGAATTTTCACAAATCAATCTATATTCAATCTGTAAATGTTTACGTCAGAGTGGAAAACGAAAGTGTTCTTTAGACTGAATCAGAAGTAAAAGGCCGTATACGTAAGCTTTCACTCTTGACAGCAACCTGTTGTGTGCTCAAACCGAACCCGTGGGTTGACAATGCTTAGCATTTAGAATGCGGATCAGACAATGCCTCTGCACCTACTGGCCATGTTTGGTCGTCTCCCCTGGGAGTTACAGTACAATGTAAGTACAACACAGTAATCATCGAACACTTAACTGAAGAGACAAAACGAACGGTTTGGGAAGAAAGAACAGCCGAAAGGGTAAAGAGTTCGACATTGAGAGAACGTACTGAAATGCCTACCTACCTGTCTGGTGGCGTGGCATAATGGAATGTTACTAGAAATGGACTTAAAAGCACGTATAAAACATGGACAGCACACCCACACGCACACGCCCCCCCCCCCTCCACACACACACAGCAACCCCCCCCACACACACACACACACTCCCTCGGTCTCTGTGTCTCTCAGTTTGTTCTCTCTCTCTCTCTCTCTCTCTCTCTCTCTCTCTCTCTCCTCTCTCTCTCTCTCTCTCTCTCTCAAACACACTGAATTTTTTTAATCGACAAAAATAAATATAGTGCATGAATCAAATACAAAAGATCAGACTGGCATATGAAATGCAGAATGGACAGCTAGTGTCGATTCAAGTGTTGAAACATTCTCATCGCATAGGCGTTGGGAGTACAGCATTTTAGAGGATACATCAATCATTACTTGGACTGTTAGGCACGAAAATGCATGATGAAGATATTAAAAATGAAGATTAAAAACAAACACGAGAGCAGATAGTATGCTTGTAGTGTGCCAGAACCACAAGATGGGGTAACTATTTATGACGGTAAAAGTAACCCCTGACAATCCAACGGTAAGTGAAATTATTGTCAAACGACAGCAGGTAAGTATATAAGTTTCAGTGGGCAACCAGACTTAAGGGTCACAATTAACTGAAATAGATTCCTAATCCGAATTAGGAAAAGACAGGTAACGAATATGGCTTGGGCATTTTGTTATGGGATATTAATGCTTCAAGGATTGCATAAAATTTTTAGGGATCATTGCACTCAGGGAGGTTACCTTTGTGCTCACTTTTCTTTTTTTTCGTCCTATTTTCTACACCACTTTAATGGCCACAGAAGCTGGAACAGTGTTTACAGTGCGATGATGATGTCGATGAGGATGATAATCATGATGCTATGGAGTTCCATCTAGGATTGAGACTGCGTGACAGGGCTGTATTCTACGTTTACTATCATAATATATCCTGGCGACAACCAGGCCCGTGAGATACAGACAGCTGCAGTGCTGGTCAAAAGAATTGAGCAACACCCTCTGTGACGCATCCATGAAGTGGATGAGACAAGACTGTGTGGTCCCAGTCTTCCCAATGAGCCCATAGCATGCCCAACTCTGGGTTGGAGCCGGTTAGAGCCGAAAAAACCCACATTGATTTTTGAAGGGACTGATGAGGATTCGAACCCACAACCGTCCAGTCGGTAGTCCGTTGCGCTAACCACTACACCACGAAGACTGGTTAGAATTGCATGTAAATGGACTATGTGATCCACTGAACATCGACCCTTCTTGCATTCTGCTTGTGTTTCATAAATGGTGTTGTATTCCTCTGTCCATACTGTTAACCTGTTGTTAATGATATGTTAATACTATACTGAAAATGCTTATAAGAGAAATAACCTCTGTAGTTATCAGGACTACCTAGTGCTCCCCTTCTTTTATAAAGGAACAATCACAGCTTCTGTCCACTTCAGTGGAAATGAATCCCTATGGAACAAAGCATCGGTCTATTTTTTCAAATGCGGTTTTATTGCTTGCTCAGCACATTTCTATATCCAGGATATAATGCCTCTAATCCTGCAGCTTTACCATGTTTCAATTGTTTTGCTTTAATGTCTGTTGCATTGATTTCACAATCAGGTATATCGTCGTTGATGCCCTCATTTGTTTCAGCATTCACAAAACCCTCCTCATTGTCAAATCCATCGTTAAAACCAGACTCGAAATAATTTATATATTGAAGGTCTGTAATATTATTCGCAGTAAGATCACGCCGTTTATGTTTACGAATTTGACTCAAAAATTTATCTGGGTCGTTTACCGAATTGATCAATACAGTTAAAACTACATCCTTATGGACACGCGCTTTTATCCGACGAAGTCTGGTATTCCTTCCTCACTTTTGAATGATAAGCATGATCAGCTTTTCATTGTCTAAACTTTCTTAGACATTTTCACGTCCTTTTTTCTTAGCTAGGATACAACATGACACCATTCTGCCTCCTCATATTTCTTTTCTATACATGGTGTAATGTTTTCAGTCGGCTCCGCTGCAACAGTTAGCGATTCCGTGAAGACTGTTTAATGTCTCTTCCGATCTATAGTTGTTCAGTGAAGGAAATCCAAAACTGGACGGAGCAGCAGGGAATTTTCAGTCTTTTTCTCCTTATTTTTGTTTGTTTGTGATCTTACGCTTGACAAAGGCCAGTTGGCCGAAAATTTGCGCCTGTCTTGTATTAAATACGCGTTCTTGCTTTGTTTTGTTTTGTTTTGTTTTTCGTGTTTTTTTTCTGGTTCCTATTCAGTGAAAGGCTTGTACACGTTGGGTATGAGAAGTGTCTGACATTAAATCTACATTGAAAAAGGCAGCACGACCAAATCGTTTTGTTTTTGTTTTGTTTTGTTTTTTTCAGTTCTGACAGGGTTGTTTTGTAAGTGTCTGCAGAGGGCTGTACATTTTCAGAAATCAATGACTATTGATGCCATATATTCACAGACTGCAGTCATTCTGTCTTTTAGCCCTGTTTGGGTTCCCTTGACAAACAAACGAGTCTGACTCTGATAAGACCGAATCCATATCGCGTTTCCAAAGCTAGCTGTTGTGTTTGATGGATTTCCATTTACGTGAACCGTAGCTAAGCTAGGGACAAAACATATTACTGTAGTACAAAGACTGTGAAGCCTATGCACTCCTTGCCATCTGTCTGACTCAGCCAGTGACTTTGGGTTCCCTTACCAGGGCTTGAACATCCATTCAGAAATAATGAAGCCAACCAGATCAGCTGTCGTCCGAGTCACAGGTAATAAAACAAGCATATGTCGATCAGCGATAAAACACGACGAAACCATTCAACTTTTAATTTATGCTGTGCTGTTATTGCCAGTCTTTCCGTGTACTTTGCCAAGTGTCAAGGACACACAGAAAAGAAGAAAATCGAGCTATTCTGACAATGTCCCTGTTTTCATTAAAATACACGGAAACACACACACACACACACACACACACACACACACACACACACACACACACACACACACACACACACACACAACTAACTAACTAACTAACACACACACACACACACACAGACAATTACACACACAATCACACACCACACACACATACACGCAAAAACACTCAGCATAACCACACACACACACACATATCGCATACAGGCAAACACACTCAGCATACCCACGCACACACAACACTACACACCACACACACACACACACACACACACACACACACACACACACACACACACACACACACACACACACACACACACACACACACACACACACCACACACACACACTTACTTCTGTTCCAATGAGTTCTCTAGAAAAGTGTGAAAAGGTGTGTGTGGGAGGGTGTGTGTGTGTGTGTGTGCGCGCGCGCGCGAAAGCACCGTGCATGCATGCATTAATCTGTTTACGCACGAGCACATGTGTGTGTGCCTAAGATTGTTAATGTAAGGAGGGGCTAGGAATTGCATGCGCTTTTGTATTTGCATGCATATGTGTACTTTCGTAAGAAGAATGGACCATGTTTTGATCTACTCTGCACTATATGAAGTCTAGCGTAAAACAAAAATTACGTCATATCTATTGCATCATTTGATTTACAAACCTGATTAGTCAGAGAACAGTTTGTTGATCTGTTAATGTTTCCTTGCATTTCTGGTTTTATCATTGAAATTAATAAAAAGTCCTCCCCCCCCCCCCCCAAGTGGGGTACTGCGGATGCAGAAATGAAGGTCCCCTCCTGTTTTGGAACCACAGGAGCTGTCTAGTTTGCTTTTAGGTGTTAGGGGTTCCTCTTTCCTGTCATGCTGTCTTTTCCTCACAAGATTGTTTCTTGTTTCTGCCTTCCAGATCATTCATCTGTACTTCTTCCAAATTTTCATCTGTGTTTAGGCGGGATAAAGAACGGTCATACACGCAAAAATCCGCTCCCTCTGCTAGGTGAGCAGGTAGGTTTGTATGACATTATATGATTAGACGGAGCGCTCGTAGGAGCTCTACCCTGCCCAAGAAGAAGGAGGAGGAGAAAAAAAAAGCTTCAGGATGGCGCAGTGTTTTTACTTTGGTTCCTTAATATGCTCATAGCAATGGAAAATTTTTGTTCTTTAAAGACAGTACTGGTCACAGATGGAGTTCAGCGTCTTAAAGAATTTGTAAATATGAGACTACATCAACAGACAACAACAACAGATGATAAAATACCTATATTTGATTGAAATTCAACACACTGGGTCGTGAACAAAGGGAAACCTTAGGGACGTTCGGAATGGGTCTAATACTTACAGTTCAAGTCAAAATCTGGTGGCATTAAAGTGTTATCAAACTGTCAGTATTCCTTTACAGTTCAAACTCCAACGTTACGATAGATCTGTGCTCTGCAAATCAACTCGCTCCGTGGCTTGCATTGAAAAAAATTTATGTGTTAAACACGCGTAACAAACACGTAACATAACTTACCCAATCTTGCCCGCTCAGCCACGAAGGAAGTTAACTGTTTTCTTATTGCAGTGACGTTGACATGTAACAGTACACCGTTCGGTCCGTTTCGCTTGTTCAAGCTTAAAGACCCACCATACTCGGTGCATATGAGGACTCATATCATTATCATTATCATCATCATCATCATCATCATCATCATCATCATCATGTGCCCTGTCGCATGGCGTTGGCGATCATAGCCCTCCATACGAATCTATCCCTTGTCGCTACAAGTACTTCTCTCACCCTCTCCTCAGCCACGCTGCAAGTCCGTCCAGTATTTTCTGCGTGGGTCTACCAGGTGCTCTCTTTCCCTCCACCTTTCCGAGGACTAGCGATCAAAATTTTCTGAAGAAGAAGCCTTAAGAATATTTTCCCCTCCCTTGACGGCTGAGCTTTGGTCCAAAATCGGGGAGACGAGGAGAAAGTCAGATCCCTGTCCGTGTAACACCGCCATTTCTACCGTTAAACCTTTGTTGCTAGAACACACACAAGCGCAAGCGTGTTCACCCCCTTACACGATGAAACTTTACACACAGACGTTCAAGATAATCCCTCAAAACCAGCTGAATCCATGTTTTTAAAAGTAGAGATTTGAAAACGGCAAAGAGATGCACAACAGCCTTGACAAAGTCCTATAAGTCTGTCTTGCAAGTGCCCAGTTTGAAATAGCTTTAAGACACGCCTATTCTGCGATCAGCACACACTAATATCACACACTTTCACGTATATTGCGCGCTTGTGTATATCATAAATATTACGTGAATTCAAGAAGTCTTTAAGTCAGTTTGCTTATATTTCCACAAACAACAACCCCAGTGGTCTGCTGCTACTACTGCCAAAATCACAACACATACGGCCATATCAGTCTTCCCAATCTTCCACAAGCCTCTTATGCTGCCTTCCCCTCCCCCTTCCCCCCCCCCCCCCTTTTTAAAAAATTTTTTTTTTTAAGTGGTACTCACCATGTTTTCTACCACAAACTTCGTATACGCAAAATCATCTTCATCCAAAAGCACGCGCACCCACACACCCACACACCAACATCCACACACCCCATACACCATACACACCACACACACACACACATACACACACACACACACACACACACACACACACACACACACACACACACACACACACACACACACACACAAACACACACACACACACACACACACACACACACACACACACACACTCAGAAGGTAATATGAAATGCTCTTCTTTTTTAAATTAAATTAAACAAAACAAAACAAAACGATAACACGGCAGTAATGGCGTCGATCGCCAATCACAATGTCTATAATCTCGAAATGAATGAAAGAACAGTCATTCTTTATATATATCCCTGTATATTTAATCAAAATAAAAACTTCAAGTATAGAGAGACAGGGAAAATGGGGAAAGGAGAGAACATGAAAAATGGAAGTGGGTGAAAAACAAGAAAAAAATCAGTCTTACAAAGACAATGACAATGACACTATTTTCCAACGGTAGAAATTATTAGCTGAAAGCCATTTTTCAATCCTGCCTTGCTACAATAAGAATATAAAAGCTCAGAAAATTTTGGCATCGTTGGGCTTAGTTGTGGTACGAATTCGATCTTTTTTTTATTTCTGCTGAGGACATCTTGTGACCAAAGATCCACAATACTATGCGCAGATATCTTGCTCTGGTGCCAATTAAGAAGCAGGTACTTGTAGGAAAGAGGGTGTCAGTAATATTCAGTTAAGGTCTTTGACAGTATACACAAGTCAGTCCCCCCCCCCTCCCCCGTTCCCCCCCCCCCTCTCTCTCTCTCTCTCCCGCTCTCCTGCTCTCTCTCTCTCTGTCCTGTGTGTGTGTGTGTGTGTGTGTGTGTGTGTGTGTGTGTGTGTGTGTGTGTGTGTGTGTGTGTCTTTCTGTCTCTCTCCCTCTTTCTCTATCCCTGTTTACTTAATTCAGCAGTTGATAATACATACTGTGATATGATCATATTTTGTATGACAGTATATTCTTTTGTGTCAGTAACTGTATTTTTCGTGAAAATTAGCTTGTATCAATAACAGACTTAATAATAGTGGAAGTAGTGATAGCTCTTGCATATTCTTACACTTCCCTCGCTCTGTCTGTCTGTCTGTCTGTCTGTCTGTCTCTCTCTCTCTCTCTCTCTCTCTCTCTCTCTCTCTCTCTCTTTCAAATCTACTAATAATCTAAATGTACATAATTTTGATGCCTTTTATCTTTATTCTGTTTATAGTATATTGTGTTAATTGAGACCGTCCGTAGGCATTATGATGTACATGTTGTTAAAAGTGAACTTTGGCGATGTGTTCTCCCTAGTGCGAATAATTTTAGTTTTGTACAGTAAATCCATTTTGACAAAAAACAAAAAAACAAAAAAAAATTGACTAAATCAATAGGATTTAGGCCACCGCTATCCTAAACGGTACCGTGTCCATTTTATCGTGTTCTGCTTCTGCCACTTCTTATTCACAAATTACTCGATACAAATGTTCCGCATTCGGTCGCTCTATATCGCAGCAGTGGGCGCCCTATGGGACAGGATCACGCAACGAGCTCTTCGTAGACGATATCTTTTGGAATGTCTTCAGTATCCGTGGCATATAACCCGGTCGTTTTAATAAGCAGACGAATGGTTATGAGTGTATAGAAAACATGGCACATTGATTGGTGCTCAGACTGAGCACTGAATTTTATGAAATTGTAACGCTGCTATGGTAGATGTTTATTTCGATTTTACAAGACAGATGAGATAACGGCACGGCACTGTCGGTGTTTTTTCTAGATGTTGTTTACCTGTTTCTGTCCATGTCAGTACCGTTTCCTGGCAGATCTAATGGAAAACATCGATTTGGCGAGCTTCAAACTCCACTTATGGGCATATTTATTGCTCTGACCGTCACCATGGCTGTTCTGCCTGCCTCATTGTGATCATTAAAAGCTACCACAAAACATCATCATCAGTGTTCCACCAGGCACACATACATATGATCGAAACATTTCTAAGGATTTATTTTTAAAACCACAGGAAGCTGTCCTTCCATCCTCCCTTCCCCTTTCTCCCCATTTCAGTTGCGAAATGTACAAGGACGGTTTCATTATATTCCAGTAGAAAGCTGGAACAAAACGGTTTTGGTTAACACTTTTGTTTCATTGTAAGCTGTTACCATCATTAGTATCATTTGCACATGTGACGTTTATCTATCAACTGTTTTCTGTAAAACTGTTCAGGGCTTAAAACGTTCCGTGTCTGGGCGGAATTCCGCGATTTCGGTTTGTCAAAAAAAAAAAAAAAAAAAAGGAGCAAGGCATCCGTGATCGGCTTGCAAGCGTTCATAGCAACGGCGCGCAAGTTATGGCCCCTGATTTTCATCCAAAGACTACAGTTGGTGAACACCTGTAAAACACTCAAGTTAAAGGGTGAGTGTTCATTTTATTATTATGTTTTTAACCCCTTCTCCCCTTTTCCCAAATATATCTTCCTGTAATAATTATGTGTTTACAGCCATTTTTATGCACTAAATATCTCTTGAAATTAGGTCCAGAAAGCGCGAAATGGCATAGATTTACACTGGTTTTTAAAAAATTTTCCCGGGGGAGCATGCCCCCGACCCCCCCCCCCCCCCCAAGTTTCAGTGGTTTTTTCCTCCTCCTGTTTTAAGCCCTGACTTGTTTTTCACATAATACAGACACAGAATATATTCACAATTTTTGTCACTGTTGTTCTCGGACATGATATGAAATAATTAAGATAGCTTTGCCAACAATTCATAAACACTGAAATTAGTCCATTAAAGATTATTAAAGATCATTGTATAATATGGCCCGAAATTTGTTTGTAATTGTACAATATATTAATTTTCTTTAACGAGTAAGCATATTTTGATACAGATATGACAACAAACGTTGTTGGGGACCACAAAACCTAGCTTTGCAATTTGTTCCTATGGGTGTGCTAATGTTCACCGTCTGTGTGAAACAAAGGATGCTTATCACTAATATCTGATATTTTGAGAATTTCCCTCTACAACAACTGCCAAACCTTTAAACATCAGCAGATGCATATTGAAAGTGAAATCAGGTATGATGCTGCAAACCATTTTTTTACGTAATATTACAGATGATGTTGGTGATTGGGATCTGTGTGCTTCTTGGCCTTACTTCATCGTTTTTCACATTTGATACCCAAGATCTTGTGTGAGCACTTAAGGTCAGATGAATCAAGGTTCTTCTCCTGCCTTATTTTCTGGTGCCACGTTTTACAATTGTACAGCAAAGCTAAACAATGTTGGCGTTGCAGAATTGCATTTTAGGTTGAGAGAGTTCTCCTTGCTGTTCGAGATTTGTTGACAGCTTGTTGAATGCTGCTTTTGCTTTGCCCATGCGACACTTCAGTTCTGTAGTCATGTCGTTTGAAATGTTTATTGAGTTGCCCAGGTAGGTGAAGCCCTCGACGAACTCAGTCTCGTTCTGTGTAGTGAACACACTTGATGGTGATGGGCATGGTCCAACAAGCATGATTTTTTTTTTTTTTTTTTTTTGGCACTAATGGTAAGTCCAGTGCTGTTGGCATCTTTGCTGATATTCACACTGACGAGTGACTGGAGGTCTCGAGTGTCACTGACTAGTCCGGCGATGTCGTCTACGAGGTCCAGATCGGAGGGGTGGTACCCTTCATGTCATTGGATGCCTTCCCGACAACATTGGTAAAAGTGAAATTAGTCTGGAGAGACAAAAACGTCGCTCTCAGGTTTAAATTGAAGCTGTCAGGCACTCATGCTCTTCGTCTTCTTTTATCCGTCCGAGTCATGGATTCTGGCATCAGAACTGCAAAAGACAATACCAGACTGCAAAAGACAATACCAGACCTGCAAAAGACAATATCAGACATGCAAAAGACAATATCAGACATGCAAAAGACAATACCAGACCTGCAAAAGACAATATCAGACATGCAAAAGACAATACCAGACATGCAAAAGACAATACAAGACCTGACAAGACAATACCAGACCAGCAAAAGACAATACCAGACCCTGCAAAAGACAGTACCACACCTGCAAAAGACAATACCAGACATGCAAAAGACAGTACCAGACCAGCAAAAAACGATACCAGCGCAAAGAACACCAACTGCAAAAGACAATCAATACCAGACATGCAAAAACAATACCAGACTTGCAAAAGACAATACCAGACATGCAAAAGACAATACCAGACATGCAAAAGACAAACCAGACCTGCAAAAAAACAATACCAGACATGCAAAAGACAATACCAGACATGCAAAAGACAATACCAGACTGCAAAAGACAATACCAGACCTGCAAAAGACAATACCAGACCTGCAAAAGACAATACCAGACATGCAAAAGACAATACCAGACTTGCAAAAGACAATACCAGACCTGCAAAAAACAATACCAGACTTGCAAAAGACAATACCAGACATGCAAAAGACAATATCAGACATGCAAAAGACAATACCAGACCTGAAAAAACAATACCAGACATGCAAAAGACAATACCAGACATGCAAAAGACAGTACCAGACCTGCAAAAGACAATACCAGACCTGCAAAAGACAATACCAGACCTGCAAAAGACAATACCAGACATGCAAAAGACAATACCAGACCTGCAAAAGACAATACCAGACATGCAAAAGACAATACCAGACTTGCAAAAGACAATGCCAGACCTGCAAAAGACAATACCAGACATGCAAAAGACAATACCAGACCTGCAAAAACAATACCAGACATGCAAAAGACAATACCAGACCTGCAAAAACAATACCAGACATGCAAAAGACAATACCAGGCATGCAAAAAACAATACCAGACATGCAAAAACAATACCAGACCTGCAAAAGACAGTACTAGACCTGCAAAAGACAATACCAGACCTGCAAAAGACAATACCAGACCTGCAAAAGACAATACCAGACCTGCAAAAGACAGTACCAGACCAGCAAAAGACAATACAAGACCTGCAAAAGACAATACCAGACCTGCAAAAGACATACCAACCTGCAAAAGACAATACCAGACCTGAAAAGACAATACAAAACATGCAAAGACAATACCAGACCTGCAAAAGACAATACCAGACTGCAAAGACAATACCAGACCTGCAAAAGACAATACCAGACTGCTAAAGACAATACCAGACCTGCAAAAGACAATACCAGACATGCAAAAGACAATACAAGACCTGCAAAAGACAAACCAGACCGACAAGAATACAGACCTGCAAAAGATAATACCAGACCTGCAAAAGACAATACCAAGACCTGCAAAAGACAGTACCAGACCTGCAAAAGACAATACCAGACGACAAAGACAATACCAGACTGCAAAAGATAATACCAGACCATGCAAAAGACAATACCAGACCCTGCTAAAAGACAGTACCAGACCTGCAAAAGACAATACCAGACCTGCAAAAGACAATACCAGACTGCAAAAGACAATACAGACTGCAAAAGAAATACCAGACATGCAAAAGACAATACCAGACATGCAAAAGACAGTACAAGACCTGCAAAAGACAATACAAGACCTGCAAAAGACAATATAAGACCTGCAATACCAGACATGCAAAATATAATACTCGGACATTAAGAACTGGATGATGTTCAACAAACTTCAGCTTAATGACGACAAGACAGAAGCTATCCTCATTGGCACCCGTCAGAAACTTTCTCAGCTGCCTCCTCTTTCTCTCCCATTATGTAACACATCAGTCCCAATTTCTGATTCAGCTAAAAACCTTGGTGTCTGCATTGACTCTACCCTTCCATGAACAACTTTGTTTCTCAAACTGCCAGATCTTGCCACTATCACCTCCATCGTATAAGCCTGATCAGGAAGTATCTCTCTGTGGAAACAACTGCAAAACTCGTTCTCTCCTTCATAATGTCTCGCATTGACTATTGCAATTCACTCCTGTCTGGTCTTCCTGCCTCCACATTCACATCCTGCAGCGCATTCAAAACAATGCTGCACGCCTTGTACTCAAAAAAGAAAAAAGCTGGCCACATATCTCCTCTCTTGGCACAACTTCACTGGCTCCCTGTATCAAAGCGCATACAGTACAAACTAGACACCATGTGCTACAAAAGCCTCAATAACGCAGCCCCCGATTACCTGTCAAGCCTACTTGAGATCTATGTTCCCTCACGTACCCTCGCTCTGCCTCCGATCCTCTGATTTTTCGCTTTCCACGCACTAAGCTCAATACCTATGGTCCACGAGCCTTCTCTGTTTCTGGTCCACTTTCCTGGAACAAACTTCCTCTCTCTGTCCGTCAGCAACCTACTTTTGTCTCCTTCAAGTCCGCTCTCAAAACTCACCTTTTCTCCTCTGCATAAAATCCTGACCTCACTCAATCCCCTCTGCAGCCTGTCTCCACTCGGAGGGGAATCACATTGTAATATATAATTGTATATAATATGCTCTCTATAATTTTCCATTGCTTTTATTCTTCTCCCCATTTTAGCCGTGTGCATGTGTGTGTGTGTGTGTGCGCGCGTGCGTGCGTGTGTGTCTGTTTTAGTGCTTAGATTTGATTTTATCAAGATTTTGCGCTATACAAATAAAGTATTGTTGTATTGTATTGTAATACCAGATATGCAAAAGACAATACAATACCTGCAAAAGACAATACAAGACCTGCAAAAGATAATACCAGACATGCAAAAGACAATACCACACATACAAGACAGTACTAGACCTGCAATAGACAATACCAGACCTGCAGAAGACAGTTTAAGCAGCAGATATCAAATGATCTAAAAGATTCCATGGCATCTTACAAACAGTTTTCGTTTTCATGTATCATTGTTCATCTTGTATTGAAGATTCGATCTCGTGCAATTTCTGAACCAAGATAATGGCTAAGCATGTTGAAATTCCGTGCACAGCATTCGTAACGAGGGTTCTGTTTGCATATTACAAATAATTACGAAAACATACAAACACAAGCACGCGCGCGCCTTCACTAATTTCCGTTGCCTAGAGAGATATATGGGTTGTTTTTTTTGGGTGGGTGGGTTTTTTGTTTGTTTGTTTGTTTGTGTGTGTGTCATCTTTTACCCAGAATTGATCATATGAACATTTTTGCAGTACTGCATCAGACCAGGCGGTCGAATTATTCAAGTGTGTGTGGATAGTGTGTATGGATAATGGTTCGTTACGATGGTTCTTTACGAATTTGTGAAGCTTCCTTTGAGTATCCAATCTCCGGGACACGCCACAACAGACATCGCACTTCAGAAACCCTGGCAGGTTTCAAATTTGAATGTTGGACAATATAGGCAAAATGAAATGAACTTCGAATGATAAAAGGACCCCCTCCCCCCCCCCCCCCCGCCCTTTATCTGCTAAAGGCCTCTGTAAATAACCAGTTAGTCTCTGGAGACAAAGCGTACTAAAACCAAAGGGTGTATGTATAGTTCATCGGTCATTCGCATGTTTGGCCAAAAAGGGAACTAACAGATTGATTTATCTCTGAGCAGATGTTAGTTCTTTTTTTCTTTTACCAACTTACATATCTCAATAACTTATACATACACATGGACACGCGCGTTCACACACACGGAGGCGCGCGTGCGCGAGCGCACACACACACACACCACACACACACATATAGGATGCACACGCTCATACGGACGCACACACACACATACACACACACACTCTCACTCAGACACACACACACACACACACTCACTCAGACACACACACACACACATATACACACATAAGCAAGCAAGCAAGCGCACACACACACACAACACGCACACACACAACACGCACACACACATACACACACAACACGCACACACACACCACATAGGATGCACACGCACATACAGACGCACACACACACACACACTCACTCACACACACACACACGCACGCACACATACACAACACGCACACGCACACACACAACACGCAACATACGCACACAACACGCATACACACACACAGCACACACACACACAGACAACACACACACACACACACACACACACACACACAACACACACACACACACACATTACACACACACACACAAACACACACCCCACACACACACACAACACGCACACACACACATACACGCACACATACACAACACGCACACACACAATACGCAACACACGCACACAACGCACACACACACACGCACACACACCACACACACACACACACACACACACACACACACACACACACACACACACACACACACACACACACACACACACACACAACACACACACACACACAACACACACACACACACAACACCAACACACACACCACACACACACACACACACACACACACACACACACACACACACACACACACACACACACACACACACACACACACACACACACACACACAGGGTGGAAATGATAAGGTGGAGCTGAGTCAGACCGACATGAAGACGCGTCTGGGTGCGTTCCTATCGTAGGACTACTGTATCCTCCATGATATGCCGGAGGACGTGTTTGCGCTGTCGCTGACCCTCCCCCCACCCCGTTCCTCCACCTTCAGTGTATTGTATATGTTTATTATTATCAGATCAAAATTATGTAGCACACCTTATTCCATAAAAGTGCTTAACATTGTTCAAACTCATGTTAAGCACTTTTATGGACTAATGTGTGCTTCATCAGTTTGATCTGTTGTTTCAAACTGTTTGAACAAATTGTTCAAACTCACGTTGATAAGGAGTCGTAATTAGTACCTGCCGGCACCTGAGAAAGAAGATCGTTGATGTGGCTTGACCATTGTGTAGTTGATCACTTCTTGATGCATTGGAGCGTTTTGTTTATCTCTCCCCTTTTTTACGCATCATCTAACATAGTTTCCTTTCTAACGGAGCAAGCAGAGGTGCTAATTATCCCCAAAGTGACGGCTAATGGGGTGCGACTGCTGTGAACACGGAGACCATCTATGCGAACATAATTGTCCGATTCATTTGCATTGTTTGTCTTCATGAACTGGGGAGTTTGACAATAAGAACCCAAGCTACAGTTACATAGAGACACAGGCTGGAAATCGACTGTGAAATATGTTATTCGGTAAGCCATAGCTCCTGTTTAAAGACACACGGTACACTCAAGCCTGTTCGACGAATGACTTTTGACCCAATTTACCATCTTCTCTATCACACGTTCTTTTTCTCTCTCTGCTTGTTTGTTTGTTTCGATCAGGACTTTAGAAAGGCAGAAGGCTAATTGGGTTTCAAGGGGAGGGACCTGGGAAATGAACCTATCTCGCCAATATTTTTGTTTTATCTGAAGGCTGTTGAAATATAGGCTATCAAGCTTACATAGCCAGAGTGAGCGCGACATCAGTATAGGCAAATAGACAATTCTATGTTTATATTTCAGACATTTATTAAAATAAATTTAAGAGTTAAACGTTTTACATGTAGGTAATTGTAGGTAATATCTGTGGTGAGTGTTTGGTATTTTGTATTGTTACAAAATGGTTCACAGTTGATGGGGATTCTTTTTTTTTTTTTTTTTTTTTTTGTGCTGCTCTGAGATGACCCGAAGTGGTCGGCTGGACGTAAATCAGTATAATGGTCAGGAAACAACAAAACAAACAGAGCGAAAAGAAAGAGAGATGGAAACAGGAAACGCATTCGTGTATCCACGGGAATAACGATGCTGGTGCAGAAACTTAGCACCAATGCGAACCCCGTTATGTAATTTTTTTTTTTTTTTTTTAATTTTTTAATTTTTTGGGGGGGAGGGGGGTAGGGTGGAGGTGGTAGTTGGTTGGGGATGGGGATGGTAGTTGAGGTTGTTTGGGGACTAAATATTTCGTGTTCGTACGGGTTTCTTTTTTGTGTTTCTCTTTGTCCTCTTGATGAGATCAACCCATCCACCCCGATCTATCAGGACACACTCTGGGTAAAAAGTTTTTCAGCGTAGGCTAAACACCATAAGCGTGTCTCGAAGATGAATGGCAGAGAAGAAAGAAAACTTGTGGAAAACACAGAAGGCGCCGGAACCTGTTTGCGTGCACTATAGTTGTGTAGAAAATTACGTCCGCAGAGCTCCGTGACGGTGTTGCACCATACCATTGTGACTGTGGAATCATGTAGTGCCTTCTTTCTGTGAGAATTTTTTCCACATGAAATGTTGTCGCTTGCATGGTGAAATTCTGGGGCGGCTTTGTCTCTAAATTCTGAGGCATGTTATGTCTTTTTGCCGTTTCAGGACCATCTGCTTGGTGTAGAAAATGACGTCTGCAGAGCTCCGTGACATTGTGGCACCATATCATTGCGACTGTTGAATCATGTAGTGCCTTCTTTCTGTGAGAATTTTTTCCATGCGAAATGTTGTCGCTTGCATGGTAAAATTCTAATCGACGTTGCCTGTAAATTCTAAGGCATGTTGTCTGTCTTTTTGCCGTTTCAGGACCATCTGCTTGAAATAGACTTCAGCTCTCCCGTCGTCTAGCACCTACCCTTTCTGTTTTTGAATCACGTCTGACACCTACCCTTGGCGTTTTTGAATCACTTCTAACAAATGCCCTTTCCGTTTTTGAATCATGTCTGACACCTTCCCTTTCTGTTTTTGAATCACGTCTAACACCTACCCTTTCTGTTTTTGAATCACGTCTAACACCTACCCTTTCTGTTTTTGAATCACCGTCTAACACCTACCCTTTCTGTGTTTGAATCACGTCTAACACCTTCTCTTTCTGTTTTTGAATCACGTCAACACCTACCCTTTCTATTTTTGAATACAGTTGAAAAAACTATCTCTTTTCCCAGTAATGAATTCAACAAACACCTCCTTTCCCTAGTTTGTGTAGGTCTTTTTTGTAGACTATGTGGCCTGCGTTGATCGAATTGTTTAGACTGGTGTTGAGTGTGCTTTGAGTTGAATTATCAAGAAATGCTGTAATAAGTAGTCATCATCATCATCAAGTGCCCTGCCACATGGCGTTGGCGATCATGGCCCTCCATATGTACCTATCCCTTGTTGCCACAAGCACATCTTCCACCACTCTGTCCTCAGCCACTCTGTCAGTGCGTCCAATATTTTTCCCTGGGTCTACCTGGTGCTGTCTTTCCCTCCAGCTTTCCTGTTGTGACTCTAATTCCCCTATCCTATAAAATGGCCTATAAATGTCGCCTGTCTTTTCCTAATCTTCCTTATTAGTAGTAGTATAGTAGTACTGAATTATTGCCGGGTATAAAAATGGTAAAGGAACAACTGAAAAGATAGAATGTTAAATTTACAGACAGACGAACGCATAGATTGACATGGAAAATCTGTCTTCCGACGGTTAATAATTACGTCATGTAAAGTCGATATAGACTAGTTTAATTTTCTACAGCATCCTATGAACAATTTTAGAACAACTCTGTCAGCCTCACTGCTGCTAAAAACGTCTGTTGGCCCGGAAATTGATCGCTAATTCCAAGACACATTTTAATTGAAGTGTTATTTTTACAGGAAAAAAGGAAGAATATCAAACAGAAGATAGTTGGGGATGTATATAACGAAGTGTTTCTCTACTTAGAAGTCACACACACGACAAGGAAGGAGAGTGACGAGAAGAAATGCACTAACCACACTAGACATGATTCTCATAAGCAGTCCACACATAAACTAATAACTACAACGTATTTATTTAATCAGTCCACTTCAGCATAAGCATGATTCACCATTCCTACTGTCCTGGGTCCTAATATTCCTAAAATCCTAAGATGCACTACAAATCCTCAGAACTTGCATATCACCAGAATGCTGAACACTTTCTTATGTTCTACTCTATTCCCTCTCTCTTTGCTTCATGGAAAATAAAATACTACCTGATCTTATCCCTACCCTAACGAAAGTATATAATGAAACGTGGGTTACATACCTCTAAGATAGGTTGGAAGCTGAAACGTCTCTCGCTCACTGACTCAATGGCTGACTCAAGGTTCACTCCCCATAGTTAGTTAGTTAGTTTAGTACGTTTTAAAGTCCTACCACTCTCAGAGTATACGAGGACTAGCGAAAATATTGTTTGAAGAAGCCTTAAAAAAAAATTTGTGCATTGAGAGAAACCGATGCTTTTTTCAGTTCTCTGATCCACCCAAGATGGCAATCGAATGGTGAATGGTCCCCATAGTGATTGACTTACTGGCTTTTATACAGTGCGTTTCTTTTGTTTTTGTCACAAACCTTCCCACCTGTCCTTCATTGGACATCGAAAATTGAATAACTAAGCAATCTTTGGCCTAACGGCCCTGGTTGTTATTCAGCTTTCTGGACTTTTTGCTTGGACGTTGGTATTTACTGAAACCTTTTGTGTACTAGATAACCTACCCTCTGTACCCTCTATAGTTGGGTAAGAACAATGTGAGCGTTAGATCCTGTTCGGTGGAAAATGTTGAGTAACCAGTTTAATCATGGATGGCGTGATCTTCATTACGCAAACCTGACTTACACGTCTAACAATATGGTCTGAATACTTCTTCCCCCCTAGAGGGGCCCCTGTGATAATAGCATCAAAAATATTGCCTGCATTCGCATCCAGTTTTGTAGAGCAAATGCGATTTAAATAGATAACTGAAAAAAAAAACTAAAAGAAAAAGACAAAGAATTACACAAACAAATAAGCGAATGAATGAATAAAGAAAGAAAAAAAGGAAAGAAAAAGAAAATGGAAAAAGAAAACTACAACGACTCATATAAACATAAACAAACTGCGCTGCTAAGTTGGTGAAAAATTCTCTCTGATTTATTGAAAACAGCAGTGAAAGGTATCATCGTTCAGATCTTTGAAAATCACTCTTCACATTTTGATAAACATTCTTTTCATTATCCCTCACTTGTGGCTTGGCTCGGCTCTGCTCTGCTCTGCTCTGCTCTCTCTCTCTCTCTCTCTCTCTCTCTCTCTCTCTCTCTCTCTCTCTCTCTCTCTCTCTCTCTCTCTCTATGTGTGTGTGTGTGTGTGTGTGTGTGTGCCGTATTGTGTGTGTGTGTGTGTGAATGCAATACTTGCATGAGTTGGTAAACGTATGGTGTTTGAGCTGTTTGACGTGTGCAGTTTTGTTTTCTTTATGCGCATTTTCGTTATTGTAAGCGCTTAGGGCTTTTTTTTTTAAAGATTAATCGCCATAAATGTTCATCTTCATCATTATCATTATCATCATCATTATTATATTATTGTTATTATTATTGTCATTATCATCATCATCATCATCATCATCATTGTTGGAGCTGTTTGGCTCGTGCATTTTTGTTTTCTGTGCGCGTATTTTTGTTATTGTAAGCGCTTAGGGCTTTTTTTTTTTTAGATTAAGCGCCATAAATGTTCATCTTCATTATCATCATCATCACTTTTATCATCGTCATCATCATCATCGTTAATGTTATTAGTATTATTACTGTTGTTGTCGTTGTCGTTGTTGTTATCATGTTATGTTATTAGTAATGATATTATGCGTGGGTCAGGAGCAAGACTTGAGAGTCCATGACACCACGACAGTATTTTCCCTGGGGTGACATTCTGTCGTGGGGACTTTTTTTGTCGAGTGACAATTGTGTCAAGCCATGCACCTGCCCATTTGTGCCCTGTTTGTCCCTGAAAGGGGGGACAAAAAAAAAGTCAGTGCAGTATCGGGACCGTGTGTGGACACACAGATAATTACTTTCCGCTGTAGTTACTCCACACGCACTTGCCAGGCCACACATACTTGGTACGCGCTCATTGTGCAATAAGCGCTGTATCGATGGGTCTTAATCCCATCTTGTTCGCACGCGCACGCTTACACACACTCGCATGTTCATGAGGGCGCGAGCGTACACGCGTGCGTACGTATCGTCATCACTGTCATATGTTTTATATGTTGGAAGTTTTACGCACATTCAGTATCGTCATCACTGTTATTGTTATATGTCGTCATCACTATCATATGTTTTAAATATTGAAGTTTTACGAACATTAAACTGGATGTTAAGGCAAATGTGGATACATTGTCAGAGCCCCATGAGATGGAAAGAAATGTTCTCTCCCTTGCAAAAATGACGTTAATTAAATCATGCACATTTCAAGTTCATATTGCCTATAGCCCAGCCGACTGCTAGAGCCGTTTTAGGGCTACCACCACGTTAAAAATAACTCTCAAGTTCATGATAATGCAAATCATCATCATCATCAAGTTCCTTGTCACATGACGTTGGCGATCATGGCCTTCCATCTGTTTCTATCCCTTATTGCCTCAAGCACCTCTTCCACCCTCTTTGTCTTCAGCCACTCTGCAAGCCCGTCCAACATCTTCTCCCTGGGTCTACCTGGTGCTCTCTTTCCCTCCAGCTTTCCTGTTGTGACCAGGTGCTCCAATTCCTCTTTCCTCATAAAATGGTCTATAAATGTTGCCTGTCTTCTCCTAATCTTCCTTATGAATGATCTTCTTGTGTCTGCCTCCATCAAGACTGTCTCGTTTGTTTTCTTTGCTGTTCATGGAGCTCTCAACATTCTTCATAGAATCTCGGCTGCCTCAATCTTGTTCTGGCTTTGCTTGTTGACTGACCACGCCTCACAACGTATAACATTATCGGTTCTATATAACATTCAAGAACTCTCTTCCTGATGTTAATTGATAGGCATTTATTGGTAACAATGCTTTTCATCTTCTTGAATGCTGTTTTGGGTTGGCCGATTCTGCAGGCTATTTCTGATGTGCATCTGCCGTCTGGTGAAATGATCTTTCCCAGGTATTTAAACTTATCAGCCTGTCTCAAGGTTGTGCCATTTGCTGTTGTTTTGCATGAGGGGATTTCATGTTTTTAACTGATCACCATGACTTCAGTCTTCCTGCTGTTTAGTTCCAACCCCTTACCTTTGCTTTCTATTTATAGTATATTCACAAGGTTTTGTAGGTCACTTTCATTTTCTGCAATTAGCACGGTGTCATCTGCGTATCGAATGTTGTTTATCACTTTTCCTCCAACCTTTAATCATGGGTCTTCCTCTAGGTTTTTCATGATTACAGTGAAAACAGATCTGGTGACAAAACACAACCTTGTCTGACTCATCTTTTGATATTTTGGAAAGAGCTTATATCGTTTTCTATTCTCATTGCAGCTGTTTGTTCCCAATATATATTTCTGATTATTCGTAGATCTTTTCCATCAGTATTGAGTCTTTCTAGTTGGTTGATCAATTCTTCATGTGTTACCCGATCGAAAGCCTTGGTATAATCAACAAAGCATAAATACAAATCCTTATTCATCTCAATTGACCTCTCTATGATAGTTCTTAGGATGTATATGGCATTAATAGTTCCTTTCCCTTCCACAAATCCACACTGTTCTTCTGCTATTTCTCTTTTGATTCTATTCCTTGTCCTCATCATGATTATTCTTGTTAGGATTTTTGTTACATGACTCATCAAGCTGATTGTGCAATGGCCTTTGCATTCTAAAACCCCTGTCTTCTTTGGAAGTGCAATGAAAATTGATTTCGACACATCTTTGGATATTTTTCCAGTGTCACAAATTCATTTAGGAAGACTGTTATTTTTTCAATACCAAATTCCTCCAGGGCTTCAATCATCTCTGTGGTAATGTTGTCCGGTCCTGGGGCTTTTCCTGGTTTCATCTTTTTCAGTGCTGCTCTAACTTCATCTTTCATTATGGGTGGTCCTTCAACGTTCTTTCGTATACTGTATTCTTCGTTTCTGTCATCTTCAAAAGGGTCTTTAATGTGCTCTCTTCCCATCTGTCTAATATTTTGTCTTTTTCCATGGTAAGTGTGCCATCTTTCGATTTTAAGCAACCAGTTGATGTGCATGTATTTTTCCTGTGGACAGTTTCTTCAATTCGTCTGTACATAGCCTGAAGATCCGTTTTGTGTCGGTCTTCTATTTCTTTGCATATTGTTTTCAGCTAAGCTTCTTTAGCTTCATTGCACCTATTCCTGATTTCTTTGTTTATCTTCCTGTATATCTCCTCGTTTCTCTTTGCCTTCCTCCGTTCCTCCATCAAGCCTAAAATTTCTTTTGTCATCCATTTCTTTTTTGCTTTTCAATCTACTTTAGGGATTTCTTCACAAGCTTCATTTATCGAATTTCTCAACTTTGTCCATTGTTCCTCACTGTCACCAACGTCTTTCAGAGTACTGAATTTGTTTTGAACATGTACGTTAAATTTGTTGTGTATCACGTCATCTGTCTTTAAGAGTCCAAGATTTAGTTTGATGTTGCTTTTGGTCTGTTTCCTTTTCCTTAATTTCAGCCTAAATCTTCCCACTACATGATTGTGGTCCTTTTGCAGCTGCGCCTGGTAGTGCTTTTGCTGACAGTAAAGAATTTCTGAATCTTTTGTTGATCAGGATGTAGTCAATCTGATTTTTGGTATTATCTCCTGGACTCATCCAAATCCATTTCCTTTTATCAGGCTGCTCAAACCAGGTGTTTCCTACTACAAACTCATTCATCTGAGCCATTCTACAATTTCCCTCCCCTTTCTTGAGGTCCAACTATATCCTTCATCCTATCCTGTCCCACTTTAGCATTAAAATCTCCCATGATATTGATTTACGTTGGGCCTTGGCCATCTCTAATACCTCGTGGAAGTTGTCATTGTCTTCCTGAGTATTTGCAGGTGTTGCATACACCTGAATGATGTTGATATCAAATGGCCTGCCACCCAATTTAACCAGCAAAACTCTGTTAGACACAGCCCAGTATCCCCTAACTGCTTTTCATTTGACCCTGTCCATTACGATGCCTACTCCTCTTTCATGTGAGTTTCCACCAGAATATGTTAATAATACAGATGTAATAAATTTGAAAAATATCAGCATGTCAATTGAAAATATATTCAATTTGAATTAAACTTGACGGTCAAGCTATTGTAAAAATCGCCTTTTTATTCAAACATTAATGAAACAAAAACAGATGTTTATTTCAGACACACTGTTTTCTCACTGCATAATTCTATGTTGCAGAGAGAAAATGACACATCTATTGATTTAAAAGAACCTACGAAGGACATGTAATATAGATTAGTTTTGAGACGTCGGTAGGCTGATAAAATACCAGAATAAAATATAGACTAGGTGAAACATAGTCTAGGTAGGGCCTCAGGACCTGGCTAGCTCATGGGTTTATGTGCAAGCTTAAAGACTTGTGTCATGATCACCATACATATGGCACCTGTGCAAATCCAAACTCACTGTACACAGGCAACTTTTCCAAGCCTCTAAAACAAAAGTATCCACCCTCATTGCATCTGCAAAAACAAGCTATTTCCAAACCAAAATCCTGAATGCCTCTTCTTCAAAAGAACTCTTTACAACCATGAATCATCTCCTTGGCACACGAAAAGACTTACCTCTCCCAACAAAACATACAAATGAAGAACTCCCATCTGTATTCTCCAAGTATTTCACCACCAAAATACAAACTCTTCGTGACAAGCTTGACAGGACACCCTGTCAACCATGCCCACCTGACCCTTCCTTCTCTGGCACACCTCTCACTACTTTTACCCCAGTCTCACAAGAAGAAATTTTCAACACAATCAGATCCATGTCGTTCAAAACCTGCGAACTGGATCCTCTTCCATGTTCTCTCTACTCCGACTCTCCCTACTCTCCTCCCATTCATCACTGACATCATCAACACTTCTTTTCAAACTGGAACTGTCCCAGATTCTTTCAAGTCTGCTATTGTTCACCCTCTC
The DNA here is from genome assembly GCA_030674185.1 of Monoplex corrugatus. Lineage (NCBI taxonomy): Eukaryota > Metazoa > Mollusca > Gastropoda > Littorinimorpha > Ranellidae > Monoplex > Monoplex corrugatus. The sequence goes on from JAPXFY010000014.1 coordinate 63,667,936, forward strand.
CTCAAGAAACACAATTTAGACCCAAATGAACTGAAAAATTACAGGCCTATCTCTAATCTCTCTTTCTTGTCAAAACTCCTTGAAAAGGTCGTCCTCAACCAGCTGAACTCTCACCTGTCTGCCAACAAGCTCCTCAATCCTTTCCAGTCAGCCTACCGCCAATGCCATAGCACTGAAACTGCCCTACTACACATTCTCAACAATCTCCTCCTTGCAACTGATACTGGCAAAGTCTCTCTCCTCACACTCCTTGATCTGTCTGCAGCCTTCGATACCATTGACCATGGTATTCTCCTTTCTAGACTTCATCATACTTTTGGCATCTCTGACATTGCTCTCTCCTTTTTCACTTCGTATTTATCAAACAGAAAACAAACTGTTCTCATCAATGGCACTTACTCTCAACCTGCATACCTGACCTGTGGTGTTCCACAAGGATCTGTCCTTGGCCCTGTTCTTTTCACTCTTTATACCTCCCCCCTGTCCACCATCATCAACTCCCACTCTATAAAACACCACTTCTATGCTGATGACACCCAACTTCAAGACAGTGACTCACCTGATAATATACAGCGCCTGTTGACTCGCACCACTGAGTGTTACTCGGACATTAAGAACTGGATGACACACAATAGACTTCAGCTTAATGACGACAAGACAGAAGCTATCCTCATTGGCACCCGTCAGAAACTTTCCCAGCTGCATCCTCTTTCTCTCCCATTATGTAACACATCAGTCCCAATTTCTGATTCAGCTAAAAACCTTGGTGTCTGCATTGACTCTACCCTGTCCATGAACAACTTTGTTTCTCAAACTGCCAGATCTTGCTACTATCATCTCCATCGTATAAGCCTGATCAGGAAGTATCTCTTTGTTGAAACAACTGCAAAACTCGTTCTCTCCTTCATAATGTCTCGCATTGACTATTGCAATTCACTCCTGTCTGGTCTTCCTGCCTCCACCATTCACATCCTACAGCGCATTCAAAACAATGCTGTACGCCTTGTACTCAAAAAGAAAAAAGCTGACCACATATCTCCTCTCCTGGCACAACTTCACTGGCTCCCTGTATCAAAGCGCATACAGTACAAACTAGACACCATGTGCTACAAAAGCCTCAATAACGCAGCCCCCGATTACCTGTCAAGCCTACTTGAGATCTATGTTCCCTCACGTACCCTCCGCTCTGCCTCCGATCCTCTGACTTTTCGCTTTCCACGCACTAAGCTCAATACCTATGGTCCACGAGCCTTCTCTGTTTCTGGTCCACTTTCCTGGAACAAACTTCCTCTCTCAGTCCGTCAGCAACCTACTTTTGTCTCCTTCAAGTCCGCTCTCAAAACTCACCTTTTCTCCTCTGCATAAAATCCTAACCTCACTCAACTCCCCTCTGCAGCCTGTCTCCGCTCGGAGGGGAATCACTTTGTTTTAATATATAATTGTATATGATGTGCTCTCTGTGGTTTTCCATTGGTTTTATTCTTGCTTTTATTGCTTTTATTCTTTTCTCCCCATTTGTGGCCATGCATGTGTGTGTGTGTGTGTGTGTGTGTGTGTGTGTGTGTGTGTGTGTGTGTGTGTGTGTGTGTGTGTGTGTGTGTGTGTGTGTGTGTGTGGTGTGTGCGTGTGTGTGCGTGCGTGCGTGTGTGCGTGTGTGTCTTTTCGGCGCTTGGATTTGATTTTGTCGAGATTTTGCGCTACATAAATATTGTAATTATTATGTATGCATGTGCGTACGTATGTATGTATGTATGTATGTATGTATGTATGTATGTATGTATGTATGTATGTATGTATACGCTTAGATTTATGTATGTATGTATGTATGCATGTATACGCTCAGCTTAGATTTATGTATGTAAGTATGTATGCATGTATGTATACGCTCATATGTATGTAGGTATGTATGCATGTATACGCTCAGCGCTTAGATTTGATTTTATCAAGATTTTGCGCTATATAAATAAAATATATTATTATTATTATTATTAATTCATTCCGAGCGCGGAGACGTCATCTTGAAAAACTGAAACTGAGACGTCGGTATTATTAGTGTTAGTAGTAGTGTTGGGTGACCCTGCATAACAAGGAAACGTATGACCACACACTCACACTTGTACCATATGTAGCTCACATACTCATTCTCGTTGATTAATACACTTTTCTGTTTGCAGCACTAGGAAGCAAAACAGCAACGTCGTTAGACACTTCACCCAGTAACTTACGACGTCTGTGTAACATGAAGTGAATAATTACAGTAATTGACAGTGTCATTCTCAGTTCCGCTAGTGAACAGTCTAGCATAGCATCTGAACATTGAAATGGCATAATGTGTGTGTGTGTGTGTGTGTGTGTGTGTGTGTGTGTGTGTGTGTGTGTGTGTGTGTCCTGTAGACCTTAGCCATCATTATTGTCTGCGGGCAGGAGCTTTTTATTTCTAGTTATCCTCCATGCCACAATCGGGGTTAAAGGATCTATTGAAACATTGTGTGTGTGTGTGTGTGTGTGTGTGTGTGTGTGTGTGTGTGTGTGGTGTGTGTGTGTGTGTGTGTCCTCTGGACAGATAAAACAAAATATCCACAAACCCTTGCCATCAATGTTGTCTGTGTGCAGGAACTTTCAGCACCATGCCATGCCTAGCAGAAGAAGTCTTTCCAGTAAACAATTTCGACTGTCGCCTTTTTCCGCCTGCAAACATCTTACCACAACATGACATTCTTGTCTGGAACTTTTATCTTCGTTCCATGCAGAGTGGCGTAAGCCATTAATTATTTTGTGGAACATATCAGTCTTCCTCCACAGAAATCAATAAGAGGTCGGTTGAAAAATTAATGCAATCTCAAGTTTGCGTGGACTGTATGGTGCATTCTCATTGTTGTTATAAGTTTTGGTTTGCGAATCACTCACATTACATAGTATGGTTTTATCAATTATCGTTGATATCTGGTCAATGTCGATTAAAGTGTTACCCATTGTCGTTCTCTTTCGCGTTGTCTTCTATCAGGCTTAATGATATCTCTGGTGATTGTCGACACAACTGGCATGAAGCGGACCAATAAATTATGTAACGTGTGAATGAAAAACTCGAAAAGTTAAATAGAAAAAAAAAAGAAAAGAAAATGCATAAATCAAAGCAGGACATGGAGAGTTGAAGCTGAGTCATTATTCAACTGGCCACAAAATCGGATATTTGTTCCCCGCGAAGGCTGTTAAATTTGGAGGGAATGGTTAACAAACTCTCCAGACATCAACAACTGATTTATTCATTGGCAAGCGTCGTCGAGATATAAAAATGGTTGTTTATTTGTCGTGTCCTGGCTTTGTCCTCCGCACTTTCGTCATCAGATAATCAGTTTGAAGTCAGCTCCATAAAGGAGGTGGCCATACTACATGTATTTTAAAGCATCCTATTAAAGACTTTACATGCTTAAACTCGTATACCCAGTCTTGAAGCGCGACTCCTCAAAGGAAGTGGCCATACTATTTTCAAGCATCCTGTTAAAGGTTTTACATGCTTTTCCTCGTATACCCAATCTGTGGAAGGATTGCATATGTATATGAATCTTGATCAACGAAGGAACGATATGTACTGTGACAGCATCGGTGAGACAGGAACAAGCAGATGTCAGATGAAGAAGCTGAAGAAGGAGCAGACAGAACGGAGTGTATTCAGAATGTGTCTGGGCGTCTGTGTCTTCTTGCTGTCTCTGACATTCAGCTGTGGCGGTGAGATTATTGTTATTGGTGTTGTAATTGTAGTTTTTCTTGGTCATGTTTTTGTTGTTTGTCTTGTCCTTGTTGCTATTGTTGTTGTTGTCTTGTTGTTGCTGCTGTGCTGATGTTATTGTTGATGATGTTGATATAGTCTTCTTGATTTTTTTTTTTTTTTCAAAATGTCTTGGTGAATTGTTTAGATTCCATGTGTACTCTGTTCGATTTTATTGATATTAACAATACGGTAAAAATACTGATTATTGTAATGACGATGGTAATGATGGTAGTGTTTTGGTTTGTGCTATTCTTTGTGAAATGCTGATACACAGTAAACACAAGCAGCGCACGACAACTGTTGTTGTTGCGTTGATTTGTTTTTTGTGTGTTTTATGTTTTGCCTTGTTTTGGGGAAGGAGAGGTGAGTTACAGTCTTGGATCCACTATGTGCAAAAAATGAACAATATACGAAAACCTGTAGAAAATTTTAGTTTTGGAAGTCGAAAATAAAGTAGCATGAATGAGCAGAAGATACTTCCTCTTTGGTTTTTGTTTTGTTTTTACTTTGCTTTGATTTTTTCTTTCTTTCTTTCTCTTTCTTTCTTTCTTCTCTCTTTGTCTGTTTGTTTGCTGGCTTGGGTGGAGGCAGGGGGTGGGAGTTGGCAAAAGCGGGTTGGGGCCAAGGATAGGAGAGATAGTTGGGTAAAGGGAATGGATGAAAAGTGTATCACAGAGCGTTTGCATTTGTTGTTTTTTTTGTTTTGTTTTTGTTTTTAGATCGGTTATCTTCTCCCAATCTTGTCATCTTCACCCAATCTTAAATGAAAAGTCTCGTGTATATTGAACGAGGATTTCTTCGGTGCGGGACAGGAAAAAATCCTGTAAGTCATTTCAGCGAATCTTAGATAGTGGAGGTGTGGTTTTTGTGGACAGATCTTTATGATTTTGGTCCCTGGATGGGGATGGCTTGTGGGATGGAACTCTAGTATTAGTAGTAGTAGTAGTAGTAGTTATTATTATTATTATTATTATTATTTTTTATTATTGTTGTTGTTATTATTATCAGTAGTACTAGTAATAGTGTAAAACTAAAATCTAAGTCATGATAAAGGCAACGAAAACAGTCCAAGCTCTTGCAAACTAATCCTTATCCCGCTTGTACATTTTATATCAACCAGCAGCACTTCCAAACACTCCAGGGCTGTGTGGAGAACCACCGCCCGTGCCAAACGCCTACAGACGGTGGAACTGGGATGTGAGTAGCACAGTGACTTATGAATGCTTCGAGACCTATGACCTCATAGAGGGCAACACCACTCGGATCTGTGATCACAGTACCAACTTCACTTACACGGGGGATGCACCGGTTTGCACCCGTAAGTGGTCCATTCTTTTCAATACACATAAACTTACGTGCACGTAAGCATGCACGAACGTGCGCGTGCGCAAGCACACGCGCATACACTCAGAGACCAGACCAGACCACACACACACACACGCACGCACGCAGCACAACACACACACGCACGCACGCACAAACACACACACACGCACGCACACAACGCACACACACCACACAACACACGCACACAGGCATGCACACACACCACACACATACACATACACACACACCACACCACACACACCACACCATATACACACACACACCACACCACACCAAACCCCACCACACACACACACACGCCGCGCGCGCACGTGCAATACTTCCCCCAACCTCTGAAAATCCTGTGCTATAAATTTCCTTTTTTTCTGTTACTCCTTTGTTTCTAACTTGTTCCTTTGCTTTCTGTCGTTTCTTCCTACATTTTCTGTCTTGCTGGTCCATTAATCTGTATGCGTTCGGTAAAGTCTTACGTACTTTTTCATAGGATTGATAATTGGGTATATGTATTAAGTTTATTTTTGTCTCTAGAGAAAAGTGATATGCGGAAGACAATTTTTAGGTCATTTAGGCCCGTTTTCTATGTGTTTTAGTGTCATTATATATTTAAATTTGTGTTCAGGTTTGTTTTTTAAATCCCCTGTGAGATAAATTGGTCAACGTCAGGGGCATCTCCTTAGATCATGCGCGCGAATGCATTGATATGTGTACTTGATTTTCTTTTGTGTGTGTGTGTGTGTGTGTGTGTGTGTGTGTGTGTGTGTGTGTGTTCAGGTAGACCTGATTTGGCTCTGCGCAGTCGGCTGGGCTTTAAACAAAAAGAACAATAACAGTAACACATCCATCGTGCGTGCACATGTTAACAAAACAAAACAAAACAAAAAACAGTAGTAGGAAGTTTAACTTCAAAATAGCACGTACGGCACGTCGGCACAATTTAGCCAGAGGGTCAGAATTATTATTACCACCGAGTTGGGTTTGGTCGTGTTGTATGATAAAACAGTCTCTTTGTTTCGACATCACGATTACTTTTAGCTGTTTTGGGGATAACCATCTCTTTGTTCACACAGATTACAGTCAGTTTGCCCGCTGTGTATGTTTGTTACATGGCGTTGCGTGTTTTGACCGAACCGACATGAAATTGTCATGATAAAATTGCTGTTGATAACAAGTTTGTCTTGCTCAGGAAGGGGATGATTTATCACCATGTGAACAAGATATTCTGGCTCAAGAAGAGGGGAGAGAGAGAGAGAGAGAGAGAGAGAGAGAGAGAGAGATTCTGTAAGAGAGAGAGAGAAAGAGAGAGCAGACAGTTTGATGATTTAGTGCCTTTTAAAGTAATCAGCCCAAACGATTACGGAGGGATGGTTTCAAATTAAACAACAGTAACATTGAAAATTGAAAATTCAAATTAATCAACAGTAACACTGAAAATTGAAAATAACAACATTCAGTGACAGACACGTTAACTGCGACATGGCAGTCACAGCACAACTTAAGTCAATAATCGTGTTGAAGAAGGCACTAAAGGGAGATTAATAATATGGCTTGACCGCTTTGCTGGTTACTGTACATTTTGCAGAAACCTGTAAAGTGTTACATCAATAGTGGGAGATAGTTGTGTGCACAAAGAACAGTTTGCTGAGCGTGTGAACGTAAACGTAATGGTAATAAGTCTTTGTGTGGGTAACTTTCCGATGCTAACTTAACAAAGGATTTTTCTCCTACTATCTGCTGGCGTGAATAGTTATGATCGATGTTTTTCGATTCCAAGTGCCTGTTGCGAAAGACTAGAAATCGACACTAAAGATTTTTGTGTCTTTTCCACACCGGGTTGTCACTGTGTGATCTGAGTATTGTGACTTCGATCCTAACCAAATGCCTTCGCACTTTCTTCTGTTTAGTGCCAGACCAGAGAACTCTTCAGAGGTCTTAAGTCGTATCCGAGGCGGGAGAGATGTCTTGGTTGTTTTTCAGAGTCTGTGTTTGTCACCTTCGGCTGAAAGGATTTGATGTGTACGTTGTCTGTCTGTCTCTGTCTGTCTGTCTTTCTCTGCCTCTCGGTCTTTGATGTCTCGCAGGCACGCGCACACGGGCACATACACAAACGCACGCACGCCACGCACCATCCCACGCACGCACATATATGCATACATACTCACACCCACAAAAACATACACATCCATTCTCTCTCTCTCTCTTCTCTCTCTCTCTCTCTCTCTCTCTCTCTCTCTCTCTCTCTCTCTCTCTCTCTCTCTCTCTCTTCACCCCTCTCTCCTCTCTCTCTCTCGCTTTCTCTCTCTCCTTGCTTTAAAAAAGGCTAGATTGTAACCAACACTGTTCAGTGTGTGTTGTTTGTGTGTGTGTGTGTGTGTGTGTGTGTGTGTGTGTGTGTGTGTGTGTGTGTGTGTGTGTGTGTTCTTCTCTGTTTTGATTGTCTATCTGTCCGTTTGTCTGCTCCGACCTAAATGTGTGTAAGGATTTTTTGATAATACAGAATGGTCCCTTTATCAAATTTCAACTATACATGTCTAATGCATATGCCTGAACATGCCTGGCATAGTATTAAGAGTCACAGCGGATAGAAATGTGATAATCTCTCATAATAGGAATCTTCGGTTGTTATGTGATTTTAACCCATACTGGATTAAAGGTTTGTCTGAAGAAGAAAAACGGGACAATGCCATATACAAATCTGACCGAGAGTGTCTGTTTTCAGAGGAGAAATTGCCTTAAATTCTTTGCTGTATATTGGAGAACCCATCAGACCTTGCTGAACAGCAGAATGGCTGTGTCTTGAGCATCATGCCTGGCCACTTTCGGGGCCGTTCAGACAACCCCTGTGGTTGAAGTAAGGCAACGTTGGGAGCTTCCGACTGCTAGCTGTTAAGACTATAAATAAGGGGAAAGGAGCTGGTAGCTATGCGAGCTGGTGGTAGGGCGGACTGTCTGAAAGAGAGATGAAGAACGGGGTGGGACGAGAGAGGACTCTTCCATTCTCTCATGATCCGGAAGCTGGGCTGGACCCGGTTGGTGCGCGTCGTGTGGCAATTGTCCCGGGGTTTGTCATCTCCCCGCCTTGCCGTTCTGTTTGTAAACAAGGTAACTGGTGACTGGGTCCGAATGGGTCATGCAACGCACGGACAACCCTCCTTTGCTTGAAAAATGAATATCCAGTGGCGGGGGAGCTTGGGAAATGATTGTCTAGAGAGTGGCGAGGGGAGCTTAGGAAATGATTGTCTAGAGAGTGGCGTGGGGAGCTTGGGAAATGATTGTCTAGAGAGTGGCATGGGGAGCTTGGGAAATGATTGTCTAGAGAGTGGCGAGGGGAGCTTGGGAAATGATTGTCTAGAGAGTGGCGAGGGGAGCTTGGGAAATGATTGTCTAGAGAGTGGCGAGGGGAGCTTGGGAAATGATTGTCTAGAGAGTGGCGAGGGGAGCTTGGGAAATGATTGTCTAGAGAGTGGCGAGGGGAGCTTGGGAAATGATTGTCTAGAGAGTGGCGAGGGGAGCTTAGGAAATGATTGTCTAGAGAGTGGCGAGGCACTGGTGCTCTGGGTCCCATCCGCATCATCATGGTGTTCCTTGATAACTTAACCTTATCAGTTCGGCCATCGTTCTGTGCAAAGATAAAAACAGGAGCTGGAGTTGTTCATGATTTTTTCAAAGACAGTAGACATAATGGCGTTATGTATCAGGACTGTCCACAAGTGTACAAAACGGCAGAACTGTGAATTGATTATATAACTACATGACTGATTCATCGGCGAAAAAGGTTGAACCCTAGATTAAGAGGGTTTAGGGTTTATGTAGTAACACATGGCGGACTTCATGTTATATTCATTTAGGTTATCAGATTCTACCCGTTAGCGAAAAGCCAACGGCAACTCACGCCATTCTGCTCCATAATTCAGTCAGATCTGCAGACGAAATAAATGGATTTTCAATCTTCCTGAAATATAAAAAAGAGGGGGAAAGGAGGAACAGACATTGTTTTCACACCGACAACAGAGAGATGTGTGCTTGTGCGTAAATCTCTCTCTCTCTCTCTCTCTCTCTCTCTCTCTCTCTCTCTCTCTCTCTCTCTCTCTCTCTCTCTCTCTGTCTCTCTGTCTGTCTCTCTCTCTCTCTGTCTGTCTGTCTCTCTCTCTCGCTCTCTCTCTCTCTCTCTCTCTCTCTCTCTCTCTCTCTCTCTCTCTCTCTCTTGTATGTGTGTGTGTGTGTGTTTGGCGTGTGGTCAAAACGTATTCGCAAGACTTTCTCAGCTGTTTCTGCATGGATCTTTACCAGATTTGGGTTTAAGGTTTGGACAGCTAAGAGAAAGGGCACGCATACGTTTCCAAGTCATGGCACCAGGGGCAGGGTCACATGGACAAAAACAAACAGTATTAAGTGCCTAAAATCAGCACTTTTTAACGAATGTGTGTGAACTGCATTGTTTACAGGAGCTGCTGATAATATGTAAGGTCTGTTTTCACTGTTTGACCGTCTTTGTATTGTCCTAGCATAAGTTGTTAGATGTATGGTGTTGGTGCTGTTTGGCTGGTGCGTTTGTTTTTTTCATACGTATCTTTGTTGTCGTAAGCGCTCAGGACTTTTTGCAAATTAAGCGCCATAAATATTTATCACAACAATAATAATAATAACAATAATAATAATAATAATAAATAATAATAATAATAAAAATAATAATAACATAAATGGTGGTGATAATTTTTTGTTAATTTGTTTTGTCATGTCATCATCATTATACTTCTTCAAGGTCACAGTGATCCTCAAAAGTACAAAATCTGGATTTTCTGGTGGGAATGTACAAAAATGTACGTACAAAAAGAGAGAGTAATAGAATGATCATTTTGTTTGTTGTTGTTGTTGTTTCAAAACGACTGCTAGGGACTTATGTCAGATAGCAGCAGCGAAACAAAACTAGAGATAAGGCAAGTGGCCACACAAAAGTAGACAGCGAATACTTAAATTCAACTGTCTTGCTAATGCATTCTTAAATTCATCATGTCTTGCTAATGGACCTATTGGATGGTATGACCGTGACGGACCACCGCACATGCAGTCCGTTTTTTTTCACTCTTGGATCTGGTTTGGTGAAATGCTAAAATGGGGACACATTAGGAGCACTTGAATATTCATTGTTTGTAGATTCAGTTGATGACCGTGTCGCGGTCTGGTGGTGTCTTTAGTGTAAGAAGAATGGAGATAAGGCACGTAACAAAGCGCGTGCGCGCGCACACAAGAGAGAGAGAGCGAGAGAGTGTGTGTGTGATAGAGAGAAAGACAGAGAGAGAGAGAGTGTGTGTGTGTGTGCGTGTGTGTGTGTGTGTGTGTGTGTGTATGTGTGTGTGTGTGTGTGTGTGACAGAGAGAGAGAAACACACACACACACACACACACACACACACACACACGCACACACACACACACACACACACACGCACGTACAGCAAGCGAGCGAGCGAGAGAGAGAGAGAGAGAGAGAGAACCACGTGTACAGCGATCAGAATCCATGAACACGTCCATTAAGATATACGAGGTTGGGTCAGTTTAGTACAAATAAAAGCGAGAGAGAAAGAGAGAAAAGTGCCTAAGTCAGACAGACATACAGACAGACAGAGAAGGAGAGAGAGAGAGAGAGAGAGTTAGTTTGTTTACAAATGTATTCAACATATTGGAGCGTAAGAATATGGGACAGGAAAGTGGAGGAAAAAAATGAATTTGTTAAAAGACACAATTCATGGGTGCCACTTAAAAAAATGAGCAGATGGTAAAGTCATTCAAATCCCCTCTACTTATTAAAAAAAAAAGTATGCATATCACCGAAAATCCAGCTTCTGTACTTCTCAAGAGATTACTGTGAACTTGAAGAGACTTCGTTTGAAAAAAAAAAATTTGGCGTGCGCTGAGGACAATGGTACACTGTTGCAACAATGAAAACAGATTTTTAAATATTGTCCAAAGTTCCTGAGAAAGTGCTGTTCACATACCTTTCTCCAAAAAATGTTGATCCTGGTACTTTTTTTTTTATCGGTGTGACCTTGACCTTGGAGTTTTATGACTTTGACCTTGGAGATTTACATTCCAGACTTACGCTTTTCCGATTTTTCTCAACAGTCCACAACTTTGATTAAAATTTGGTAAAGATCTGCTTTCAAAGAGCATACAAAATCTTTTTCGCGTATTTTTGTCACACGCACTCACGCACGCACGCGCGTGCGCACGCCCACATACGCGCGCATGCACACACACGCACACACACACGCACGCGCGCACGCACGCACACACACACACACACACACACCCCACGCACGCACGCACACACACACACACACACCACGCACGCACACACACACGCACACACACACACACAAACATCTGA
>JAPXFY010000014.1:63684435-63686935 GCA_030674185.1 Monoplex corrugatus
GAGAACCTGGAAGAGGATCCAGTTCGCAGGTTTTGAACGACATGGATCTGATTGTGTTGAAAATTTCTTCTTATGAGACTGGGTAAAAGTAGTGAGAGGTGTGCCAGAGAAGGAAGGGTCAGGTGGGCATGGTTGACAGGGTGTCCTGTCAAGCCTTGTCACGAAGAGTTTGTATTTTGGTGGTGAAATACTTAGAGAATACAGATGGGAGTTCTTCATTTGTATGTTTTGTTGGGAGAGGTAAGTCTTTTCGTGTGCCAAGGAGATGATTCATGGTTGTAAAGAGTTCTTTTGAAGGAGAGAGAGAGAAAAAGAGAGAGATGTTGTTTACTAACAGCACTTTAACACAGTTTACCTGTATTATTTACGCACACTACCCCCTCTCCTCCTCCCCCCCCCCCCCCCATCAAGCCCCTGTCGTCTCGGACATCCATTTCAACCTTATTTCTGCATTCAGCCCAAATGGAGATGAGCAAACATGCCATATTGATTAGAATCGTCCTGGTTGCATGGAAACAACAAAGACTCCGTCTTTGAATCCGTGTCACCAACACTTGCCAATTAAAACACAAAGGGCCTTCCCTGGATCTCTGTGTTGGTATTTCACACCGGCCAAAAAAAAAAAAAAAAAAAGGTAGGGATTGGAGTTCTTTAGTTCAGTGTAATACGACTCAGTAGAATACAGTTTCAGTTTCAGTTTCTCAAGATGACGTCTCCGCCTCGTAATGAAAAATCCGTATACACTAACGTCACAGGTGTCATGTGCATGGTGATCTTGGCACAAGCCTAAAGCCTGCACATAAACCCATGAGCTGGCCGGTCCTGAGGTCATACCTAGCCTATGTTTTACCTAGCCTTCATCACACTTTTTACTAGTATTGTATCAGTCCATCATTGGAACAATCTTGGTTACATGTAAATGACATGCGTATCTGTGTATCTTATCTTCAAAGAAAAGAACAGATAAATATATAATAAAAGGTCTGAATCAGAACACAACTAGCCACTCAGTGTAAACTTGTCTCACATCACAGAAAGCCACCCACCTCTCCCGACAACGCACACAGCCTCCACAGCCTATCAAGATGAAGACAATTGTTTGTTTAATCGTAGCCCAGGCAGCCTGTCGTCCACTTCCGAAATAGAATACAGTACAGCACAATGACATTGTTCAGTCCAGTGCATTGGCCAGACGGCAGTATGGTCAGTAGTTTACTGCAGAGCGATACAGTGCAACGCAGTACAGTGTCGCACAGTGTATAATCTGTAAGTTTACAAGGAGCTAGAAAATATGATTTTAGTATAGTATATATGGCGCACAAATTCACATCTGAGCTACCTCTGTCTGTGTCTCTTTGTTTCTCTGTGTCTGTCTGTCTGTCTGTCTACCTGTCTGTCTGTCTTTCTCTGTCCCTCTCTCTCTCTATCCATCTATCTCTCTCCCTCCCTTTCTCTCTTCTTCTCTCTCTCCCTCTTCTCTCTGTCTCTGTCTTTGTCTGTCTCCTGTCTGTTTCTGTCTTTCTCTCTCTCTCTCTCTTCTCTCTCTTTCTCTCTCTCTCTCTCTCTCTCTTCTCTTAGAGAGAGAGAGAATGAGAGAGAGAGAGAGAGATAGACAGAGCGTTGCAGATGAATGAGTTTTGAAGTAAGCGTTCAAACTCTTCGAGACGATAGTGTATTCAAACACACACACACACACACACACACACACACACACACACACACACACACACACACACACACACCACTCACATCACACCACACACACACACACACACACACACACACACACACACACACACACACACACACTAAAGATATGTCTCTTGTCTGTCTCTCTTTCTTTCTTTCTTTCTTTTATCTTATATTCCAAGATCATCTTAGTTAGGTACATTCCTCTGTTGCTGGTGCCAGGTTCTTGCTTTCATCAGCGGTGTGGAAAGGTGAAAGACCTGCTTCGTGGGCAAGAACTGATCTTCCTTATATACCTCTGTCCTTGGCTCGCACACTGGAGTACAAAATCATCAGTTTTGCCTGAAACATAAACCAGCATACAAATCACTTGTCTTTGACATAGTTTTAGTTTCAGTTTCAGTTTCAGTTTCTCAAGATGACGTCTCCGCGCTCGGAACGAACTCCATATGCACTGACGTCACAGGTGCTATGTGTATGGTGATTATGACACAAGCCTGCACAAAACCCATGAGTTGGCCAGATCCTGAAGTAGATGGCTGATCTGTCTGTCCGTCTGATCCCAGGTCTCGAGATAGATGGCTGCCATTTGATTTGATCTCGTATGATATCAGGTGAAAAGTGGCAGAATGGTTCAGACGTTTGCCTGCCAGTAGCTAAACTCGAGGTTTCAGGGTTCGTTTCCCGTTGAGGCCTTGACTTTTCTCCTCGGTTTGACCGGAAAATCGAACTGAGCGTCTAGTCCTTAGGAACGGGATGAAAAACATGTCGGACCTGTGTGCCTTCTAGCCTGTGCACGCTAAAGATCCCA
>JAPXFY010000014.1:63691935-63756935 GCA_030674185.1 Monoplex corrugatus
TCTCTATCATCAGATGTAATTATATCATTGGTTTTTGATGTTATCTCTATCATCAGATGTAATTATATCAGTGGTTTTTGGTGTTACCTCTATCATCAGATGTAATTATATCAGTGGTTTTTGCTGTTACTCTATCATCAATGTAATTATATCAGTGGTTTTTGCTGTTATCTCTATCATCAGATGTAATTATATCATGGTTTTTGATGTTACTCTATCATCAAATGTAATTATATCAGTGGTTTTTGCTGTTATCTCTATCATCAATGTAATTATATCAGTGGTTTTTGATGTTATCTCTATCATCAAATGTAATTATATCAGTGGTTTTTGCTGTTATCTCTATCATCAGATGTAATTATATCAGTGGTTTTTGCTGTTACTCTATCATCAAATGTAATTATATCATTGGTTTTTGTGTTATCTCTATCATCAGATGTAATTATATCAGTGGTTTTTGATGTTACCTCTATCATCAATGTAATTATATCAGTGGTTTTTGATGTTATCTCTATCATCAGATGTAATTATATCAGTGGTTTTTGCTGTTATCTCTATCATCAGATGTAATTATATCAGTGGTTTTTGCTGTTATCTCTATCATCAAATGTAATTATATCAGTGGTTTTTGTGTTATGTCTTATCATCAGATGTAATTATATCAGTGGTTTTTGGTGTTACTCTATCATCAGATGTAATTATATCAGTGGTTTTTGTGTTACTCTATCATCAAATGTAATTATATCAGTGGTTTTTGATGTTATCTCTATCATCAGATGTAATTATATCATGGTTTTTGCTGTTATCTCTATCATCAAATGTAATTATATCTGGTTTTTGTGTTACCTCTATCATCAGATGTAATTATATCAGTGGTTTTTGCTGTTACTCTATCATCAAATGTAATTATATCAGTGGTTTTTGTGTTATGTCTATCATCAGATGTAATTATATCAGTGGTTTTTGGTGTTATCTCTATCATCAGATGTAATTATATCAGTGGTTTTTGTGTTATCTCTATCATCAAATGTAATTATATCAGTGGTTTTTGATGTTATCTCTATCATCAAATGTAATTATATCAGTGGTTTTTGTGTTACCTCTATCATCAAATGTAATTATATCAGTGGTTTTTGGTGTTACCTCTATCATCAATGTAATTATAGTCAGTGGTTTTTGATGTGTATCTCTATCATCAGATGTAATTATATCAGTGGTTTTGTGCTGTTACTCTATCATCAAATGTAATTATATCAGTGGTTTTTGATGTTATCTCTATCATCAAATGTAATTATATCAGTGGTTTTTGGTGTTATCTCTATCATCAGATGTAATTATATCAGTGGTTTTTCCTGTTATCTCTATCATCAAATGTAATTATATCAGTGGTTTTTGCTGTTATCTCTATCATCAATTGTAATTATATCAGTGGTTTTTGGTGTTATCTCTATCATCAAATGTAATTATATCATTGGTTTTTGCTGTTATCTCTATCATCAATGTAATTATATCAGTGGTTTTTGGTGTTATCTCTATCATCAAATGTAATTATATCAGTGGTTTTTGGTGTTATCTCTATCATCAAATGTAATTATATCAGTGGTTTTTGATTTATCTCTATCATCAGATGTAATTATATCAGTGGTTTTTGATGTTATCTCTATCATCAAATGTAATTATATCAGTGGTTTTTGATGTTATCTCTATCATCAAATGTAATTATATCAGTGGTTTTTGGTGTTATCTCTATCATCAAATGTAATTATATCAGTGGTTTTGTGTTATCTCTATCATCAAATGTAATTATATCATTGGTTTTTGCTGTTATCTCTATCATCAAATGTAATTATATCAGTGGTTTTTGGTGTTACCTCTATCATCAAATGTAATTATATCAGTGGTTTTTGATGTTACCCTCTATCATCAAATGTAATTATATCAGTGGTTTTTGGTGTTATCTCTATCATCAAATGTAATTATATCAGTGGTTTTTGCTGTTACTCTATCATCAAATGTAATTATATCAGTGGTTTTTGATGTTATCTCCATCATCAAATGTAATTATAACTGGTTTTTACTGTTATGTCTATCATGAATTGTAATTATATCAGTGGTTTTCGATGTTACCTCTATCATCAAATGTAATTATATCAGTTGTTTTTGCTGTTATCTCCATCATCACATGTAATAACGTATTAGCTTTTGAGTTATATCTATCATCCAGAGTAATAATATCAGTGGCTTTTGCAATTATTTCCATCAACAAATGGCATACCATCAGTGTGCAAATATCTCCATCAAATGCAATGACATCAGTGGCTTTTGCAGTTATCTCTGTCATCAAATGCAAAAGCATCAATCCTTTTGCAGTTATCGCTATCATCAAGTGCAATAAGATGAGCAATATAGAGCATCAGCAGGCTTGTATCAGTTGTTTGTGGAATCATGTGTTGTGTCGGTTACGTACTCTTTGTTATCAAATGCATCAACATTAATAATATAGAACATCATAAAGCCTGTATTACATATCGATGTAAGCATATGTTAAGTGTATTGCAGTAATGTCCGTCATCAAATGCAGTAACAACGGTAATACAGAACGCCAGCAAGCTTGTAGTAGATGCAAACACCAACCAACACACACACACACACACACACACACACACACACACACACACACACACACACACACACACACACCACATACACACATACCACATACATATTCCTATATGTCAGTATCTTCTACTTTTTCTAAGAGACTTTTACACACACACACACACACACACACACACACACACACACACACACACACACACACACACATACACATAAGACACACACACACAAACGCACATTCTCTCTCTCCCTCTCTGTCTCACACACACACACACACACACACACACACACACACACATACACACACACACACACACACACACACACACACACACACACACAAACGCACATACTCTCTCTCTCTCCTTCTCTGTCTCACACTCACACACACACACGCACACAAACACACACACGCACGCACGCGCATACACACACACACACACACACACACTCACAACACAACACACATACACACACACATTCTTTGTGTTAATATCTTCTGCTTTTTTTTAAAAGAGATATCTAAACACGTGTATAAAAAACGCAACAACAATAACAAAAAAACAGAAAGACCGCTGGCGGAATTTGACCGTCCTGTTTCTACACGTCTGTGCGTTGCAGTACAGATCAAACTGAACACAATCTACATCAGTAAAGACGGCCACGTGCAGGAGGGCACGTGTGGCGGTCAGCAGGACGCAGGAGGCGTCTACAACGTACTGGACAACGTGGACACCAGGACCACACGGACCATCATGTGCCGCAACTCGCTTTCCAACCTCCTGCCCTTTGGTCATCAGCTGCGGATGGAGTTCTTGCGTTCCTCGGATCCGGCGAACGTGACACTGGACCTGTTTGACGTGCAGGCTTTTGGCCGACCTTATACAGGTGAGTAGAGAGAGGTTCGTATTGAGTACCCTGCTGTTCTGCTTGCCAGACCTGCACTCACACACCTACTAACCTATCGACGGCACGTTCACTAGCTTTTCAGAAGGACTCCACCAAAAATGTCCGCACATTCTGATGATGATGATATGATGATGATGATGTTGATGATGATAATAATGATATCAATAATGATATTAATAATGATGATATTGATGCTAATAATAGTGATGATGATGACGATGATTTTAATAATAATAACTGCACTTACCTATCTACCAACGATACATTCAATAGCTTTTCAGAACGCTTCTACCAAAGATGTCCGCACATTCTAATGATAATAATAGTAATGATAAAATAATCATGATAGTCGTGATGATGATGATGATGACGACGACAACGACGACGACGATGATGATGATGGTAGTAGTAGTAATAATAATATATATATGATGATGATGATGATGATGATGATGATGATGATGATGATGATGATGATGATGATGATGATGATGATGATGACGACGACGACGACGACGACACGAATAATAATAATAATAACATTAACAACAATAATAATGATAATAGTAATAATAATAATAATAACAGCAGCAACATCAACAATAATAGTAATAACAATAATAATAACTGTAATGATAATAATAATGACATTGATAAGTTGCCAAATCTTGATTCAAGAATCAGATCAAGGCGCACACTCTCATCATTTAGCAAAGCAATCACCAACAACGACCAAACCTCCGGGGCATAAAGCACACGCAGACCGAGGGAGGGGGGAAGACAGGAGGGGAGTAAGGTATGTGATCAGTGACCCAAGCCGTCATCTTCTCTCTCTCTCTCTCCCCTCTCTCTCTCCATCTCTCTCTCTATCCCTCTCTCTCTCTCCCTCTGTCTCTATCCCTCTCTCTCTCCCCTCCCCCCCCTCTCTCTCTCCCCTTCCCCCCCTCTCTCGCTCTCTCTCTCTGGCCCAAGAGAAACTTCGTGCTAGAGCTTCCAGTCTACCTAGCTGTGATTGGGCACAGGACTGTCTTCAGACTCAGGGAAGATAAAGTAGCGAGGGAGAGGAGATGGGGTCTGCCCTTATAATGCTGGCACTGAGAACAGTTGAGGTCTCTACCATATCACTCCCCACGACCTCCGAGTCAGAGTGGAACTCCTGCATCATATTGGAGAATGGGCGGTGTACCTATGTGTCACGCAGGGCCTGTAAAACTCACGGATTGTTTCAATGTCACCATGACAAAAGCTCTTTTACACCGAAGGCGCCAGCTTCTGGTCAATACTGTGTTTGTGGTGATGATGATGGTGGTGGTGGTGGTGTCATTGGTTTAATGTCTATTCACTTAAGTGATTTTTAGACAAATAACAATAACAATGATGATGATGTGATGATGATGATGATAGTAATAATAAATCAAATAAATACATAAAAAGGAAAAGAACAAAGCAGTGTAGGGAAGGGGGTGTAGATGCAGGGTGGCCACCTGACTGTTAGAGTCATATTGGGACTAATACCATGTGAAAAACAAGAAAGAAGGAAAGAAAAGGCAAATGGAAGAGGGGAGCGAAAAGATAACAAATGAAGCAGCGAACTATAACAACCATTTAAACAATAAACTAGCTAATTTCAGCAATGAACAGAGAGTGTAACGAATTATAGATATTGAGCGAAAAGATAACAAATGAGGCAGCGTACTAATACTATAACAACTACTTAAACAATAAACTAGCTAATTTTAGCTATGAACAGAGAATGTATAAGAGGACAGCTTCTGTGTGTGTGTGTGTTTGTGTGTGTGTGTGTGTGTGTGTGTGTTGTGTGTGTGTGTGTGTGTGTGAGTGTGTTGTGAGAGAGAAAGAGAGAGAGAGAGAGAGAGGTGTGTGTGTGTGTGTGTGTGGTGTTTGTATATGTGAGTGTTTGTGTGTGTGTGTGTGGTGTGTGTGTGATGTGGTGTGTGAGTGTGTG
Organism: Monoplex corrugatus; assembly: GCA_030674185.1. Lineage (NCBI taxonomy): Eukaryota > Metazoa > Mollusca > Gastropoda > Littorinimorpha > Ranellidae > Monoplex > Monoplex corrugatus. Next base: position 63,697,430 of record JAPXFY010000014.1, read on the forward strand.
TTGTATATAACATTTGTTCGTTTGTCTGTGTATTTGTTCATTTCTTTCTTTCTTTGTTTTTGAACTGTCGAGTCAGGCATTACGACTTGCTTATTTTGGGGTAGAGTTCATCCAACATTCACCAACATTCGCCATGGCAAAGGGCCTTTCGCGCTGAAGGCGCCAGCTTCTAATCATTGCTGTGTTTGTGTTTGCGTAATGTGTGTATGTGTGTGTGTTGCTTGATTTAACGTCTTTTCACTATAAGTGATATTAGATGTGTGGTGTGTGTGTGTGAGAGTGTGTGTTGTGTGTGCGAGAGTGTGTGTGTATGTGTGTGGTGTGAGTGTGTGTGTGTATGTGTGTGTGAGTGTTTGTGAATGTGCGTGAATGTGTGTGTGTCTGTGCGTGCGTTGTGTGCGTGTGTGTGTGATGTGCATGTGAGTGTGTGTGTAATAACGTTTGTTCGTTTGTCTGTCTGTATTTGTTCATTTCTTTCTTTCTTTGTTTTTTCGGATTGCCAAGTCTGGCATTACGACTTGCTTACTTTGGGGTAGAGTTCATCCAATATTCACCATGGCAAAGGGCCTTTCGCACTGAAGGCGCCAGCTTCTGATCATTGCTGTGTTTGTGTGTGTGTGTGTGTAGTATGTGTGTGTGTGTGTTACGTGTGCATGTATGTGTGTGGTGTGATGTGTGTGTGTGTGTGTATATGTGTTTGTGTGTGTATATGTGTGTTTGTGTGTGTGTGTGATTGTTTGTGTACGTGTGTGAGTGTGTGTATGTGATGTGCGTGTGTTTGTGTGAGTATGTGTGTAGTAACGTTTGTTTTTGTTCATTTCTTTCTTTCTTTGTTTTGGATTGCCGAGTCTGGCATTACGACTTGCTTACTTTGGGGTAGAGTTCATCCAACATTCACCAACATTCGCCATGGCAAAGGGCCTTTCGCACTGAAGGCGCCAGCTTCTAGGCGACACTGGTTTCTTTATGATCACTTTTGTTCGTGTGTCTGTCTGTGTACTGATTTGTTTGCTTGTTTGTTTAATGACCGGCAAGTCTGGCATTATGCCTTGCTTGCTTTGGGGCAGAGTTCCAGCTTTTGTCTGGGCCACTGAGAGCTGCGGGTGTCTTTCCGCACAATGCCATACAGTACAGTAGGATGTTTTCTTGCTCAGTGCAACGCGGAGCAATAAGCTTATAAATATAATGCAGCCTTATATATCTGTTTATCTTCTCTTTTATTTATTCATTCATTTGTATATATTTACGCTTATTTCTATTACTATCATTATTATTGTTGTTGTTATTTTTTATTATTGTCATGATTATTATCATAATTATTATTATTATTATTATTTTGTTTGTTTGTTTGTTTATTCGTTCAGTCATTTGTTTATCATGACAGTTTATTTGTTTATTCTCTGATGTGTTGACTGAGTGAGTGAGTGATTTATCTATTTATTTATTCGTTTATTTATGTATCATCTGCTCTGTGATGCAACGCAATATAGTACAGTGGAGTATTGTTCAGGGCCGTGCAGCACAATAGCCTTACAGTGCGACCTTATTTATTTATAATGCTACAATTTAAGAACAAGGTCTCCACTGTAAATCGTACTCACAGTTCGTAGCTTTCGATGGCGTTCTCGCCATTCGTCAGCGCTCTAATGCTGTCTCGTGAATCTCTATTTATTTATTTATTTTTGTTTGTTATTTATTTATTCAGTTGTTTATTTGTTATTTTTGTTTGTTTATTTGTTTATTTACTTTTTTACTTATTTGTTTAATTTTTTGTTTATTTATTTATTTGTTTATTTACGTATTTGTTTTTTTGTTTCTTTCTTTTTTATTTGTTTGTTCATTTATTTATTCATTTACTTATTTATTTATTTACTTAACTTACTTACTACTTACTTACTTACATACTTACTTACATACTTACTTGTTTGTTTGTTTGTTTGTTTTGTGTTTGTTTATTTGTTTATTCATTTATTTATTTATTTATTCATTCATTCATTCTGTGTATGTACCTCTAGGGGGTTGTGGACCAGTAAAAGGTTACTGGGGGTTGGAGTTGGTGGGGGACCCTCCCAGCCGTTCAGAGCCAGGTAGTACAGTGCAGTACCGGTGTGCCCCGGGCCGGCATTACCGGGGTGGCGACCTGGAGGCTGAGTGTCAGGACAACCGGGAATGGACCCGTCCTGATCGCACACAGTGCACCGGTATGTGTGTGTGAGTGTGGTGGGGGGAGGGAGGGTAGTAGGGTGTGTGTGTGGGTGGATGGGTATGTGTGTGTGTGTGTGTGTGTGTGTGTGTTTGTGTGAGTTTGTGTGTGTGTGGAGAGAGTGTGTGTGTGTTCACGTGTGTGTGATGAGTAAGTGTGTACGTGTGTGTGTGTGTGTGTGTATACTTGTGTGTGTGTGTGAGTTTCGTGAGAGAGTATGTGTAAGTGTTGTACTTGACGGCACTGAAACAGTCGATATGAATGATGACAATCTGTATGGCACTTGTAGACATGGGCAGTTTATACACTCCAGCCTGGGCTTTAACCCTACGACTCCTGCACCCTGTCCACCAGCATCCTGTATTATCAACCATTCTCACAAAGCAAAAACTTAACCCTTTGACTCCTGCACCCTGTCCACCAGCATCCTGTATTATCAACTACGCTCACAAGCAAAAACTTAACCCTTTGATTCCCGCACCCTGTCCACCAGCATCCTGTATTATCAACCATTCTCACAAACAAAAACTTAACCCTTTGACTCTCGCACCCTGCCCACCAACATCCTGTATTGTCAATCATGCTCACAAAACAAAAACTTAACCCTTTGACTCCCTCACCCTATCTACCACCTCCTTGCAGGAAGCTGGTGGATAAGCTGAGGGAGTCAAAGAGTTAAGTTTCTGGGGGAATAGGCTGAGGGAGACAAAGCTTTAAGTTTTTGCAGTTGGTGGATAGGGTGCGGGAGTCAAAGGGTAGTTTTTGCAGTTGGTGGATAGGGTGAGGGAGTCAAAGGGTTAAGTTTTTGCAATTGGTGGATAGAGTGCGGGAACAAAAGGGTTAAATTTTTGCAATTGGTGGATAGAGTGGGGGAGTCAAACTAAGGGTTAAGCTTGTACAAGTTTGTGGGTAGAGTGCGAGAGTCAAAACGGTTTACGTGTCTGTATAGATGAACCTAACCATGCGGGGGATCGTGGGGTGACTGTGGACTTTTCATCACCTTCTTCACACCCTGCCACTACTGTCCCTGCAGCAGTTTCTGGCCTGTGTGCAGTCCATTACATCCTGACTGAGAACTTCACCATCACCATCAACCTGGCTCAACTGGTGGAGGTCTCTGAAGTCGTCGTCGTCATTCAGGATGGAAGTATGTGAGATGTTTGTATATTTTAAAAGGTATTGTATAATAATGTAAAGTCTTATGTACTTTGATATGTAGTATAATGTGATATGATATGATATATGATATGATAATATGATATGATATGATATGATATGATATGATATGATGATGATATGATATTGATATGATATGATATGATATGATATGATATGATATGATATGATATGATACGATACGATACGATACGATATATATGATAAATATGATATGATATGATATGATATGAATATGATATGATATATGATATGATATGATACGATACGATACGATACGATATGATAATAGATATGATATGATATGATATGATATGAATATGATATGATATGATATGAATATGATATGATATGATATATGATATGATATGATATGATATATATGATATGATATATATGATATGATATATGATATGATATGATATGATATGATATGATATGATATATATATGATATGATATGATATGATATGATATGATATGATATGATTGATATGATATGATATGATAATAGATATGATAGATGATGATATGATCGATGCGATCGATGCGATGCGATGCGATGCGATGCGATGCGATGCGATGCGATCGATGCGATGCGATGTGATATCTTTTACTTTTCATTATGTAAGCACTTATATAATAGTTGATCATTTTACTTTTCATTATTGTAAGCACTTATAACCTACATAATATGATCATTTACTTTTTTCATTATGCAAGACACTTTTAACCTTCCGAAGCAATATGTTCAGATGTTTCGCTTTAGATTTCATCAGTATTGTTCATTATGTAAAACATTTACAACCTTCCGAAGCAATATGTTGAAACGTTTAGCTTTATATTTCATAGATATTTTTGTGTGTGGTGTTTTCAAAGAAATATACCGGTACGGCTAAGTGTAACGATAGGGCGTTAACAGATGTGACTTCTAATGTTTGCTAAAAGAACATGTTTGTGGCTTGTTTCCCCTTTCAGACGAAAACTACACTGTTCCCCTCAGTATCAGTACGATGGGAGACAACACGAGCACAAGGTGTGTGTATGTGTGTGTCTCTTTGTGTGTGTGTGTGTGTATGTGTGTGTGTGTGGTGTGTGTGTGTGTGTCTGTGTCTGTGTGTGTGTAGATCCCTTTGTAAATTGTGTGTGTGTTTGTGTGTATTGATCTATGTGTGATTTTGTGTGTGTGTGTTTGTGTGTAGATCCATGTGTGAATTTTGTGTGTGTGTGTATGCGTGCGTGCGTGCGTGCGTGTGTGTGTGTGTGTGTGTGTGTGTGTGTGTGTGTGTGTGTGTAGATCTATGTGAATCACAGGGCGTGTGCGTGAGTGTATGTGTTGGTGTGGGTGTGTATGGTGGAGTATGTGTTTGTGTATGTGTGTTAGTGTGTGTGTGTGTGTGCGTGCGTGTATGAATGTGTATGCATGTTTTGTATGTGTATGCATTTATGTGCATGTGTATATGCTTGTGTATGCCTGTGTATACATGTGTGTGTGTGTGCGCGCGCGTGTGTATGTGTGTGTGTGTGTGAAGCACAAGATGTGTGTGTGTATGCATTGTGCGTGTTGATGTGTGCATATGTGCGTGTGTGTTGATGTGTATCTGTGCATGCGTGTGTGTGTGTGTGTGGGGGGGGGGGGTGTTTTCATATAAGTGTGCATGCATGAAAGATTTGCTTCTCATGTGTATGTGCATGCATGAAAGACTTGTATTTTTCAAATGATTTACGCATTTTTTTCTTTCCTTAAATATTCTTGGTTGGTTTATGTTGCTGTTATCTTTTTTTCTGATGTAATATTTATATTGTGCTGTTACACTTCATGAACTGAGCATGTTTATGCTCCATTAATGTCTGTATCCAATTTTATACTCCATCAATGTATGTACCCGACTATGTTTATACTCCATTTATATATGTACCCGACTATGTTTATACTCCATTTATATATGTACCCGACTATGTTTATACTCCATTTATATATGTACCCGACTATGTTTATACTCCATTTATATATGTACCCGACTATGTTAATACTCCATTTATATATGTACCCGACTATGTTTATACTCCATTTATATATGTACCCGACTATGTTAATACTCCATTTATATATGTACCCGACTATGTTAATACTCCATTTATATATGTACACGAGTATGTTTTTACTCCATTTATGTATGTACCCGACTATGTTTATGCTCCATTTATGTATGTACCCGACTATGTTAATACTCCATTTATATATGTACCCGACTATGTATATACTCCATTTATATATGTACCCGACTATGTTTATACTCCATTTATGTATGTACCCGACTATGTTTATACTCCATTTATATATGTACCCGACTATGTTTATACTCCATTTATATATGTACCCGACTATGTTTTTACTCCATTTATGTATGTACCCGACTATGTTTATACTCCATTTATGTATGTACCCGACTATGTTTATACTCCATTTATATAATTATGTACCCGACTATGTTTATACTCCATTTATATATGTACCCGACTATGTTTATACTCCATTTATGTATGTACCCGACTATGTTAATATTCCATTTATATATGTACCCGACTATGTTTATACTCCATTTATATATGTACCCGACTATGTTTATACTCCATTTATATATGTACCTGACTATGTTTATTCTCCATTTATATATGTACCCGACTATGTTTATACTCCATTTATATATGTACCCGACTATGTTTATACTGCATTTATGTATGTACCCGACTATGTTTATATTCCATTTATATATGTACCCGACTATGTTTATACTCCATTTATATATGTACATCCGAACAATGCTGAGGAAGTATTTCCAAGGGTTCTCAATGCGGTTTTCTACCAAAGAATACACCACGGACTGGATAGACCTAGAGGTGGGCATTGCAATGGGCTGTGCAATCTCTCCCATACTGTTCGTGTTGGCAATGGAAGTCATCTTGAAAGCTGCAATGAAGAGTTCAGGTCCAGTGAATCTGGGAGATGGATACCAGATGCCTCCTCTGAAAGCTTTCATGGATGACACAACAGTCTTGTCCACGGATGAGGAAGAGACACACCAAATCTTAAAGCAGCTGGATGAGCTGGTGGCCTCTTCAAGAATGAGGTTCAAACCTAAGAAATCCCGAAGTCTCTCACTGCGAAAAGGAAAAGTGGCAGATTCAGTCAAATTCATGGTAGCCAACCAAGCCATCCCCACTGTCACAGAAGAGCCAGTAAAAAGTCTCGGAAGATGGTATGATGACTCCCTGAAAGACACACAAAGGGGATGTGAAACCAAGCAAACAGCAGAAGAAGGCCTGAAGAAAATAGATAACTGCGGACTGCCAGGCAAATACAAAGTCTGGTGTCTACAGTTCATGCTGATACCAAAGCTGCTGTGGCCACTGCTAATCTATGACATTTGCACCAGCACAGTCGAAGCAATGGAAGCCAAAATCAACAAATACACAAGAAAATGGCTCGGTGTCCCACCTGGTCTCACTGATGTTGCATTCTACTGTCGTCAAGCAATGCTGAAGCTACCTCTCAAATCCATAGTGGAGGAATACAAAGTTGGAAAAGCAAGACTGTTGAGCATGCTGGAGGAATCGGAGGACAATATCGTGAGAGCAGTTCATCCAAAGCTGAGAACTGGCAGAAAGTGGAAAGTCCAAGAGGCTGTAAACAATGCCAAGAGAAACCTCAGCATCAAAGAAATAATTGGACACACGCAAACCAACAGACAGGGACTGGGAGCAACAAAAATGCAGTGGTGGTCCAAAGCCAAAGGGAAGGAAAAAAGAGACATGATCATACAGGAGTTGAAGGAAGAAGAAGATGTCAAAAGAGTGCAGAAGGCAGTCCAGCAAGGTCAACAGGGGCAATGGACAACATGGGACAGTGCACTCCAAAGAAGTCTCAGCTGGAACGATATGTGGCACATGGCTCCTCTAAGGATAAGCTTCCTCCTCAGATCTGTATATGACCTGCTCCCCTCGAATGCAAACTTAGTGAAATGGGGGAAAGCAGACGACCCAGCATGTCCGCTCTGTCAGAAGAAACAAACAGTGAAACATGTCCTAAGCTCTTGCAGAGTAGCGCTAGCCCAAGGAAGGTATACATGGAGGCACAACCAAGTTCTGAAAGTGATCACAGATGTGGTTAGCGAAAAAACCATGACCCCAAACGCACCAATTGCTATGACAACGTTCTACAAAGCAGGAGGGAAACAGGTCTGGCCCGAAAGGGCTATGACAACCAGCACATTGCCAAAGGGTCTTCTGGATGGAGCAGTCGACTGGGAGTGTACAGCAGACCTCCAGAGTGGAGAAATTACCCAGATGTCATCAGCAAGACAGGCATGAGACCAGACATCGCTCTCCACTCTGACTCCTCGAAACAAGTGATTCTGATAGAACTCACTGTGCCATACGAAAGCAGAATGGAAGAAGCACATATCTACAAGACCGAAAAATACGCCGGTCTTGCCAGCACCCTGAAGAAAGCAGGTCTGCGGGTCAAAATCTTCGCCATAGAGGTCGGGGCAAGAGGGTTTGTGGGCACCTCCGCTTATGATCTCATGAAACAACTCGCCATTTCTGGGAAGAAGAGGACTAGAGCCCTTAAAGCGATGGCAGAGGCAGCAGAAAGGAGCTCAAGCTGGATCTGGGCAAGGAGGAACCAAAAAAGTGAACTTCATAAGGATTAAATTCCCTACAGATGATGTGTGCCCCGTTAGCACATTGGTAAAACCGCGTACCGCAGTTCTGAAGCGCAGAATCGCCCAGGTTCGATCCCCGGCGTGGGAAAAAAAAAAAAAAAAAAAAAATAGACAACAGCAGAAGGGCATCCAGGAGTCATGACCTGGATGTGGCCCGGCCCCCCGAGAGTGTAAGGAATTCAGGGCCGAAACACTTGTCTAAAGGGGGTTACTTCTCTGAAGACCTTCTGTTGTCTAGCTCTCCCTAGAGTTTCTTTCTACCTGTACCCGACTATGTTTATAATATATGTACCCGACTATGTTTATACTCCATTTATATATTTACCCGACTATGTTTATACTCCATTTATATATGTACCCGACTATGTTTATACTCCATTTATATATGTACCCGACTACGTTTATACTCCATTTATGTATGTACCCGACTATGTTAATACTCCATTTATATATGTACCCGACTATGTTTATACTCCATTTGTATATGTACCCGACTATGTTTATATTCCATAAATGTATGTATCAGACTGGGTTTATACTGCACTTACATATGTACCTGACAATTCTCCTCCGTTGATTCCAGTCGTGACTTTTCTGTCCCACGTCGTAGACCTTCAGACCGCAGATGTTGGTAATGTTGTTGACATAGGAGGTGGGTGGTCTGCCCGGATTTTGGCCGAAAAATCCCCACAATGATTGTGACAAGACTGAAGGGATTCGATCCAACAAACTTCCAGTGGTTTGGCCGTTGCACTATCCACCGCACCATGGCGAGGAATTAGTAGTAGTAGTAGTAGTAGTAGTAGTAGTAGTTGTTGTTGTTGTAGCAGTAGTAGTAGTTGTTGTAGTAGCAGTAACATTATTACTAATATCACCATCATCATCAACATTATTGTTATTGTTGTTGTTCTTCTTCTTCTTATTATTATTATTACAATTATTAATCAGTCATCAGTTATTATTTCTATCATCATCGTCGTCATCATTATGAGGTCATGGTCATCATCATCTGAATAATAATTATCATTATTATTACTATCATTGGTGTTGTTGTTGTTAATATTATCATTATTATTAATCACACCGTCATTATCATCATTGTTCTTGAGATTTTTCTTCTTATTCTTCTTTTCTTCTTCTTCTTATGATCGTCGTCGTCATCGTTATCATCATTAACATCATAACATTATTGCTATTGTTTTCATTATCATTATCATCATTATCATCATCTATCATCATCATTTATCATTATTATTTCATTATTATCATTTCATTGTTATTGCTATTGTTATTGTCAAAGGCCGTGGGCGTGTAAACCTCTGTCCAACGCCGCAGTGGCAGGCACCTACCTGTCCTCTTGCCCCTTCAGACCTGTCAGTAAGCACGTGCGTGTGTCTTACCATCCTGACAGCAGTCATGTTGGTCCACTGGCCGTACACACCTGGCGTGTGTGCGATGTCAGGGTCTTCGGTCGGAACTTCACCACTCGTAAGTGTTAGATTGTTAATGGTTGTGCTGAGTTGGATTGTGTTGTCAATTTTGTTGTGTTGTGTCAGTTTTGTTGTTCTTGTTGTTTTTGATTTGTTTTGTGTTATGTTGTGCTGCTCCATGTTGTGCTGTGCTGTTTTCAAACTGATTTTGAAATGAATTTTAATGAAGTAGAATACTTTTTCTGGTCAGCCTTGTATGTTTTGTTGTTATTCCGCATCTGTCTGTTCGCTTCCTTTTCTCCGTTCTTTTCGTTATGTGTGTGTGTGTGTGTGTGTGTGCGCGTGTGTTTGTTGTGTGTGTGTGTGTATGTGTATGTGTGTGTGTGTGTGTACGCGCGCGTGTGTGTGTGACTACTGCGTGTCAACAAAAATGGTGTGTTATATTATTGTTGTTATTGTTGTAGTCAAAACTGGTTTACAGTTGAAACACGTCCTTGTTGAACAGTTGTTATCTCCTGTTGATGAAACATCAGGAAAGTCTTACTGTTTTGTCCCCTAATTTTTGTCTTTTTCTGTTGTTTGTTATTTGTTCTTTGTTGTCTTATGTTTACCCTTTACAAAAGCTGGCTGGTCTAAAATGTGTGCCTGTCTTGTCTTGGTGTATTAATACGCGTTCTAGTTCTATTTTTGTGGTTTTTCTGATTCCACCTTTTGTGGTTAAATCTGATGCCAGCGTAGAGCGCTAATTTTGGAAAATTGCGTGCTGGTTCGAAAAGCAGCAGTAGTTTGTACTGTCGCGAAGTAATCCATAAGTTGATACGGTACGAGTATGTCCTAAATCATTATACATTTTTCAGTTCCCTCAGCGCTAATTTTGTAAATTGCTTGCTGGTTCGAAAACAACTATAGTTTGTACTGTCACGAAAATCCGTTTGCTGATACAATATCTCTTGAATGAAGCTACGGAACTGTGAGTAGCGATTTTTACACTGTTGGGAGACCTTGTTCTTCAAATTGGTAGCATTATCTCTTGAATCGTTGTACATTTCTCTATTCCCCCGGCGCTAATTTTGGAAAATGCTTGCTGGTTCGAAAAGCGCCGTAGTTTGTACTGTCGTGAAGTAATCCATAAGTTGATACAGTATTACTTAACCCTTTGACCCCCACACCCTATTCACCAGGAAGCTGGTGGATAGGGTGAGGGAATCAAAGGGTTAAGGTTTTTTTTTTGTTAGCATGGTTGGCAATGCAGGATGATGGTGGATAGGGTGCGGGAGTCAAAGGGTTAAGTTTTTTTTTTCTGGCATGGTTGGCTATGCAGAATGATGGTGGATAGAGTGCGGGAGTCAAAGGGTTAAGCTTTTGTTTTGCTAGCATGGTTGGCAATGCAGGATGATGGTGGATAGAGTGCGGGAGTCAAAGGGTTAAGTTTTGTTTTGCTAGCATGGTTGGCAATGCAGGATGATGGTGGATAGGGTGCGGGAGTCAAAGGGTTATATCATTATACATTTCTCTATTCCCTCAGCTGTTGAGTGCCTGCAGAGCAACGTTGGTCAAGAGTACAAAGGCCTGTGGTCAGTAACGGTCTCGGGACGTGAGTGCCAACGCTGGGACAGCCAGTACCCGCACGCTCATAAGTTTGGCAGCAGTGAGCTGTTTCCAGACGAGAGTCTCCAAGACAGCCAGAACTACTGTCGGAATCCTGTGGCTTCAAAGACAGGCACTACTTCCAGGAATAAACCGTGGTGCTACACTGCTGACAATGAGACAGAATGGGAATTCTGCCCGGTCATTTTGCATTGTGGTGAGACCTTTCTGTCTCTCTGTCTCTCTTTCTCTGTTGGTTGGTGTTTTGTATAGCTATATATGTGGGTCAGAAATAGCCAGCAGAATCGGCCAAGCCAAAACAGCATTCAAGAAGATGAAAAGCGTCCTTGCCAACAAACGCCTATCAAATTAACATCAGATAGAGAGTTTTTGAGTGTTATGTAGAACCCGAATTGATGATTGGGTACGTGTGTTAACTGCGTGTTTGGCTCAGGGAAATGATGATGTGCAGAAGCAATTGTAGGTACTTCAGACCGGTTTGTAGTGTATTTTGGTATGTTTATATGTATGCATATAGGTTTGTTGTTTTTTAAAACCCTCTAGTGGTAAATTGGGGAAAATGGTCAACGCCAGGGGTATATCCTTAGTTTATGTGCGCGAATGCACTGATATGTGTACTTGTACTTGATTTTCTTTTCCAGTTTTTTTTTCAAGATCATCGAGGTGCTGTGTGTGTGTGTGCGCGCGCGTATGTGTGTGTGTGTGTCTGTGTGTGCATGCGCGTGCGTGCGTGTGTTGGTTGAGATGATTATAGCCCTGATATATCTCTACGCAGTCGGCTAGGCTTTTAATAACAACGATTATAATGATGATGATGGTGCTGATGATAATAATAACAGCGATGATGATGATGATGATGATGATGAGCACCAGCAGCAGCAGCACAGTCAGTGCTAGATAATCAATGTTGATTATGTTTGTTTGTTGTGTATGTTTTCTATGTGTGTGTGTGTCTGTGCCTGTGTGTATTAGCTTGTGTGTATGCGTATTAGTGTTTATGTTTTCTGTGTGTGTATTGGTGTGTGTGTGTGTGTACATGCGTGCGTGTGTGTATGTTTGTACATGCGTGCGTGTGTTTATGTTTTCTGTGTATGTATGTATGTATGTGTGTGGTGTGTGTGTGCCATAAATACTTTCATCATTCTTGCTTGCCTTTTATCTCTATACCATACGTTCCAGCAGGTTTTGACACAAGGAGTATCACGATTACATATCTTACAGATGACATTTGCCGACTCCGCGAAGATGGCATCAACTACAAAGGGAACATCAACAAGGCAACATCAGGGGCAACTTGCCGCAACTGGCTCAACACTAACTGTTTGCTCACAGACCACCGGCACCAGTTCTTGAGGGACTGCTACTACCCTGAAGACCGGCCCAACACCTTCAAGTGTCGCAATCCGCACGGCTCTCAGTCACTGCCTTGGTGCCTTACTGACACACGAAGTTGTTCACAGATGGAGCTGTGTGACATTCCTACCTGCCGTGAGTCCTGTCGTCTTCATTTTTTTCTGTTCATTACATTCACACTGACCAACAAAAATAGATAGATAGAGAGAAACCATTTGCAGAGATTTAGGCTTTCGTAGTCAGCTGACATCACTGAAGGAATCTGATGAATACTTCGTTGGTGAAATGCCTCTGTGACTCTTCATGGAGTTAAGGGAGAAGAATGATAAAAGTACGTGTTGCCCAGTGTTAATTTCAAAAAAATCTATACTGATCTACACGGAATGAAGGAGAAGGAAAGAAGACGAGAAGAAGAAGTAAGAAGGATAAGTGCATGAGGAAGAAAAAGAAGAAGAAGAAGAATGATAAAAGTACGTGTTGCCCAGTGTTCATTTCAAAGATCTATACTGATCTACACGAGTGAAGGGGAGAGAGGCGAAGAGAAGTAGAAGAAGAGAAGAAGAATAGTAATGAAGAAGAAAACGAAGAAGAAGAAGAATGATAAAAGTACTGTTGCCCAGTGTTCATTTCAAAGATCAATACTGATCTACACGGAGTGAAGGGAGGAGGAGGAGGCGAAGAAGAAGAAGAAGAATAAGTACATGAAGAAGAAAACGAAGAAGAAGAAGAATGATAAAAGTACATGTTGCCCAGTGTTCATTTAATCAAAAAATCTATACTGATCTACACGGAGTGAAGGGATAAGAAGAAGGAGGAGGAGGAGAAGAACAAGAACAAGAAGGAAGAAGAGATAGAAGAAGGATAAGTACATACATGTTGCCCAGTGTTCATTTCAAAAATCTATACTGATCTACACGGATGAGGGATAGAAGAAGGAGGGAAGACAGAACAAAGAAGAAGAGATAGAAGAAGATAATACATACATTTGCCAGTGTCATTCAAAAATCTATACGATTAACGGAATGAAGGATAAGAAGGAGATAGAACAAAACAAGGAGGAAAGGAGGAGAGAAGTAAAAGGATAGTGCATGTTGCCCAGCGTTCATTTCAAAAATCAATATTGATCTCCGCGTTGGATACATGACTAAAATTTGATTCGATTTCGATCATAAATAGTTCAAATACGATTTTCTCTTGATTTTTTACATTTATTTAAAGTTTTAAGCACAGCATGTTTTTATTTTCTCGAGCCTGTGATAAGGAACATGCACTAAACCGAATATAATGTCCAAAATCGTTGATAAATGACCAAAACGTCATTCCAACATTTATAAACACGTTTTTTTTTCTGCATATGCCTGATTCTGACCTTTGACTAGTCTTGTATGCTCATAGAAAGTTTTATCTTTTTCTCGAGAGCTTACACACTTACTCAAATTTGGTTAAAATCCATATTCAAAAGCTGAGATACATTAAAGTAAAATATTTTCCAGTTTGATTTACCTCGGTCCAAACAAAGATAAATCTATAAAAGATCTGAGAAGTCCTAGCTGACATATTTCGTTCATAGATACACATACACACATACAAAAACACATTGACACACGCAAGCACCGTGCACTCACGCACCGCAACACACCGCCACACACACACACACACAACACACACACACACACACACACACACACACACACACACACCACACACACACACACACACACACAGAGTTTTCGTGATAATACGAGCAAAATAATCTTCCTCTATTGAGAGAGATTATAGAAAAACTTTTGCCACTACTGTGTCATAAAACATAAGGGAAAAAATACAACCGTTGTCTGCGGGTATGTTTATGTCTTTGCACACAATTGCATATTTTTTTTGTATGTTCAAACGTTTGTAAAGGCTACTGGTCTCTCTAGCTGTCTTTGTCAATCTGTCTGTCTGTCTGTCTCTTTCTCTCTCTCACTTTCTCTCTCTCTCTTTCTCAGTCTGTCTCTCTCTCGCCCTTCTCCTCTTCTCTCAGTTCTTTCTGTCTCCTCTCCTCTCTCTCTTTGTCTGTCTCTGTCTCCTCATTCTCTCTCCCTCTTTTCTCCTTTCACTTTCTCTCTGTATCTCTCTCTCTCTCTCTCTCTCTCTCTCTCTCTCTCTCTCTCTCTCTCTCTCCTCACCCCACTCACACCACCCACAACATTTGTCTTTTTCATCACTTCTTCGTATTCGTCTGTTCGTCATGCTCATTCCAGATTCAAACAGCAGCCATTCAGGTTTTCTGTAAACCGTATATCTCAACGTCTAGATATTGTTTCTGCCTTTTTTCATTATCGAGTTTTTGATTGGTTGGCTGTTTCGATAAAGCCATTGATTCCAGCCAGAGTGCAAACACTGGCCTGTCACTTTCCGTCTTAATCATGTGCCCAACATAGCGGCATGTCAGATTTTATTTGATAGAGTGTTAGTTTCCGTTTGCCCAAGGTGTTGCTACACTGCATTGATACCCTATCATGCCTTCACTTCAGTTCAGCTCACTTCGTGTTGCTCATGGCCCAGCCGACCCGTCAGGCCATATCAGGGCTAACACTACGGTAAAAAACAACTCTAGTCTAATAAAAAAAGCAAACAGACGAAACCGGGTACAAGATTATGCTCTTTACTATAAACACCAAGTAATAGGAACGACAGCGTAGTGGATAAAGCACATGTCTACTTTGCCAAGGTCTTAGGTTCGAGCCTCGGTCAAACCACGAAATTTGCCCTCCCCAACCCCTCCAAATGAAATGTGGTTTCAAAACAATTGTGACTGCCCAGTTCAAGCAAACAGGAACCAGATAAAACACGAAAAAAAAACACAAAAAGAACGCGTATTTAATACAACAAGACAAGACAGGCGCAAATTTTCGGCCAACTGGCCTTTGTCAAGCGTAAGATCACAAACAAACAAACACCAGATACAAAAAAATTAGGAGAAAAAGACTGAAACTTCCCTGCTGTTCCGTTCAGTGTGAGAATAGGAATAAATTATTGTAAGAGGATGTTTAGCTTCATGTACAGCAAAGAAAACAAACGAGACAGTCGTGAAGGAGGCAGACACAAGAAGATCACTAATAAAGAAGATTAGGAAAAGAAAGGCAACATTTTATGAGGAAACGAGAAATTAGAGCACCTGGTCACAATGCGAAAGCCGGAAGGAAAGAGAGTACCAGGTAGACCCTGGGAGAAAATATTGGACGGACTTGCAGGGTGGCTGAGGACAGAGAGGGGATGGGAGATGTACTTGCAGCGACAAGGGATAGATTTGTATGGAGGGCCATGATCGCCATACGTTCTCTTAGATTGTCAATTGGGTATATGTATTGACTGCATGTTTGCTCAAAGGAAATGTGCTGTGCAGGAGCAATTTTAGGCAATGTAGGCCGTTTTATGTATGCTTTAGTCTCCTTAGTTATGTTCACATTTGTATTCAGTTGTTTTTTAATCTCTGTGTTTTAAATCTCCTGGTGTTTTTTGAAATCTCCTGGTGTTTTTTAAATCTCCTGTTTTTTTTAAATCTCCTGGTGTTTTTTTAAATCTCCTGGTGATTTAAATTGGCCGGAATTGTCAGCGCCAAGAGCATATCCTTAGATTATGTGCGTGCATGCATTGATATGCGTACTTAATTTTCTTTTCCACTTGTGGTCAACCAGATATTGTGTACGTTTTGAACGGTTATAGCCCTTATAAGGGTATGTGCAGTCGGTTGGGCTTTAACCCTTTGACTCCGCACCCCGTCCACCAGCATCCTGCGTTGCCAGTCATGCTACCAAAGCAAAAACTTAACCCTTAGATTGGGTACAGGAGTCAAAGGGTTAATAGGAATAAATCAGAACAAGTCTTCTGCAGTCAGTCTTCCGAAATAAGTAAGAAAAATTAGTTAGAATCGTCAACTTTCTCTTTTCGAATTAGACTAGTCAATCTTTCTTTATGAATTAGTTTAGTCAATCTTCTCTTTTTGAATTAGTTTAGTCAATCTTCTCTTTTCGAATTAGACTAGTCAATCTTCTCTTTTTGAATTAGTTTAGTCAATCTTCTCTTTTCCAATTATATTAGTCGATCTTCTCTTTTCGAATTAGAATAGTCAATTTTCTCTTTTCCAATTAGATTATCAATCTTCTCTTTTCGAATTAGAATAGTCAATCTTCTCTTGTCCAATTAGATTAGTCGATTTTATTTTTTTCCAATTATATTAGTCGATCTTCCTTTTTCCAATTATATAAGTCGATCTTCTCTTTTCAAATTATATTAATCGATGTCTTTTCCAGTTATATTAGTCAGTCTTCTCTTTTCCAATTATACTAATCAATCTTCTCTTTTCCAATTATATTAATCAATCTTCTCTTTTCCAATTATATTAGTCGATCTTCTCTTTTCCAATTATATTAATCAATCTTCTCTTTTCCAATTATATTAGTGGATCTTCTCTTTTCCAATTAGTCGATCTTCTCTTTTCCAATTATATTAGTCAATCTTCTCTTTTCCAATTAAATTAGTCGATCTTCTCTTTTCCAATTAGAATGGTCAGTCTTCTCTTTTCCGATTATAATAGTCAATTTTCTTTTTTTAATGAGAATCGTCACTCTTCTTTTTTACAATTATTAGAATAGTCGGTCTTCTTTTTTCCGATTAGAATAGTCAGTCTTCTTTTTTTTCCTATGAGAATAGTCAATCTTCTCTTTTCGAATTATGGTAGTCAATCGTCTCCTTTCTAATTAGACTAGTCAGTCTCGTCTTTTCCAATTAGAATAGTCAATCTTCTCTTTTCCAATTAGAATAGTCAATCTTCTCTTTTCCAATTAAAATAGTCCATCTTCTCTTTTCTAATTAGACTAGTCAATCTTCTCTTTTCCAATCAGAATAGTCAATCTTTTCTTTTCCAGTTATATTAGTCAATCTTCTCTTTTCCAATTGAAATAGTCAATCTTCCCTTTTCTAATTAGACAAGTCAATCTTCTCTTTTCCAGTTAGAATAGTCAATCTTCTCTTTTCCAGTTAGATTAGTCAGTTTATTCCTATTCTCACACTGAACGGAACAGCAGGGAAGTTTCAGTCCTTTTCTCCTAATTTTTGTATCTGGTGTTTGTTTGTTTGTTTGTGATCTTACGCTTGACAAAGGCCAGTTGGCCGAAAAGTTGCGCCCGTCTTGTCTTCTTGTGTTAAATACGCGTTCTTATTCTTTCTTCGTGTTTTTTCTGGTTCCTGTTTGTTTGAACGCGGGCAGTCGCACTTGTTTTGGATAGAGTGGTCAATCTTCTGTTTTCCCATTCTTCCTTCCACAGCACTGATGCACGAGAGTGGCTACATGTTTCTGGAGCCAGAGAACAACAGGAGCATACCCGTGTGGATGACGGAGCCAGGACTGACCATAGAGAGTGCTGGTCTTTCATAAAGACCTCCCCGGGGAAGAAGACACGCTTCGAGTCCATGGACATGCTGCTGCAAACCACCTGTAATTCGGATCTTGTGGATAGAGGGGTCTTCTGTGACTTCGCCACTGCTAACGGCTCCACCATATGGCACTACTTCATGTATAATTGCAGTTAGTATTGTTTTTTTATGCATTTGTGTCGATTGAAATTGTCTGTCTGTTTGCTTGCATGTTTGTTTCTTTGTTTGTTTTGTTTTAGAATTCATTTCCTGGGATTTAATGTCCCGTGGCTTGCCATGTCCCAAAAAGTAATTTATTTTGTGTTGACTCTTTTTTTTAAAAACTTGTGTTTAGATAGGGAGTAACCAGTTTCTGAAATCCTGCCTTCAGTGGAAAATATTTATTCATTCATTCATTCGTTCGTTCATTCATTTATTCATTCGTTCGTTCATTCATTCATTATTTTTGACTTATTCTTTATTTGTTTATGTATTCTTATATACATATTTTGGTAATCAGTAGAAAAACAAGGAAAAAAAAAGAAAAGAAAAGAAATCCCCTCATGCAAAATTACAGCAAATGTCACAACATTGAGAAAAGTTGATAAGTTTAAATATAAAGGAACAGTCTTCTCACCAGATGGCAACTAATCGACCGATTCCCAAAAAGTTAATCTCATTCGATAGTTCTTTCTGATGTCGCGGACTTGTCATTAGCTACACACATACTGATTTGTCATTACTCACACACATACTGATTTGTCATTAGCCACACACATTACTAATTTGTCATTAGCCACACATATACTGATTTGTCATTACTCACACACATACTAATTTGTCATTAGCCACACACTACTGATTTGTCATTACTCACACACATACTGATTTGTCATTAGCCACACACATACTGATTTGTCATTAGCCACACACCTACTGATTTGCCATTACTCACACACATACTGATTTGTCATTAGCCACACACATACTGATTTGTCATTAGCCACACACACATACTGATTTGTCATTAACCACACACATACTGATTTATTATTAGTCACACACACATACTGATTTGTCATTAGCCACACACATACTGATTTGTCATTAGCCACACACATACTGATTTGTCATTAGCACACATATACTGATTTGTCATTAGTCACACATATACTGATTTGTCATTAGCTACACAAATGCTGATTTGTCATTAGCCACACACCTACTGATTTGTCATTGGCCACACACACCTACTGATTTGCCATTAGCCACACACCTACTGATTTGTCATTAGCCACACATACTGATTTGTCATTAGCCACACACCTACTGATTTGCCATTAGCCACACACCTACTGATTTGTCATTAGCCACACATACTGATTTGTCATTAGCCACACATACTGATTTGTCATTAGCCACACACACCTACTGATTTGTCATTAGCCACACACCTACTGATTTGTCATTAGCCACACACATACTGATTTGTCATTGGCCACACACATACTGATTTGTCATTAGCCACACACATACTGATTTGTCATTAGCCACACACATACTGATTTGTCATTGGCCACACACATACTGATTTGTCATTAGCCACACACATACTATTTGTCATTAGCCACACACATACTATTTGTCATTAGTCACACACATACTGATTTGTCATTAGCCACACACGTACTGATTTGTCATTAGCCACACACATACTGATTTGTCATTAGTCACACACATACTGATTTGTCATTGGCCACACACACCTACTGATTTGCCATTAGCCACACACCTACTGATTTGTCATTAGCCACACACATACTGATTTGTCATTAGCCATACACATACTGATTTGTCATTAGCCACACACCTACTGATTTGCCATTAGCCACACACCTACTGATTTGTCATTAGCCACACACATACTGATTTGTCATTAGCCACACACATACTATTTGTCATTAGCCACACACATACTATTTGTCATTAGCCACACACGTACTGATTTGTCATTACACACACATACTGATTTGTCATTAGTCACACACATACTGATTTGTCATTAGCCACACACAAACTGATTTGTCATTAGCCACACACATACTGATTTGTCATTAGTCACACACATACTGATTTGTCATTAGCCACACACAAACTGATTTGTCATTAGCCACACACATACTGATTTGTCATTAGCTACACACATGTGATTTGTCATTAGCTACACACCCAGCACACGCGCCCGTCAAAGATGGAAAGATGCTCGGCTAACAGCTTGAGTTCTCCATACTCCTCTAAAAGTCTGACCATGCACATCGAGCCAAACGAGTCTGGAGAATATCGCTGTATGAAAGTGATTTATTAACAATAGTAAACGGTTATAACTCTCTTCTCACATCACCGGATGAGAATGATTTATGACAGTAGTAAACCTGTAGTATCTCATATCACCGTATGAGAATGATTTATGACAGTAGTAACCTGTAGTATCTCATATCACCGTATGAGAATGATTTATGACAGTAGTAAACCTGTAGTATCTCATATCACCGTGTGAGAATGATTTATGACAGTAGTAAACCTGTAGTATCTCACATCACCGGATGAGAATGATTTATGACAGTAGTAAACCTGTATATCTCATATCACCGGATGAGAATGATTTATGACAGTAGTAAACCAGTAGTATCTCATATCACCGGATGAGAATGATTTATGACAGTAGTAAACCTGTAGTATCTCATATCACCGGATGAGAATGATTTATGACAGTAGTAAACCAGTAGTATTCTCATATCACCGTGTGAGAATGATTTATGACAGTAGTAAACCAGTAGTATCTCATATCACCGTGTGAGAATGATTTATGACAGTAGTAAACCTGTAGTATCTCATATCACCGTATGAGAATGATTTATGACAGTAGTAAACCTGTAGTATCTCATATCACCGTGTGAGAATGATTTATGACAGTAGTAAACCTGTAGTATCTCATATCACCGTGTGAGAATGATTTATGACAGTAGTAAACCTGTAGTATCTCATATCACGTGTGAGAATGATTTATGACAGTAGTAAACCTGTAGTATCTCATATCACCGTATGAGAATGATTTATGACAGTAGTAAACCTGTAGTAACATATCACCGTGTGAGAATGATTTATGACAGTAGTAAACCTGTAGTATCTCATATCACCGTGTGAGAATGATTTATGACAGTAGTAAACCTGTAGTATCTCATATCACCGTGTGAGAATGATTTATGACAGTAGTAAACCAGTAGTATCTCATATCACCATATGAGAATGATTTATGACAGTAGTAAACCAGTAGTATCTCATATCACCGTGTGAGAATGATTTATGACAGTAGTAAACCTGTAGTATCTCATATCACCGTGTGAGAATGATTTATGACAGTAGTAAACCAGTAGTATCTCATATCACCATATGAGAATGATTTATGACAGTAGTAAACCTGTAGTATCTCATATCACCTATGAGAATGATTTATGACAGTAGTAAACCTGTAGTATCTCATATCACCGTGTGAGAATGATTTATGACAGTAGTAAACCGTAGTATCTCATATCACCATATGAGAATGATTTATGACAGTAGTAAACCTGTAGTATCTCATATCACCGTATGAGAATGATTTATGACAGTAGTAAACCTGTAGTATCTCATATCACCGTATGAGAATGATTTATGACAGTAGTAAACCTGTAGTATCTCATATCACCGTTGAGAATGATTTATGACAGTAGTAAACCTGTAGTATCTCATATCACCGTATGAGAATGATTTATGACAGTAGTAAACCTGTAGTATCTCATATCACCGTATGAGAATGATTTATGACAGTAGTAAACCGTAGTATCTCATATCACCGTGTGAAATGATTTATGACAGTAGTAAACCTGTAGTATCTCATATCACCGTTGAAATGATTTATGACAGTAGTAAACCTAGTATCTCATATCACCTTGAGAATGATTTATGACATAGTAAACTGTTATCTCATATCACCGTGTGAGAATGATTTATACAGTAGTAAACCTGTATATCATTCACCATATGAGAATGATTTATGACAGTAGTAAACCAGTAGTATCTCATATCACCGTGTGAGAATGATTTATGACAGTAGTAAACCGTAGTATCTCATATCACCGTGTGAGAATGATTTATGACAGTAGTAAACCTGTAGTATCTCATATCACCGTATGAGAATGATTTATGACAGTAGTAAACCAGTAGTATCTCATATCACCGTGTGAGAATGATTTATGACAGTAGTAAACATGTAGTATCTCATATCACCGATGAGAATGATTTATGACAGTAGTAAACCAGTAGTATCTCATATCACCAGTATGAGAATGATTTATGACAGTAGTAAACCTGTAGTATCTCATATCACCGTGTGAGAATGATTTATGACAGTAGTAAACCTGTAGTATCTCATATCACCGTATGAGAATGATTTATGACAGTAGTAAACCAGTAGTATCTCATATCACCGGTATGAGAATGATTTATGACAGTAGTAAACCTGTAGTATCTCATATCACCGTGTGAGAATGATTTATGACAGTAGTAAACCAGTAGTATCTCATTTCTCCATGGAAGATTAGTCGTGAATCTTATTTCAGCCTTTCCAAATGAGACAACTTATACAGATAAACCATGTAGAAAAACCAATCACCATATGGACCGTTAAGGTACCCTGTAGTTAAATCCAGTAGTGACCATACAGGTGGAGGAAGATTGAAGAATCAAAAAACCTCTGGTAATCTCATCATCAGCTGTTGCACAAGAATATGACTTTGTTAACCTGTATCCTATACCCTACTACAGCTTTTTAAAACTTTTCATTTGACCTTAACTGTAGTTCTCTATACTGTGAGATGAATCAAATGTGTATTTTTTTTGCATGGCTTGCTTGATTTTTATGACAATAACCGTAAAGCAGCCTATGATCATCATCATCTCATTGCCCTGCGCAGCTTTGGTCATGCCTTCCAATAAATCTATACCCTGTCGCTACAAATACACCACTGTCTGTCCTCAGCCACCCTGCAAGTCCGTCCAATATTTTCTCTCTGGTCTGTCTGGTGCTCTCTTTCCTCCCGTTTACCTGTTGTGACTAGGTGCTTTAATTTCGTTTGCATCCTAAAATGTTCTATAAACGTTGCTTCTCTTTTCCTAATCATCTTTCTTAATGTTCTTCTTGGTTTGCCCTATGATGTAATAACGAAAACAAGCTAGTATTAATTAAACATGGTCCATCAGTGCTGTCAGGTCAAATCAATACAGTATATAAAGAATAAGAAGAAAGTACAGGAGAATGGAATCCTTTAGAGAAGTTATCTGTACACTGTAGCTGATACCATAGTTTTGTCAGTCATAAACACAGAGACGAATTGACAAAAGTGGTGCAGATATAGGTAAGCTCATTGACAAATTCCATGTTCACAAGTGGTACAGATATAGGTAAGCTCATTGACAAATTCCATGTTCACAAGTGGTACAGATATAGGTAAGCTCATTGACAAATTTCACGTTCACAAGTGGTACAGATATAGGTAAGTTTCATTTGACAAATTCCACTTCACAAGTGGTACAGATATAGGTAAGTTCATTGACAAATTCACTTCACAGTGGTACAGATATAGGTAAGTTCATTGACAAATTCCCACTTCACAAGTGTACAGATATAGGTAAGTTCATTGACAAATTCCATTATCACAAGTAGGTACAATATAGGTAAGCTCATTGACAAATTCCATGTTCACAAGTGGTACAGATATAGGTAAGCTCATTGACAAATTCCATGTTCACAAGTGGTACAGATATAGGTAAGCTCATTGACAAATTCCATGTTCACAAGTGGTACAGATATAGATAAGTTCATTGACAAATTCCACGTTCACAAGTGGTACAGATATAGGTAAGTTCATTGACAAATTCCATGTTCACAAGCGATACAGATATAGGTAAGCTCATTGACAAATTCCACGTTCACAAGTGGTACAGATATAGGTAAGTTCATTGACAAATTCCATGTTCACAAGCGATACATATATAGGTAAGCTCATTGACAAATTCCACGTTCACAAGTGATACAGATATAGGTAAGCTCATTGACAAATTCCACGTTCACAAGTGATACAGAGATCGGAAAGCTCATTGACAAATTCCATGTTCACAAGTGGTACAGATATAGATAAGCTCATTGACAAATTTCACGCTCACAAATGATACAGAGATAGGTAAGCTCATTGACAAATTCTACGCTCACAAGGAAAACCTCAATGACAAGAAATGTGAGAAAAGGAAGCAAAAATACCAGCAAACAAAGCAGCTTATTCAACAAAAACTGTGGCAGATGAAGAACCCATGGTGAGAGTCGAAAGCTGCAGAACTCCAGGCTGTCGCTGATGCCAATGGCAAGAAGTCATTGCATGGTGGCCCATATGCGGTGAATGGACCAGACTTCTAGCTCAGTACCGATATAAACCTCTGACCATTCCATTCTGATGATAGAGAAAGCTGAGCTGACATCTTACTGCGTTGGGATGAGGACTTGAGCACATTGTTGAACAGGGAATCAACAATATCTGAGGACAACAGTGCAGCATTCTCCTAGTGCCAGTAAAGAGATCTCCAGCAGATCCAGCTTCAGTGCCATGATTACCAAAGCCCTAGGAGGGCTTCAGGAGTTGAAGGTATTCTTATGGATACTCACAGGAATGGAGGCGAGATGATCTTGGAGAAGCTGACAAACTTGTACCAGTCTGTGTGTGCGTGCGTGTATGTGTGCGCGCGCGTATGTGTGCGTGTGTGTGTGTGTGTGTCTGCCTGTCTGTCTGTCTGTGTGTGTGTCTGTTTGTCTGTCTTTGACAATTACGTACAAGTTTTGTATCACGTTTTAATGCTGTCATCATCATGTGCCCTGCTGCATGGCATTGGCGATCATGGTCCTCCACACGAATCTATCCCCTGTCGCTGCAAGTACATCTCCCACCCTCTCTGTTTTCAGCCACCCTGTAAGTTCGTCCAATATTTTCTCCCTGGGTCTACCTGGTGTTCTCTTTCCCTCCAGCTTTCCTGTTGTGACCAGGTGTTCTAATTCCCCTTTCCTCATAATGTGTCCTAAAAATGTTACTTTGCTTCCATCGGTTTAATGCTGTAATAAGTAAAAATGTGTTGTTTTTTTCTTGTCATTATTTCATGTATGATACCTTAATAATTGATCAGGTTATCTTGAAATTGGTTCAAAATTTACTCCATAGCTTCATGTATGATTTCAGATAAGCGTTGTGGACTCCAGACCGTCTGCCGTGACAACAGGTTCCTTTGGCATCCTATTCATCGTTTTAGTCATCGGCTTCATCATCGCAGCTGATGTCATCTCGGTAGTGCAGTTCCTCTTGAAACATATAGGCAAAACCAAAAACGTTGCAGAAACCAGCTGATCATACAGAAAGATTCATCCCCAAAATGATGCTGACTAAAAGTGGGTAAGTGATCCAGGTATAGAAATCCGACTGCAACACTTTTGAAATGAACTGATTGTAATCAGCTGCAACACTTTGAAAATGAACTGATTGAAATGTGCTGCAACACTTTGAAATGAACTGATTGTAATCAGCTGCAAACAACTTTGAAAATGAAACTGATTGAATGTGCTGCAACACTTTGAAATGAACTGATTGTAATCGCTGCAACACTTTGAAATGAACTGATTGAAATGTGCTGCTAAATACTTTGAAATGAACTGATTGAAATGTGCTGCAACACTTTTGAAATGAACTGATTGAAATGTGCTGCAACACTTTGAAATGAACTGATTGAATTGCTACAAATTGAAACTGATTGTATCTGCTGCAACACTTTTAAATGGACTGATTGAAATTGCTGAAACACATAAATGAAACAAATGTGATTGTAATCTGCTGCAACATTCTGAAATAAACTGAATCAAATATTAAATCATCATATGAATAAAAAGTGTAATGTGTTAGTATTGGCACTGCTGTGCCATTGAATACGAATGCCACAAGGATTAGTTTATGAATGTACATGTATGTGTGAATGAAACTGTCCTTTGATGTTGCCTATGCACTAGCGTGGCTGATCTTATCTGATTGTATATGGTACCTCTAGAGAAGTGTGCATGTCTGACTTTTTACAGCAGTGTGTCATATGACTGCTAAGGCCGATGAATTACTGTAAGTCTGTTGTATCTGAGACATCTGAAAGTAGTCTTTCAAATCAATTCACGTACAAAGAGGCCATCCTGCCGAACTGTATGGCTTTGGATTGCCCAAACAGAGATTTGAGAGTTTCATTGCTCTTGGTCGTTAGAATTACTCTGGACAAAAATCTCTGAAAGTAGGGGGTCCGAGGGAAGTACCCCCCACCCCACCCCCTCCCCTCGGACATTTTTTCCCATAGATTGAAATCTGTGCAGTCTGAGCGTTTCATGGGCATCGAATTCAGGTATGTTTCACTTTTTAAAGTTTCAACGTTTTGTGCACTTAAAGACAACAAAAATAAAGAAAACGGTATGTAAAATTTTGATTCTCAAGTTTATTACAAATCTTCAATGACAAATCAAGGATACAATTTTGTTTTCTCTCTTCAAAGAAACGAAGAAACTTGTATTTTTCCCCACAAGGAAACTTGGTCGATTTCCGCTGAAAATTGCGGATCCGGTATCTGCTACACCATGTTCTTCTTTGACTGGTCAAGATTTAATTTGTTTTGGAGCTGAGAATTCGGCTGTGAAGATAATGTACACTGTTACTGTTTTGCCCATTTTGGCTTTTGATATATAGTTTGACTGTTTGGCATTCCGGTAAACCCAGATCGGCTCCTTCTCTGATTTGGGTTTACCGGAACGCCAAAGAACCAAAACTATGTATCAAAAGGTAACACGGACAAACTCGTTGAATGTGAGTGTGATCAATGAATCTTTAGATAATGCTGATATGGAACAATCCATTGGCCATAGTGGGTGATGTGGGACACTTGATGATGTGGGACACTCCAATGGCCACACTGGATGATGTGGGACACTGAGTGATGTGGATGATGTTGGACAACCGGATGATGTGGGACATGGAGGATGTGGGACACTGGATAATGTGGGGCATGGATGATGTGGGACGCTGAATGATGTGGGACGCTTCACTGGTCACAATGGATGATGTGGGACACTCCATTAGCCACACTGGATAATGTGGGACACTGGATGATGTGGGACACTGGATGAAGTGGGACAATGATGTGGGACAATGGATAATGAGGTACAATGGATGATGTGGGACACTCCATTAGCCACACTGGATAATGTGGGACATGGATGATGTGGAACACTGGATGAAGTGGGACAATGATGTGGGACAATGGATAATGAGGGACAATGATGTGGGACACTCCATTAGCCACACTGGATAATGTGGGACATGGATGATGTGGAACACTGGATGAAGTGGGACAATGATGTGGGACAATGGATAATGAGGGACAATGGATGATGTGGGACACTCCATTAGCCACACTGGATAATGTGGGACATGGATGATGTGGAACACTGGATGAAGTGGGACAATGGATGATGTGGGAAATGGATAATGAGGGACAATGGATGATGTGGGACACTCCATTAGCCACACTGGATAATGTGGGACATGGATGATGTGGAACACTGGATGAAGTGGGACAATGGATGATGTGGGGAATGATAATGAGGGACACTGATGATGTGGGACACTCCATTAGCCACACTGGATAATGTGGGACATGGATGATGTGGAACACTGGATGAAGTGGGACAATGGATGATGTGGGGATGGATAATGAGGGACAGTGGATGATGTGGGACACTCATTAGCCACACTGGATGATGTGAGACAATGGATAGTGTGGGACAATGGATGATGTTGGGCACTGGATGATATGGGACACTTCACTGGCCACATCAGATGATGTGGAACACTCCATTAGCCACACTGGATGATGTGGGACACTGGATGACGTGGGATGCCGGATGATGTCAGACACTTCACTGGCCACACTGATAGACAGTGTCAAACTTATCCCCGAGTGTCCACCTCACAAACCACTGGGAAGAGTAAGGTGACATAAAATCATGGGGTTTGTTTGTTTTTTGAATGGCCATATTTCAAAATTGTCTCGGAACATGTTATCTACAGAAGAGTTTATTATTATTTGTTCTGTTTGTGTGTGTGTGTTTATGTGTATGTGTGTGTGTGAGTGTTTTATTTTTGTTTGTTTGTTGTGTGAAAGACTATATTTATCAGTGATTTATACATTTTTCTTATTTGTATATTTTTTGTGGATTAAGGTGGACTACCACCTATTTCTAATATCATGTTTATGATTGTTTGTATCATTCTTGTGGTATCAGCTTTGGGTTTCATAGGTCCTTCTTCCCCCCACCCCACCCCCATCCTTAAATTTCAAAACTTTGCCAGCACAGACTGTTTAGCTTAGACTCAGGGAATCTGCCAGATAACTGCTGGCATATTTGGGTGGAGCACATATGGAATTGTCTGAGTGCAATGAATCCATTTTGAACAAATCACCCATTATTTTTGATGAACCATGTTTACGCTGCGTTGGTGTATTGGTGGGCGTATCTGATTATGTTTCATCATCATGTGCACCCCACCCCCTCCCCTCGGACATTTTTTTCCCATAGGAAAATGACAAATCAAGGATACAATTTTGTTTTCTCTCTTCAAAGAAACGAAGAAACTTGTATTTTTCCCCACAAGGAAACTTGGTCGATTTCCGCTGAAAATTGAGGATCCGGTACCTGCTACACCATGTTCTTGTTTGATTGGTCAAGATTTAATTTGTTTTGTAGCTGAGAATTCGGCTGTGAAGATAATGTACACTGTTACTGTTTTGCCCATTTTGGCTTTTGATATATAGTTTGACTGTTTGGCATTCCGGTAAACCCAGATCGACTCCTTCTCTGATTTGGGGTTTACCGGAACGCCAAAGAACCAAAACTATGTATCAAAAGGTAACACGGACAAACTCGGTTGAAC
This sequence comes from Monoplex corrugatus, assembly GCA_030674185.1. Classification (NCBI taxonomy): domain Eukaryota; kingdom Metazoa; phylum Mollusca; class Gastropoda; order Littorinimorpha; family Ranellidae; genus Monoplex; species Monoplex corrugatus. The sequence continues at coordinate 63,726,416 of JAPXFY010000014.1, forward strand.
GTGAGTGTGACAAATCAAGGATACAATTTTGTTTTCTCTCTTCAAAGAAACGAAGAAACTTGTATTTTTCCCCACAAGGAAACTTGGTCGATTTCCGCTGAAAATTGCTGATCCGGTACCTGTTACATTATCTTCACAGCCGAATTCTCAGTATTTTGCAGTTCTTACAATTTACAAAACTTTGATTGACACAACAGACAGATACTCAAAACAAACGATCTTCCTTTTACACATGCAGTTGTCTTATATTTAACCCTTTGACTCCCGCACCCTATCCACCAGCTGCAGGAAGTTTAAGGTTTTGCTTTGCAGGCATGGTGCATTGTCACAGGGTGCTGGAGGACGGGGTGCAAATATCAAAGGGTTAACAAAACTTAGATTCATATAACAGACAGATACTCAATGGAAAAAAAATGTCTTCTTCTGTAGATAACATGCTCCAAGACAATTTTGAAATATGGCCATTCAAAAAACAAACAAACCCCATGATTTTATGTCACCTTACTCTTCCCAATGGTTTGTGAGGTGGACACTCGGGGATAAGTTTGACACTGTCTATCAGTGTGGCCAGTGAAGTGTCTGATATCATCCGGCATCCCACGTCATCCAGTGTCCCACATCATCCAGTGTGGCTAATGGAGTGTTCCACACGGTGTTAGTGATCATGGCCCTCCATATGAATTTATCTTTTACCCCTGCAGGTGTATGTCTCCTACCTTTTCCGTCCTCATCCACTCTGCAAAACTGTGATGTTTTCTGCCTGGGTGTGCCTGGTGCTCTTTTTCCCCCCTCTAGCCTTCCTATTGTGACTATATTTAATAATTTATACTGCACTAATGTATTGACATGGCAACCATCCACTCCCCCAATCCCCCCCTTTTTTTTTCTGTGTAAAGCGCAACAAGAATTCATTGACATGGACTTTTTGCACCATGCTGATTGAATTCTTATTATTATCATCATCATCAGTATCATTATTATTAAATTTTAGTCAAAGATATTAAGTTTGGAAGTTTTCACTAACATGGACTGTTTGCACTATGCTTATCAAATTACTATTATTGTTATATTGTTATCATCATCATCATCATCATCATCATTATTATTGTTAAATTGTGGTCAAAGATAAACATTATTGAGTTTGGAAGACAAAGTCTCAAGGTCAAGGTCACATTGATGAAAATATAAAAAGTGAAAAAAATCAGAACTATTTGAAGAATGTGTGTGTGTAAGCAATTTCTCAGGAATTTCTGACAATCTCTAAAGTCTGTTTTCCTTGTCACAGTCTACCAGTGTCCTCGATGCGCATCGATTTTATTTCAAATGGAGCTTTTTCAAGGTCACAGTGCCCTTGAAAAATACAAAATCTGGATTTTGTACCCTTTTTTTCATTTTTACAAAAAGGGAGGCTATCAAAAGGCATGACCATCTTACTGTTTTTGTTTTGTATAGCTTCTTAGAGGGTTTTGTTGTGCATGTTTGTTTGTTTTTCAGATACATTGTAATCTGCTAATGTGAGGCCAACTTTAGGCCATAGGTCCTGGCAGTTCGGAGTTGAGTTTGTTCAAGATTCAGCACACTTAGACAATTCCATATGCGCTCCTATCCAAATCTTACCAGCCATTACCAGACCACCATGAATTCCAGTATGGAAATTCTCCTTTCATTGAGCACACATGAATACACACACACATGTATGCACACGTTCACACACATACATGTACGCACACATACGCATGTACACACACACACACACACACACACACAAGTAAACACACACATAAGTAAACACACACACATAAACACGCATTTATGCACACGTACACACACATGCATGTACACACACATGCATGTACACACACAAGTACACGCACACACATGTACACACACACACACATGTACATGTACACACACACACACATGTACATGTACACACACACATGTACACACACACACAAACCTTCATTAAAACAAAACAAAACAAAACAAAGGCCAACAATTCTGTCAACATCTCAATATTTTTAATTATCACAAACTGATCAACCAAACAGTATTTCAACTTGATAAAAGCAGTGAATCTCACCACACCAATGCATCATCACATGCGAGACAAAATAGTAAACATTCATAGATCTGTACAGCGATAATCTACAAAGTAAACTTGTCAACAGGAACAGTTAACCCGCTGACGCCTGCACCCTATCCACTGGCATTCGGCATTCTCAATCATACTAGCAAAACAAATATTTAACCCTTTGACCCCCTTACCCTATTCACCAGCTTCCGACAGGAAGCTGGTGGATAGGGTGAGGGAGTCAAAGGCTTAAGTTTTGCAGTTGGTGGACAGAGAGCGGGAGTCAAAGGGTTAATACACACAAACCATAAGAGCGAACAACAACAAAGAATTTACATTTCAATTATCTCACAGTATTTTGCAGTTCTTACAATTTACAAAACTTTGATTGACACAACAGACAGATACTCAAAACAAACGATCTTCCTTTTACACATGCAGTTGTCTTATATTTAACCCTTTGACTCCCGCACCCTATCCACCAGCTGCAGAAAGTTTAAGGTTTTGCTTTGCAGGCATGGTGCATTGTCGCAGGGTGCTGGAGAACGGGGTGCGAATATCAAAGGGTTAACAAAACTTAGATTCATATAACGGACAGATACTCAATGGAAAAAAAATGTCTTCCTTTTATTCATGCAGTTATTCTTACATTTACAACTTAGATTAACCCTTTCACTCCCGCACCCTATCTACCAACTGCAAAAATTTAACCCTTCTACTTCCTTCACCCTACCCACCAGCTTCCTGGAGGAAGTTGGTGGATAGGGTGAGGAAGTGAACCTGAAAGTGTTAATTTTTCTCTGCTGTCATGGTTGACAATGCGGAATGCTGGCAGATAGGGTGAGGGAGTCAAAGGATTAATACAACAGAAATATATTCAAAGCAAACGATCTTCCTTTTAATTTATACAGTTAGAACAACAGATACTCAAAGCAAACTATCTTCCTTTCCTTTCATACAATCTTTAAATAACAAACCTGAGACAAAAACAAACAGGGAGATGTTCAAAACATAACGATCTTCCTTTTTCAGCACCATAGAATATTTCAGTAACTCTGATCTTGAAGGTATACTGTCTTGTTCAAACTCAAGCCACCAGTATAAACACATTGAATGTTCCACCCATATTAGCCTTGCTGTTTCAAGCCCAGCCGACTGTGCAGAGCCATGTCAGGGCTATAACCACATCAAAACACACGACACTTCACTGATCCTTAAAAAAAAAAAAAAGGAAAAAAAATTAAGCACATGTATTGATGCATTCGTGCACATGGTCTATAAAGATATGTCCATGATGCTGACCACTCTCCTCAACTTATCACCAAGGGATTTGAAAAAACAAACATGAATACAAATGTTAGTATAACTCAGGACAATGAAACATATACAAAAAACTGGCCTAAATTTCCTAAAACTGCTTCTGCATATCACATTTCCTTACTGCCAAAAATGCTGTTTAAATACGTATACCCAATTATCGGTCCTAATCTTAACAGAAAGTATGTCAGGCTTTAGAGAACATACAGGTGAATGGACCAGCAAGGCAGAAAATGACAGGAAGAAATGACAGAAAACAAAGGAACAAGGCAGAAACATAGCGAGTGACAGAAAAGAGGAAATTTCCAGCAGTGTCCGACAGTGGGGACACTGTTTATATTAAAAGAGCCCCCGGCATCCCCATGGGGGATTCCATCCGTACTTATTTATCTTTTCAAAAATAAATGACAAATCTGTGCTTACAAATTTCAAATTATTGGCTCTAATGACCAAATAATAGATTATATCCAACACATTGTGATCCAAATTTACACATTCACAAGATCTGCACTGGGCTTGCTCTGTGATCCTGATTTGGAAAAGACAGAAAAAATGAGCCAAATTTCATAAAGCTCTTAGGATAAAGTTATCAAAACAAAACTCCTAGCTGACACATTTTGTTCCCACACTTGTATGTACACACACACACACACACACACACACACACATACACACACACACACACACACACACACCGTCGTCGTCGTCATCATCATCAACCATTTATTATCAGATTAATAACTTGACAGTTGTACTAACATTAAAAACATTCATCACTCAACTTGGAAACAGTATAAAGAAACTTTAGAAATATTTTCAAATAGATAACATTTATTCAAGAGCAAAAATGGACTGATAAGAATATAATTGTTGTAAATCTTAACAGTTGTAATTTCAAACTTCAATTGAAACTTTATACAACAATATGAGACACACACACACACACACACACACACACACACACACACACACACACACATACACATCAGGAAGGCAATCTATCATTATTGTCTTTTCCTTCTAAATTGCTACAGAGAACAGCACCCTCACACAACACTTCAATTATTCAACATGCCGCCAAATGCAAATTCATTCATTAAAATATCCATGTTAGGAAGAATACTTTTTCTTTTTTCTGCATTGCTTTACTGACCAGAGCCCCCACACATCATAGTTCGGTTCTTCAACATACCACCAAACCCAAATTCATTAAGCTGAAGTCTTAACATAAGGAAGACCACAGACAAGTTAATCTTATCATTCAAACTGCACACTTTCACTACTGCTATTTCACTTTGGAGTTCAGTGATGCCTGTTCTTTTCTTAAATATGCAGGATATTGCTAACTATTGTTATTGTTATTATTTTTATTGTTGTTTAAAGCCCAGCCGACTGCGTAGAGCCATATCAGGGCTACTGCCGCTTCAAAACATACAAAACTTCAACAGGAAAAACAAAAAGAAAAGAAAATTAAGTACACGTATCAATGCATTCGTGCACGTACTCTAAGGACATGCCCCCGGCGTTGACCACTCTGTCCAATATATCACACAGGGTTTTTAAAAAAAAAACACCTAAATACAAATTTTAACTTAACTAAGGATGATAAGGCATATATAAAAACGGGTCTAAATTACCTAAAGTTGCTTCTGCGTATCTCACCTCCCAAGAGCCAAAAAATGCACTTAATACATATACCCAATTATCAATCCTAAGAGAAAGTACATAAGACTTTATCAAACATATACAGGTGAATGGACCAGCAAAGCAGAAAAAGATAGGAAAAAATTTTAGAGAAAGCAAAGGAACAAAACAAAAACAAAGAGAGCGACAGAAAAGAGGAAATTTGTAGCACAGAATTTCCAGAAGGTGGGGATACTGTTTATACTGAAATAGCCCCCGCCATCCCCCCCCCCCCCCCCCGGGGGGGGGGGGGGATATTGCTAACTAAACCTAGTGGTGCCTCTTATGAATGACTACAATCACTCACAAAACCAGACTGAATGACCATCCGTACTTCTTAGGAGAGCACCAACGCATCCTTCATGAACCACAAACACCAAGGCTTTAACATGAATTTACCTGAAGAATTATATAAAAATGATGAACTAAAAGCTCATCAGCAACATCACTATAAGAGGAATGACAACAGAGCACAGAGCTACAGAACCTGGGATAATTTTCAAAATGGTATGATGATTCATTCCTCAATTTACCTGCACTGGAAAATAACTGTAAAGTTTAAACAGATTTCCAAAGTTTCCCAAACCATGACAACATTGTATTACTCTTCAGTTTGGTATTTGGAGCTTGTTCAAGAGGGGTTCATCGCGCTCATGCAAGTCCATATGCACTCCATCCAATCTGCAAACAACTATTTGACAGACTCCCAGAGTCTGTGCAAAACCTTATGCATTGGGGGGGGGTGAGGGGTAGAAGGGATCTATGGAACACTAGGCAGCCACCACCAGAATGATGAAAATATTACGAGGAGCAGCGGACTCGTCAAATCTGTTAACACTATGGTCCGGGATTGAACTCAAGATATCCATACCAACACAGTGCTCTGAGTATACAGGGCAACGAACAGTTAACCCTTTGACTTGCTCAGCCTATCGACTAGAATCCTGCTTAGTCAGCTATGACAGCAGAGCAAAAATGTAACCCTTTGGCTCCCTTACCCTATCCACCAGATTCCTGCATGAAGCTGATGGATAGGGTGAGGAAGTCAAAGGGTTAATTTTTTGCTGATGGTAGATAGGTGCAGAAGTCAGAGTTAGAAACAAAAAGTTCCCACAGTTTCTCAAACCATGGGAACCATGTATAAGCAACATCAAACTGTTTCTGTATGAAACATCCACATGTATTTAGACTGTATGCACAATGATAAATGACACTCCGACACAAAAATCATCTAAGCATAGTTAAATTCATTTTTCAGAAAGGATGTGACAGAACAGAAAAAATGCATTTATAAATGTGCACACTCCTCCACAGAAAAATATATATATACATAATTACATAGTTTTATATATGTATATGTATACATACCTTTGTATAACACTACATTATTAATGCAGTGTTCAAATCCAATTGTTCACAGACTTATACATAATCATATATCACATATATTTCCAGTCTCAAGTCTTGCAAATAATTCTCACTTTTACATCCACAAACACATATCTTGCTGTATAGTAGGGTTATAAGCCATCTGTAGTTTATATATTACTGCAGTGGATACAAAAATATTTATCTGGGATGTACACATATCAGCAATTTATCAAATACTCAAAGATGTCCACATGCACACACAAAGCTGTTAGCATCAGCTACACATAACACCTCTATACACAATTAATTTTCTTTTTCAAACTCTCATACACAGTGGGTGGCTCTGTGTCACAGATTGCAGCAGCCAACTCTGAACTTGGTGACAATGACAGGTCAGAATACAGATATAAACACAGTCATTCAACTGATTTTTTTTTCAAATACAGTACACATGTAAACACAGTCGTTCAGTGAGTCAGTCACACAAGGTCACCCACATAAGATCTGTTACACTGTTGGAACTACAAGTCCAAGGTACCAGGCAAGTACAACGTCACCGGTACCAATGCCAACCAGTCAGTGCAGTGTATACAGCCCTATGCACCTTCTTTATTCCTCACACACGTCTTTAACCCTCCGACTCCCGCACCTTGTCCGCCAGCATCCTACATCGCCAACCATGTTAGGCAAGCAAAAACTTAACCCTTTGACTCCCTCATCCTATCCACCAGCTTCCTGGAATGGGGTGAGGGAGTCAAAGGGTTAAGTTTTTGCTGTTGATGGACAGAGCGCAGGAGTCAAAGGGTTAACCCAAACTGATACAGCAGGGTCTGTAATATGTAAGGTCACACGAAACAATAAATTCCGCTCACTGAATAAGTGCCTCTTCAAGAGACTCGGTAACAACAGGCTTGCCTTAGTTATTTTCTCTTCCCTTGAACTCTCATACTAACCAGACCAGGAACTCACACTGAAACACACTCATACACTCAGACTATCTTCCCCACTCTGTTATAGCCTGTCTTCAGATTTTCAAACATTAGTGATTATCATGACAGGAAGGAAATGGATACATGTCTCAATGTGTGCCACTTAACCCTTTGACTCCCGCACCCTGTCCTCCAGCACCCTGCATTGTTAACTATGCTAGCAAAGCAAAAATCTTAACCCTTTTGACTCCCTCACCTATCCACCAGCTTCCTGCAGGAAACTGGTGGACAGGGTGAGGAAGTCAAATGGTTAAGTTTTTGCAGTTGGTGAATAGGGTCAAAGGGTTAAACATCTATGACAGCCCACTGTAGTTTCACAACTGTTGAGGTGGTTTGTGGTCTTGGCGTTTGGACTTTTGTTCAAGACGGAGTTCATCGCACTCAGATAAGTTCATATGGGTTCCACCCAAATCTGCCATCAATTATCCAGCAGACTCCCTGAGCCTGTGCAAAACCCTATGCACTGGCAAGGTCCTTGAGAGTTTCAAACAAACCCAGCACTGGCAGATTTCATTTTTACAGGTATTAGCACGACAATTATAACTGAAAAACCAGCATATGCCAGCGAAATGAAACCTCTGTCCAAACATTTTCTTTGAAACTGAAAACGCAATTTACCAAAATGGCCAGTGCAGCCATGGCATTGTGCTTAAAATGTACACATGTTCATTCAGTCCAGATTAACTATTGTGAGCTTATGCCAGTCAAAATAATGAAACCTCTGTATGCCAGACAAATGAAACCTCTGTCCAAACAATTCCTTTGAAACTGAAAACACAATACCAAAAACAGCCAGTGCAGCCTTGACAATGTGCTAAAAATGTACACGTGACATTCATTCAGTCCAGATTAATTGTTGTGAGCATATGCCAGTCAAATTTAAACCTCTGTCCAAACATTTCTTTTCAAACAAAATACTAAAACAGCCATTGAAGCCTTGGAATCATGCTAAACATGCTCACATTCATTCAGTCCAGATTAATTGTTGTGATGCTCACACGGAAGACTTGGCTAAAGTCAGTATCTTCACATTCTCATCTGTAGCTGAGTTTTTCATGCATGGAATCAATGCGACCGCCAGAGTTCGAGCCAACACCAACCAGAAAAACACAAAAATAGAATCAGAACGCGTATCTACTGTAACAAAACAAGACAGGCACAAAATTTCAGCCAAAACTTTGCTCCTGCCATGTTAAGATACAATAAATACATGTCCCGCTTCCGATGCACCATCACAAATGTAGTTCAGAACAATGCTCATGATATCTCATAAATCACAGTCAAAACCCACAATGGAAGAGTAGAAGCAAAGTCACTAGTTTGTGTACATCTGTTCACAATAGTCATATGATCTGTAAGCGTTAACATCACACGGTACAACAAAATATTTCAATATGTCACATTATATAAATCATAATACAGAACTTTCCTCATAAATGCAGTGGCTCCAAGCTATGGTGAAATAAAAAAGAAAGAAAATGATACAATGTGAAAATAGGAGAAAAGTGATAACGTTGAAACTAAATTCACCGTTAATGTTTTTCATCACACAAATGTAAATAAATAATTTGTTGCACAAGTTGAACTACTGACATATGTTACTTCTTATTCATATCACAATATAAAGAGAAAAACATTACAAAATGAAATTCAGAGTGAGAGACAGAGAGATGTGCTCTACATTAATTTCTTCTGATATTTTCCAATCCATCCCATTTTTGACAATGGTTAGCTTTACGTTGACCTGTTTGTTTGCCTGTGTACGTACATATGTACATATGCATGTAGAAAAGAACATGGCCTGGCACTCAATGAATTGTCCTGTATTTCTAACAAATGATACTATGAAACCACTACAGTAACAATTCCTGTAGCAGTAGCATTAACCCTCTGACTCCCGCACTCTATCCACCAGCTGCAAAAACTTAACCTTTTGACTCCCTCATCCTATCCATCAGTTTCCTTCAGGAAGCTAGTGGATAGGGCGAGGGAGTCAAAGGGTTAAGTTTTTGCTTTGTTTGCATGGTTGACAATGCAGTATGCTGGTGGACAGGTTGCGGTAGTCAAAGGGTTAAAAATAAATATTATGTATATGAAATAATTTAATGCAGTAAATCCATCCTTTAACAAGCTGAACAAGAGAGATTTCATATCAATTTCATTTCCCCCCAGCTACTACTACTACCAGTGATCCTTCACAATAAAAACTCTGCATCATGTGACTTTAAGTGTAAACCAGCGTTCGAGAGTACAATTAAAAAAAATAACAAATGCATCAATGTGACCTGATAATGGCTTTGCTGCAGAGCATACCTTGATCAGTCAAACACAAAATACACAAATCCTGCAGGGTGACTACAAGTTCATGTACAATGAGCTTTACAGACGCATGACTTCATGGCCACAAGCACTGCAGCAAACCTGTCGACTGCCACCGTTCTTGTACAAGAATCTCTCAATAATATTCAAAAACAAGCATCTCTCAATATCATTCAAATGTGGGCAAAGTTTTCAGTTTCTCAAGATGACGTTCAGCGCACAGAATGAATTTAATTAAATGCACTAACATCACAGGTGCCATGTGACGGAGAATATCCAGAATGATCATTGTACAAGCCATGAGCTGCACATAAGCCCATGAGCTGGCCAGGTCCTGAGGTCCTACAACCCTGTGGGGGGAAAATATCCTCAATGGGTAATTGAACACAGGGCAAAAGATCGGTGTAGCCTATGGGGGGGGATCTCCTTGATGGGTAATTGAACCCTGGGCAAAAGATTGGTGAAACATGATGCTTTACCGGTGTAACATGATGCTTTACCCTTTCCAACAACAAAGAAGAAAATCTCCGTCACTTCCGTTTACTGCTTGGGTACGCGACGTCGATTTATCGACGGCGGACATTTGTTTTTGTTTTTTTTACGTCAGAAGCGTCAGTTATAGGGAAAACTCACTGGGAACGTAAACTAGGGTATGTTTACAGCATTTATTTACCTTAGACCATTTGTGGCAATGTGAAACAAAGACAACAGTAGCCTTTTTTCAGCGCTACCCGCGACATGCGAATTTCGCAAGTGGCGTCAAGGAAAGCAAGTCGAACCTCACAATTCTGTAAATATTTTGTGCTCTGGAGCAACTGTATGCAAAAAGTGACAACTACCAGTAATCTTGTGATTTGAAACATCCATGGCATCGAAATCATGTTCTGGACTTCATCTAAAACTGTTTCACAGTGTGGGTTCATATCCATCAAAAAAAAAAAATTACCCCCCTTTGGATACCTATTTGGATACCTCATCATTTACAAGTACACGGAATACCATAAATAAAGTAAGATTATTTGTAAAGATCTAATCCTGGTCTTTCTGTATCACTTTACTTTGTTTGTCTACTTTATTTGGTTGTTTTTCTATATTTTTTTTAAATGTGCTAAAAGGGGGCAGATTGACCTTGAAGACTGCGACTCGATTGAGTTAAGCTTACATCTGACTAGAAAGAACTGCTACAGGCAGCTCTATACACCAGCCTATCCTCTTGTCAAGCTCGACAAGCTACTCAGTTGTAATCCACACATCAGGGAGCCATACAGAAACTCACCCTGATGAAGAACCTGGCAGGCACCAAGAGGGTCAATGATGACAAGATCCTCAAACAGATCTACTACAAGCAGCTGTGAAGTCTATGATGGTGACCAACTGCCTGAAAACATGCAGATTACAGCCTGGGACTACTGCTACAAAGACCCATACAAATTAACTTGCCAAGATCCAGAAGATGGGAACAAGGATCATCAGAGGCAGAATAAAAACATCTCCCATCAATGCCATGGACAAGGGTGCAAATTAGAAAAAGTCAAAAAATGGAGATATCAAGAGGTCAAGGTCGCACGCCTCACAGGCTGAGTGACTGATCTCTGGTGTTGTTTTGTGTTTTTCGTTGGATTTCCTTCAGTTTGGTGCTTGGTTTTTGTCTATTGTGTTCGTCATGGAGCCGTCGACGTGGTGGTTTTTGTTTGAATCGTCCCTATTATTCAGATTCGTTGTGCTGTGTTTTTTGTTTTCGTCAAGGCTGTGTATTCCATTTCTTCACTGTCAGCCATTTTTCGTTCCAATGTGCACAACAGGTCACAGTGACATTTCTGTTCTGAACTGTGCCAGTCAGCCATTTCCTCCAACCTACTTCACCGCTTACGTGCAAAACGCAGCATGCAACCATCGCCAGCATGTCGGCAGCTGTTGTCCGGGTGAGCGCACTGCCTGCCTTCTGTTTACTATTCTCGCGATGAACTGGTTGCGATTCCTGCTGCTCCATTGACCTCTGACCTTGTCTCTCGGCTGCGTGAATTGGAGATTGGGTTCTGTTTGCCAAGGAAACGAACGCGCTGAGGAGGAAGAAGAAAACAGAGGCACATTCAAACTGTTACATCTGTGCGCCCTGCTAGTTTGAAAACTGACTCTTCTCCATCTGTTTCCAGCTTCAGATATGTGCTCCTTCTCTCACATCTTTCAAAACCGGTCTCAAGACCTACCTGTTCAAAAATGCTTTTGAGACAACACTCCATATTCACTCTTGATTCTATCATTCCTCCTTATCCCATTGTTGAAGAGGGTGCATGCTGTGTGTGTGTGTGTGTGTGTGTTGTGTGTGTGTGTGTGTGTGTGTGTGTGTGTGTGTGTGTGTGTGTGTGTGTGTGTGTGTGTGTGTGTGTGTGTGTGTGTGTGTGTGTGTGTGTGGGTGTTTTGTTGTCATGCATAGTTCTGTTTTCCTTTCCATATTTGTGTGTAGTGATGTGGTATGAGATGTGTTATTATGTTATCATGTGGTATTATGCGGTATGATGTGTTTTGCAGTATGAAGTGTGACATATCTGTCCATATGTCTTATGTTATATGTGTACACTATTTGTGGCTGTTCTGTGCGTCTATTATGTGAAGCGCCTTGTGCTCCCTCCTTGTGAGGGAGGAAGGCGCTCAACAAATGTCCAATATTATTATTATTATTATTAAAGAGGTTCAGGGCCCAGCAGCACTCCGTATTGGGGTCTGGGGGGCATATCCCCCCAGACGCTGAAGCTTTTTCGAAAAACAGATTTTCCGTTTCTGACTCTTTTGAAAATACTGATTCCGTCGTCAAACGGAAAAAGTTGCTTCCATGCATGGAGAAGACCATAGGATAACTCACTGGATACTTGGAGAGAGGAGAAGGTACTTCATCACAGTGAGAAGCTGCAAAGACTTTCAGCTCTCTATGTGCATGAACAAGTACAACCACCAAACCAAAACAACCTCATAAAGATCAGTGTTTGCAAACCATCCATCAGGGAAACTAAGGGAAAATATTATTAGAAGATCATGCCTGCAAATGAAGATGGGAGAGAACCACTCCAGGATGCTTAACACTGGAACACCCAAACAAATGCTACCTTTGTCACAGAGGCATTCTAAACAAGAAACAACAACCAAAAGCAGTTTTCAAATTGCATGATGATGCCAACAACAGATCAAATCGGACGCATGTCTTCACAGATGGTGCAGACTGAGGCATGAAGGATGGACGCAGTGATCTCGCAATCTACCTGGACAGTACAATAGTCCATCCCCACCTGAAAACTGTCCATCAACTATGGGGAAAGGTGAAAGCTGCAAAAATCATCACAGGGATAGATCCTCTAACATCCAAACTTGTCTTCTCCACAGACTGCAAATCTTGACACAGAACCTACAGTCACCTGCTAACAGTCTTACCAGATCTACCTTGAAAGAACTAACAGAGCTAGCCTGCACTGTGCCACTAACGGGGTAAGGATTGTGAACCACTGTTTAACCCTTTGACTCCTGCACCCTATCCACCAGCTTCCTGCAGGGTGAGGGAATTAAATGGTTCAGTTTTTTGCTTTGCTAGTATGGTCGACAAAGCAGGAATGCTGGTAGACAGGGTGTCAAAGGGTTAACATCTCTCAAATGAGCTGGCAGACTCTGGCAAAGGCAAGAAGCAGACAGTAAAACCCCATCTCCTTCAGAGAAAAGAAGATCATCATAACCCTTTGACTCCCGCATCCTACCCACCACCTGCAAAAAATGTAGCCCGCTGACCGTCACATCTTATCCACCAGCTTCCTGCAGGAAGCTGGTGGATAGGGTAAGAGAGTCAACAGGTTAAATTTTTGCTTTGCTGTCATGGTAGACAAAACAGGATGCTAGATGATAGGCTGAGGGAGTCAAAGGGTTAAAGAAACTTCCATCCTGGACATAACAGAAATGATCCCATCCAGCCATTACCTTAAGCAGTTAACAACAAACCACTGAATATTTCCACCCGAGGACTGGACAGTGCTGCCTACTCCAAAGGTGTGCCAAAGAGGCTGTCCCACATAGATGAATGTCCATGTCAGACATGACCATCGTCTCCACAGCATGTTCTACAGTTGAGCAGTTGCCAACTCTTGGGACAGAGCAGTTTCTGGGGAAACACACCAGGATTTGACAAAAACCACACCCTTCATCCAGACTGACCACTGGAGATGTGACCATACTCAAATAGAGGAGAAAACAATAGCAGTTCAGAATTTATCACGATGCTGCAACTGTAGCAAATCCTGACTGAATAAAGCAAAAGGAAAAAAAAACAAGGGGAAAAAAAGAAACGTATCATCACCTTAACTGATTTCCTAGACGAGCTGAGCTTTGTTTAAGGACCAGTTGTTTTAGGATAACTGTAAACAAGGTAACTTGTGACTGGGTCCAAATGGGTCATGCAATGCATGAACAGCCCCCCTTTGCTTGATGAGATGACAATTGAGTGGCGTCAGGAGTTTGGGAGGTGATTGTCCAGATAGCGGCAAGGCATTTGTGCTCCGAGTCCCATCTGCACCCTCGTGGTGTTTCTTGTTAACTTAGGGATCTATGCACACTTTTTTCCCCTAAAGTTTTGCCTATGATGACATACAATAGTTAATCCTATTATGTTAGTACTTCAAAGACTGACAGAAACATTACTGGGTGCAGAGATTCAAGATTCAATTTTATATTTGTCCTTCCCAAAACAGCAAGGAAATTTGGTTTGCAGGCCTGTCAATCAACGTCATATCATGTCTCGCACACACACACTCACGCACGCACGTACGCACACACACACACTACTTATTGGGGAGAACAGTGATAGAATGATTCAGATGTTGGCCTCCAATAAAACTAAACTGAAATCAAGGTTCCAGGGTTCGTTTACTGCTGAAGCCTCTACTTTTATCCTCAGTTTGACTGGAAAATCAAAATGAACATCTAGTCCTTCGGACGGGAATTGAAAAATGAAAGGGACCTGTGTGCCTTCTGGCCTGTGCACGCAACAGATCCCACGACAGTTGAAAATCACGAAGAGCAGGGCATTTGCCTAGCTGCCCTGGTGTAAAATATCGCAGAGATAGGTTCATTTCCTAGGTCTCTCCTCTTGAAGGCCAATGGCCTTCTTGCCTTTTTAAAGTCTTGGCAGAAAAAACAACATTGGTGGCGCCGCACTGTAGTGACACACTCTCAAAGGGGAGAGCAGGCTCAAGCTTCTCATGGTAAATCCATTGTGACAAGTGAATATGAGAAATATGAACATAAATATTGTCCAAAAAAAGTGTCTCCTTCCAGCCATTCAAATTCTGCTGATGTGAATAGGAGGACTAAACTCATTTAAAATTTTGGTTTCACTTTTCAAACTACAGCCAAAACTTACAATGAGAACATGAATAAACGCATGGACACTGCTTTGAAAGATACACAATCTATTACAAACGCTTTGTTATTGTCAATGTCTAAACCAGAAACCATTCTTGTGTTCTCTGATGTCTAGTGAAAACAATTAAGAGTTAACCATTATAAATAGGATAATATTACTAATAAACAACAGGTAAGCTGGGTTTCAATACACATAAGTCATAAGCAATTAGACATAAGTATGCACATCAGTCAGAACATAAAAACACATATCACACTCACTACGACCAGGCTGATTTTCATATGTACACTTAGGACAAATACGTTTACTTTCCCCAGCTGCAGGGAACTGTAGTTCGGGGGCGTCTCTGCTTTTGCTGCAAGCTGAACAGATTGTCTCCATGGCAGAGTTCTCCATAGTGCACGTTCGACACCTCCACTTCAGCATGCCCAGATCCATGCTCTGTGAGGCCTGACGGCTGAAGCCCTGACCCTGGCTATCGCCTACACCGAAATTCTTCACGAGAGAACCTCCACGGGGCAGTCCTGGCTTGGGTACTATCTTCTCCCGAAGAATCACTTCTGACGACGTTCCCGAACCTTCCCGACCTGCATTGATGGCAGACTTACCTATATGACTTTTGCTCACACCCACACTGCCTGCGACAACTGTGGACGAGCCCTGTGCTTGCCTTGGCAGCAGGGCAGAATTGTCTGTGGGCCTTCCAGAAGCAGCCATCTGGGCAAAGGTGGGCATTTTCTGGCCCTGCATATTTGGACCAGCAGCTGTGTTGCTGTTGTGCTGATAGTGGGCAGGGTTGGAATTTGGGGGATAGAAGACAGTTTGTGACTGAGTGACCCCGAATCGTTGGGCACTGCCGTCCTGCATTTTGCCCAGCACTGATGAGTTACCATTACCTTGTTTCTGTTGGGTTCCTGCTGCTGAACTGGCACCTACCACAGGCACAGCTGGATACTCCCCACCATGCATTCTCTGTTGGCTACCATTCACGGGTGGCGCTGTGTTCAACATGGCTGTCACAGCCGTGGCTGGCTGACTAGGAAGGGGCCTGAAATGACATCAAAGCACAAATTATGACAGTCACTGCAGAAAACATTGGTGACTGAATAAGAGAAAACCTAACATGCAACAAAATCAAAACATAATGTACAATAGATAGTCACTGCTGTGGGTTGACAACAATTTATGA
This sequence comes from Monoplex corrugatus, assembly GCA_030674185.1. NCBI lineage: Eukaryota > Metazoa > Mollusca > Gastropoda > Littorinimorpha > Ranellidae > Monoplex > Monoplex corrugatus. The sequence goes on from JAPXFY010000014.1 coordinate 63,742,756, forward strand.
CTGTGACCAAAGCACTAGTAAATACAGGCATGGTACTGAAGTGACAGCACTTTTCCCTGCAAATATATTGGTGGGTTGAACAGACAGAGCCCCTTGTAGGTATGGGAGCAATGCCCCCTGAAGCTGAAGATATCAAGCAATTTGAGCCATAAAAAGGCCTCTCCTCAAACTGTTATTAGTGCTTCATATAAATTAGCAATTTCTGTCTGGATTTTATATCAAACTGTTCACATATCAAATGCGTATGGGTTTAGCTGGCATACATGAAAATGAATTTTCATACTCTATGTTTTGCTAACCACACCAGTGGAGCACATACACCTTGACAGCCCTTTGTTCTTCTTAAGTTTTCTTTGATTTCTTTGAATGGTAGACATGTAGCATGCCTGAAGTACTGACAATCAAAGAATGATGCCTGATAATTGAGCAAGTGAAAAGCAGAAATGAGACTACAGCATTACTAACAAGTGTCATTTTTTCCTTGGACATTTTGATCTTAAGGGAAGAACTAGAATGTTCAGATGACTTTTTTCTGCACTGAGGAATATGCTGGGTTTTTTTTTCAGCTAATCCAGCAAAACATTTTCCCCAGCTGATAAAAAGTAGTACCATGTGTAGGAGGAGGATTTCCCATGTCTTGTGCACATTGAAAACTTTATCTTATCAGTCTCCAACACAGAAAATCACAAGCACAGGTTCCCTTAACATAAGAAATAATGTAAAAGAATGGAAGCAAAAAAGGCATGCACCCATGCATATATTTCAGTGTCTGGCAAGCATGTTAATTAATGAAAACAGTGTCTGACTTTACAAGGCATGACATCTGACGTTTTGTACCTAAATAGTTTTAATAGTAATTGTTATTGTCATTGTTGTTTTAAGCCCAGTCAGCTGTGCAGGGCCATATCAGGGCTATAACCGCTTCAAAACATACAAAACTTCAACAGGAAAAAAAAAAAAAAGAACATTAAGAACAAATATCAATGCAATTGCACACATAATCTAAGGATATGCCCTAGCTATCGACCACTCCATCCAATTTATCGCACAGGGGATCTAAAAAACCACACCTGAACACAAAGTCAAGCATAGCTAAGGACACCAAAACATAAAAACCAGCCTAAATTACCTAAAATTGCTTCTGAATATCTCACCTCCTTAAAGCCAACAATGCACTTAATACATGTACCCAATTATCAATCCTAAGAAAAAGTATGAAAGACTTTATCGAACACATACAGGTGAATGGATCAGCAAGGCAGAAAATGATAGAATTAGAAAGAAATGACAGAAAAGAAAGAAAAGAAACAAGGCAGTTCAGAAACAAAGAGAGTGACAGAAAAGAGGAAATGTCTAGCACAGAATTTCCAGAAGGTGGGGATACTATTTAAACTGAAAGAGCCCTCAGCATCCCCACAGGGGGATTTAAGACCAGTGATCAGTTTCAAAACTTCCAAACAGAAAATAATTCATCAGAAATAAAGACTAATTCTGAACTAATACAACAATAATAATCCTTAATGGCTCAGTGACCCCCTTTCACTTTTCAGTTGAGTGAACTTCAAAGTGGACAAGACTATTAAGAATAAGATGATTCCCATTTCAAGATCAACAAGGTAACAACAATGTTCAACTCTGTAAGGTAAAAGAAGACAAGAAAGATATATATATATACTACACGTCATTATTGAAGGGCCAGGAACGTTTTTGAGTCAATTTTTGAAAGGAGAAATAACCTATTTTCTCTTACTCTTTTCTCCAATTCGTTGCCGTAACTGAATGGATAAGAGCTCAGACAACATTGCAGTTTCCTTTTGGCACGTGTTTGGGGATTTGCCGATTTGCAATGGGCGGCCCAAGGAAGACAATTTCCACACGAAATTGTCGAATCTTCAGCAGGGTCTCTCTGACGACGCAGGCAAGGTAGCGACAAAATTCGCTTTGCACGTGCAAGGCAAGCCCTTTTTGAACACTACTCCATCCAAAGTTGCCCACAGACGAGGATAAAAAGGACCCGTTCTTGGTTCGTTTTAACTATGCTTGCAAGACGACGGATGACGGATGAGCAGCGGGGGAGAGCCCTCGCTCTGCTTGATGAAGGCCTAGCGCAGCGGGAAGTTGCTAGACGACTTGAAGTGTCGCATTCCACAATCCAGAGACTGCTGGAGCGCTTCAATGAGACTGGAGCAGTCCAGGAAAGGCGTCACACGGGTCGACCCAGAGTAACGACAAGACAGCAAGACCGCTACCTTGCCCTCTCCGTCCTGAGGGAAAGGGCATCCACTGCGGTGACCTTGAGGGGTCAGCTGAGGGACGCAACAGGTGCTAACATCAGCTGCAGCACGGTGAGAAGACGGCTACATGAGGCAAACTTGAGGTCACGGAGACCGGCCGTCCGACCCGTGCTGTCACCGGTCAACAGAGTGCGCCGCATGACCTGGGCCAGGGAGCACGTGACCTGGACAAGGCAACAGTGGGCCCGGGTCTTGTTTTCGGATGAGTCCAGGTTCACCCTGACCTTTAACGATGGCCGGGCTCGGGTGTGGCGACGTCAAGGGGAGAGGTTCGCTGACGCCACTGTCCAAGAGCATAACCGGTACGGCGGCGGGTCGGTGATGGTGTGGGGTGGCATGAGCCGTGGTACCCGGACCCCCCTGCTCCCCATTGACGGCATCCTGAACGGGGTCCGGTACCGGGACGAGGTTCTGGCGGCCGTGGCACTGCCTGCGCTTGTGGACCTTGGTCAAGGCGCCATCTTCCAGGACGACAATGCACCTGCGCATCGAGCACGCCTTGTGACCGACTTCCTGGAGCAGCATGAAGTCGTCCGTATGGCCTGGCCAGCGTGCTCACCTGACCTGAACCCAATTGAACACCTCTGGATGTGCTCGGGAGGCGCATCAGGGACAACCACCCCCCACCGGGCACCCTGGCCAGGCTGGTCGACATCCTGCAGATCGAGTGGGCGGCCATCCCTCAGGACACACTCCGTACCCTTGTGGGGTCGATGCATCGGCGCTGTGAAGCATGCATCCAGGCTCGGGGCGGACACACGCGATATTGAAAACAGATTGGCCAAATCTGACACTTTCTGTTTTTTGAAAAGGGGGGGATGTTCCTTTAAATGCATGTGCTGTTCACTAATGGGTCATTGTGCTAATTTCTTTTTCCAAAACAGGTGTGGAAATGATGAAATAAAACATAGAATCAATTCTAAACATTGTCAATTATTTCAACTTAAAATTAGAGAGGAAGGAAGAAGTGGCCCTTAAATTATGATTAGGAGTATACATAAGAAAGAAAAAATATCAAGCTGTAGAAAATCTCAGAGCTGAGCTAATATCCCCAACACACAATGTCACTAGTGCAGCAGAATGTGTGCATCACTGTGCGTATCGTATGAGGCTGTATATTTCACACACATTTCACACAGAAAGCTTACACAATACATGAGCTTATATATTTCTAACCCTCTGGCTTCCGAACTCTGTCCACTGGCATCCTGCATTGGACGCCTTTGACTCTCTCACCATATCCATCAGTTGCCTACACTTTGATTCCCTCGCCCTATCCACCAGCTTCCTGCAGGAAGCTGGTGGATAGGGTGAGGGAGTCGGAGAGTTAAATTTTTGCCACCTTGAGGAAGTGAAAAAGTTTATTATAAGTTTTTGCAGTTGGTGGATATGGTGCAGGAGTCAAATAGAGTTAACAAGTTTGGTACACAAAAACAAACACACACTAGTTCACCTTATATTCTCTGAACTGTGTTGACTAGGTCGCTGTATCATGGTGGACGGCTGAGCTATCATGTCCCCTGTGCCCGCTACAGTGCTGTTAGCGGGCATCCCCCCTGACCTGGGCTCCTTCTGAAGCCAATGCCGGTCATCATAGGACACTGGCACTCCCTCCATGCTACCCCCACCCTGATGCCTCATCCCCTCCGCCGACACTGGCAACACCGTGCCACACCTTCCTCCTCCAGTCCGAAAACTGTCCGGCAAGTTATCTCTGTGAGTGGATTCAGGAATCACAGGACTGGGCTCATCCTCGTCAATGTAAGGAAAGTCAGCGGGAGGTCTTTGGGGCAACGGAAGTTGCCTGGAGTGTCTGGGAGACACTGAGCGAGGAAGTTGTGCTTTTGCTGAAGGGGCGTCCACCTCGTCTCCAGCATGTGTCAACACAGGGTAAGCGTAGTTATATGCCGGCACCTGGGAGACGGGATGATAACTGCTGTTGTAGCTGGACGAGGTTGTGAAAGCTGATGGTGTTGTGTAAGGTGATGACTGGGCACTCAACGCCGACGCCGATCCTGAAACAAACAGTAACATGAAAGTTTAAATAGAAATAACTTTAGAATGTCTTTATGGTCTAAACACTTCTGAGTGAAAAAAAACATGCCCACCAATATTATCAAAAAACAGTTAGAAGGAAACAACAATCTACTAATACTGACAGTATCGTAACACTATTTGGCGAAATAGTGACAATGTACTGACATTATTTGACCAAGTACTGATAGTATACTATTTGACTAAATTGTAACAGTATACTGAGATTATTTGACTAAGCAGTGACAGTATACTGACATTACTTGAGTAAGTAGTGAGAGTATACTAACACTCTTTGACAAATAGTGACAGTACATTCTGATTAGATGACTGAGTAGTGAGAGTATACTGACATTAACTTAATTCATTGTACATTTCATTTAATGTCCCTGCATGATACTTTTTTTTTTTGATAGTTGATAATGTATAAGTTTCCAAAATCAGATTTAGAATTAATAAAGTAGCAGTTGGCCCTAAAGCTAAAATCATCATGAAGCATCACCTTGTTTATCTGAACATTTCTTTGGAAAATAAAGTAACATTCCAGCTATTACACTGAAACAGGAAAATACACTATCATTACATACTATCCACTGTTGTGATGACACTGCCTGCCTAATCAGACAAATGGATCTGCATGGTTTAGGATTCAGTTGGGCAAGGAACAGCATCAGCTGTGGATGATTAAGCCGATTCTTCAGTGGCAGTCCTTGGCACAGGTGAAGCATATGAAGGCTGATGGCTGTGGCTGGGTGGACACTCTTCCACAGCTTTCCTTCTCTTTCTTCTCTCAGACCAGAGTCAAGTTCATTTCTCCTCTGCAATGCGATGCCTGCATGCACAGTCTGTTGCAAGACACAGCGATCTGTATTTGTCTCTTCCCAGATGTCCACACTGTTACCAGCAGTCTTCAGGTCAGACTGGCAAACATCTCTATATCCGAGCAGTGGACCCCTGTGGGCCTGGCTGTCACAGCTAGTTCTCCATACAGGATATCTTTTGGGATGCAACAGTTTTGCATGCGGCAGACAATGGCTAAGCCAGTGCAGTTGTTATCGTGTGAAGAAGGCATACAAGCTCGGCATGCTGGCCTGGTCTAGGGTGTCCTTGTTTGGTACAAGGTCCTTCCAGAAAATGCCCAGGAAGCTACTGACAAGTGCCGCCTGTGGAAGCTATTGACAAACACCACATGTGGAAGCTACTGACAAGCACCACATGTGGAAGCTATTGACAAACACCACATGTGGAAGCTATCGACAAGCACTACATGTGGAAGCTATTGACAAACGTTAAACACCACATGTGGAAGCTATTGACAAACACCACATATGGAAGCTATTAACAAACACCACATGTGGAAGCTATTGACAAACACCACATATATGTGGAAGCTACTGACAAACATGTGGAAGCTATTGACAAACATCACATGTGGAAGCTATTGACAAACATCACATGTGGAAGCTACTGACAAACACCACATGTGGAAGCTATTGACAAACACCACATGTGGAAGCTATTGACAAACACCACATGTGGAAGCTTTTGACAAACACCACATGTGGAAGCTATTGACAAACATCACATGTGGAAGCTACTGACAAACACATGTGGAAATAATGACAAACCACATGTGGAAGCTATTGACAAACACCACATGTGGAAGCTATTGACAAACACCACATGTGGAACTAATGACAACACCACATGTGGAAGCTATTGACAAACACCACATGTGGAAGCTACTGACAAGTGCCACATGTAAAGCTACTAACAAGCACCACATATGGAAACTATTAGCAAACACCACATATGAAAGCTACTGACAAGCACCACGCATGGAAGCTACTGACAAATGCCACATGTGGAAGCTACTGACAAGCACCACACATGGAAGCTACTGACAAGCACCACACATGGAAGCTACTAACAAGCACCACATATGGAAGCTACTGACAAGCACCACATATGGAAGTTGTTGACAAGCACCACACATGGAAGCTACTGACACCACATATGGAAGCTACTGACAAGCATCACATATGGAAGCTACTGACACCACATATGGAAGCTACTGACAAGCACCACACGAGGAAGCTGCTGACAAGCACCACATATGGAAGCTACTGAGCTACTGACACCACATATGGAAGCTATTGAGAAGCACAACACACAGAAGCTACTGACAAGCACCACACATGGAAGCTACTGACAAGCATCACATATGGAAGATATTGACAAGCATCCACACATGGAAACTACTGACAAGCACCACACATGGAAACTACTGACATGCATCACATATGAAGATACTGACAAGCTCCACACATGAAACTACTGACAAGCACCACACATGGAAACTACTGACAAGCTCCACACATGGAAACTACTGACAAGCTCCACACATGGAAACTACTGACAAGCACCACACATGGAAACTACTGACAAGCTCCACAACATGGAAACTACTGACATAGACAACCACACATGGAAACTACTGACATGCATCACATATGAAAGATACTGACAAGCTCCACACATGGAAACTACTGACAAGCACCACACATGGAAACTACTGACAAGCACCACACATGGAAACTACTGACAAGCACCACACATGGAAACTACTGACAAGCACCACACATGGAAACTACTGACAAGCACCACACATGGAAACTACTGACAAGCTCCACACATGGAAACTACTGACAAGCACCACACATGGAAACTACTGACAAGCACCACACATGGAAACTACTGACAAGCACCACACATGGAAACTACTGACAAGCTCCACACATGGAAATACTGACATGCATCACATATGAAAGATACTGACAAGCTCCACACATGGAAACTACTGACAAGCTCCACACATGGAAACTACTGACAAGCTCCACACATGGAAACTACTGACAGTGACAAGCTCCACACATGGAAACTACTGACAAGCTCCACACATGGAAACTACTGACAGTGACAAGCACCACACATGGAAACTACTGACAGTGACAAGCACCACACATGGAAACTACTGACAAGCACCACACATGGAAACTACTGACAAGCTCCACACATGGAAACTACTGACAGTGACAAGCACCACACATGGAAGCTACTGACAAGCACCACATATGAAAGATACTGACAAGCTCCACATATGGAAACTACTGACAAGCACCACATATGGAAACTACTGACATGCATTACATATGGAAGCTATTGACAAGCACCAAATATGGAAGCCACTGAGGTAGTGCTTTTAGCACATAGGGGTCTCCAGCTCTCATTGCCAAAGAGAAGGTACTCAGTATACAGACTCTCTGTATGCTCCAATCCTGACGGCTTCCGCGAGCTCATTATTTTTCCATTTTCTCATAAACTGCTTAGCAATGACAGCGGCAGTCTTCCATATCTGCCTGTTGAGTTCTGGGTCAAGGGACAGGTTTCCTGAGAATTGTCTGAGGTAAGTGAATTCATTTATCACTTGCATGGTGTAACTGCTGATGCTGGGGTCTTCGCTAACGTTCTGCCCCATGATCTCTGTCTTCTTCAGACTGATGATGAGGCCTAACTCATGGCAAGCATGTGCTAGGGAGCTGAACTTCTGGAGACAGGCTTTGTGTGAGATGTTGCATTCCACAAGTACAATATATTTATATACAGCTTGTTCAGTTGTTGTCAGCAAAATTTGAAGATGATACAACAAAATACAAATTTCTTCTTCAAGACAGTACCAGTGCACAAACAATAGCAGCAACTGTCAAAATGTTCTACAACTTGCTCTTCCTACTATCCTAGAGTTTTCATCCTTTCTTTTTTTTTATCATTGTTTTTTGTTTTTATTTTTTTGTTTCATTTTAAACAAGTAATTCAAAAGTGACATCTGATCTGACAGAGTAAAACTAAAGACATATAGATCTATGAGACACACACACCACTTGAATATCAAATTCAGCTTTAGTTTAAATAAAGAGTGAAAGAAATTCAAAATCTCGCTAACACAGTATACTATTCTGGACTGCTGATGGACATTTCCTGAAGAAACTGGATACCATCTGTGCCATGTGTACCTGATCAGGCAATTGTGTTAATACTAAATTCATACCTAAGAAGAAATGAAGCAACCCCAGTATTAGTTTCAATAATTTTCGTCAATAAAGAATGACAAAATAACCAAATGCAACAGACAACCAAAATGTCAGGATTTGTTTCATCTGCATAATAGATAATATGTAATCTTTAACTTAAACAAGTTAAAGTTTCAGTGATGTGCAAATGAAGGCAACATTTGTTGAACTTTGAAAGCTTATTAATATGAGCAATCAATTAAGCAAATAAGCTAATTTTCTCCTTTTCTGATTTCACCTCCAAATCCATTCAAGCATAGATAATTCATTCTCTCTCTCTCTTTCTCTCTCTCTCTCTCTCGCTCTCTCTCTCTCTCTCACCCCGCCCCCCTCTCCTCTCTCTCTTTCACTACCTGTTCCCAAGTAAGGATTAATTCAAAAAGCATTTTTGTTAAATGCACTCACACATAAGGGATATACACCCACATTTTGTACACAAACACACACAGACCAACAGACAGACAGACAGACAGATCCATACACACACAGACCAACAGACAGACTGACAGACAGATCCTACTCTCACAGACATACAATTTATTACAAACATAGACAGTCTCACACAAACCTACTAACACACATACATATGTATACAAACATACCATCACACACACACATACTGTCAAACATACACAACTACCTATACTCACACACACACACACACACACACACTCTCTCTCTCTCTTTCTCTCACTCTCAGCCACAATAAATCAGTAATTGCTGGGGTCCCTACAAAATCTGAAATCTGCCTCACACAACGTTTTGTGCCCAGATTTTCTGCTTTGCTTTGCATTTTTATATCAGTTGTCATTGCCCTGATTTTATAGTAGATTGGCTTAATTTCAATGTTAACAAATACCAGGACAAACAGAAACAAAACAAAACAATACAACAACAAAACTAAAACCAGGACAAACAAAAACAAAAGTTTTCAAAACAAAACAACAACAACAAAACAAAAACAAAAACAAAATAATACAGCTGTTACTGTTATTGTTGTTTAAAGCCCAGCCAACTGCGTAGATCCATATCAAGGGCTATTTGACCGCTTCAAAAGATACAAAACTTCCAACAGGAAAAAAAAAAGACAAAAAATTAAATACACATAAGGTCAATGCATTCACACATATGATCTAAGGACATGCCCCCGGCAATGACCACTCCATCGCACAGGGGATTTAAAAAACACACCTGAATGCAAATTTAAACATATCTCTTTATCGAACACATACAGGTGAAGGCAGAAAATGATAAGAAGAAATGACAGAAAGTAAAGGAACAAGGCAGAAACAAAAAGTGACAGAAAAAGAGGAAATTTCTAGCACAGAATTTCCAGAACAACAACAAAACTAAGTATACATTCCCTCTTATCACAAAAGACGAAAAAAACAACTTTGACTGATTAACACAAATCAATCTCAAAAACCACTACAGTTGACTAATTTTAATCAGCTTTCACAAGCACCTTACCTGAACCATAACCTGACGACTGGCTGCTGGCAGAGGACATAAGCACAACCCTGGACGCCGGCATCTGGCGAAGGCCTGCATCACCCACACCAACAGTAGGGCGCAACTGTGGCATGTCCACTTTCAATCCTAAGCCTGGAGCATCTGAAGCATGTTGGTAAGGCAGCTGAGTTGGCTGAGACAGGGGCATGTAACCAGGGACCGCAGAAGACACATGCTGCCCAGCTATAGAGTGCGTCGCTGGTACGCCAGTGACTTGATGCTTTGCTCCCATCACTCCCCCTCTCTCCACAGCACTAGCAGTTTGCATTATCTCTGTGGGAACTCCCTTGCTGATGTTCTGTCTCACCAAATCTGGATGGACACCCACCAAGTTGTTGTTGTTGCTCATTCCTTGAAAAATGACTGTGGAAGGCCCCATCACAGGGTCACCGGTAGCACCAGACAACAACACGTTCATAGCGTCCATCAGACTAAGACCCACACATCTCATCTTTTCGTAATACTCTCCAATGTACAGGCACTCTTCAACAGCCACCTGACAATCAAAGGCCACATTGAGAACCACCTCTGGGTCAGGGGGATTGTCCAGGACCAAGCAACTACTGCTGCTACTCTCCTCTTTCTTCATGTACCCAACCAGCTGCAGAATGTCTTCTGGACAGTCCAAGTGAGCCTTCACTTTGGTGCAGAAAAATCCACCATATGTCTGAGGGAAAACAGAACAACAGTGTATGAAAATGCAAGCATGAAATCTGTGCTTAGACAAGAAATGCACATAGAGTATACAAAGAATTCAAAAGCAAAGATTTCTATCACTAGAAGTAGAACAGGCTATCATCCTTTTCAATTCAAGCACATTTTAAATTATACATACATGAATATTTCATAGCCATCATTTCCTGCCAAATGACATCAGACATTCTACTTCTGTTTCATCACTTAAATCCAGCTCAAAACTTACCTCTTCAGACAATATTTCCATGTCCGGAATATTTTTAATGTTTTGTAGCTTGTTCCTGTTTCCATTGTAATACTGTGGACAGGTCTGTGACATTGAGGTGTGTGTGAGATAATGTGGTTTTATAAGCAGCTACATCCATAGGTAAGGCATTATATAGATACAAGTCATAATTATTACTAGTATTATTATTAATATCATCATCATCATTAGTCATAATTATTACTATTATTATTAATACCATCATTATCATTATCATTATGTCGTTGTCATTGTTGTTGTTGTTCTTCTTCTTCTTCTTACTATTATTATTATCATTATCGTCACTTATAACATTCAACTTTTTTCACTGTTTTCTGTTGTCGCTGTTCTGCTTTGCTTAGATGGGTAAAATCATCATTAATCTTTTGCCTCCTGCACTTATCCACCAGCTTCCTGCTGAAAGCTGGTTGATAAAGGGAGGGAGTCAAAGGGTTAACGTTTTGCTTTGTTAAGAACAATTGACAATGCAGGATGCTGATGGACAAGGTACAGGAGGCAAAAGGTTAATTATATTTAAAATAAACTTCAGAACCAGTATCACATAATAGGTGAGATCACTGTGTAGTCCGCTCTAGAGCAATTTTCGAAACAGCACAATGAAGATTGCAGCATTCAGAGAACACTCTCCATCTGAAGGAAGTTCTTGAATTGATCATGTTGGAAGGTTCTGAAGAAGCCTGTGCATTACTGTGTAAATATTCTTCTGTGTGTGTCTTAATACTGATGGTGCAAGAAGAGAACATGATGTGTAAATGTGGACTCAGCAACATGACATTTTCCCTGTTTTGGTGATCTTTTCCCTGTTTCTCTTCTTTAAAAAGCAAACTTATTACCAGCTTTTAGCACAACTATAATTTCTTTTAATCATCCCAGATTCTACAATTCTTTGGGAAACCACAACCCCAAACGACACCACTCAAGTTAATATTTGATACGATAAGAGATACTTTCAAACTTGCAAAAAGTACGAGAATAATCATAAAAATGATTGCAAAAAAGTCACATTCATACATTACCTTCAGCAACCAGTATTCTCTCTTCCATGGTTGCGCAAGCAAGAGCAGAAGGTACTTCTCCAGTGTAGAGAAAGCCAACGCCGCACGGTCTCCTTGGAAACTGTTGTTGCCAACGGTCCTCTGGATGACATGAATGAAGGGCTGATACCTGAAACTGGCAGTGCCCCCATGCTGCGTCAGGCAGGTTCGGATCAACTTGGTGATGGACAAGGCCAGCGTTGCAACATCGTTAGAAGAAAGGATGCTTGCATGATGGTGCCGTTTGCGGTACAAATTCTTGGCTTGCCCCAGGTAATCCATGGGGTGGTGGTGTTGCTTCTCAACACTCCTGCGTTGACGTCAAACGGACTGGTCTCAAAACTTATGAATGCAGACATGAATTTATCACCTTACCGGTAACCAGCAGTCATTGTGTATTAAGAAATATGTTTTCTATAAACCCAGGACATGACTGCACGTGGTTAACTGCTCTAGATGGCTCCTCTCTCTATGTTATACCTTGAGCTGGTTTCACCTGTTTTGTTGCTATCTTACTGGATTGTTGACATTCTGTGGTGGTGGTATGTGCGTTGTTTCTTAAGGTGGTGTTCTCTGTGGTGCTTTCTGGTGATTTTTCCTTGGTGAGCTTGTTTGTGGACCTTGCTCACCCCTGGAACAAGACAATCAAGTGCTGCAGAGCCAATCACAAGCTATGTAGATGATGTATTTTATAAGTATGTATGTGTGTATGTTAGCAAATGTGTGTGTGTGTGTGTGTGTGTGTGTGTGTGTGTGTGTGTGTGTGTGTATGTTGTGTGTGTGTGTGTGTGCGCGCGTCCTTGTACACACATAATATATATATTATACTTTAGAAGTTGTCAGAACCATGCTAAGGCCTGAACAAAAAACAAAAAACAAAAAAACAAAAACAAAACAAAAAACGAAATCCTCCAAAGATCTGACCACACCCTGTTACCCCAAAGATATGACAAGGATAACACAGATACAACAATTCAAAATGAATTCAACCCCAAAAAGACTGATCAACAAATTCAAACAATATTTACTTAAAACACTATCATAAGCACAGACAACAAAATATACAAACATCCTAAATCAGACTACACAAGCAGAAAAGCACAGAATAATGTGCACCGTACAATACCACAATTGGCATACGTATTCCCAAGGACAGTTTCAAATCCGCAGAAAGATCTGCCAGCAACAGTATTTGAACACTTGCATAGATCTATATAACCCCTTTTCCTGTATATAATATACATATACTCCTAATCATAATTTAAGGGCCACTTCTTCCTTCCTCTCTAATTTTAAGTTGAAATAATTGACAATGTTTAGAATTGATTCTATGTTTTATTTCATCATTTCCACACCTGTTTTGGAAAAAGAAATTAGCACAATGACCCATTAGTGAACAGCACATGCATTTAAAGGAACATCCCCCCCTTTTCAAAAAACAGAAAGTGTCAGATTTGGCCAATCTGTTTTCAATATCGCGTGTGTCCGCCCCGAGCCTGGATGCATGCTTCACAGCGCCGATGCATCGACCCCACAAGGGTACGGAGTGTGTCCTGAGGGATGGCCGCCCACTCGATCTGCAGGATGTCGACCAGCCTGGCCAGGGTGCCCGGTGGGGGGTGGTTGTCCCTGATGCGCCTCCCGAGCACATCCCATAGGTGTTCAATTGGGTTCAGGTCAGGTGAGCACGCTGGCCAGGCCATACGGACGACTTCATGCTGCTCCAGGAAGTCGGTCACAAGGCTTGCTCGATGCGCAGGTGCATTGTCGTCCTGGAAGATGGCGCCTTGACCAAGGTCCACAAGCGCAGGCAGTGCCACGGCCGCCAGAACCTCGTCCCGGTACCGGACCCCGTTCAGGATGCCGTCAATGGGGAGCAGGGGGGTCCGGGTACCACGGCTCATGCCACCCCACACCATCACCGACCCGCCGCCGTACCGGTTATGCTCTTGGACAGTGGCGTCAGCGAACCTCTCCCCTTGACGTCGCACACACCCGAGCCCGGCCATCGTTAAAGGTCAGGGTGAACCTGGACTCATCCGAAAACAAGACCCGGGCCCACTGTTGCCTTGTCCAGGTCACGTGCTCCCTGGCCCAGGTCATGCGGCGCACTCTGTTGACCGGTGACAGCACGGGTCGGACGGCCGGTCTCCGTGACCTCAAGTTTGCCTCATGTAGCCGTCTTCTCACCGTGCTGCAGCTGATGTTAGCACCT
>JAPXFY010000014.1:63761935-63876935 GCA_030674185.1 Monoplex corrugatus
GTCCACTTGTCTGTTCTAGGCCAACCTCTACAGGCCTGGAGAAGATAAAAAAATTTTACTAGCCAGCCAGGCTAGTGGATTTTAAGATCTACTCGCCCGCAGATATTTTCACTAGCCCGACATGTTGCTCTGAAAAATAGTGAAATTCTCTTTATGATGACGACCAAAAATATTCAGAATAAGCTACTGTTACAATAAAGGTTGTCAAACTTTCCTCTGGAGACTTCCATCCGGGTGGGGGGAGGTGAACAGTGGGAGACCTATTCAGGATGATAACATAGAGACGTAAAAGGCTGATGATTGATCTTGAAAGTTTACATGGATTCTCTGTTTAAGTTGAAGAGTGTTCTTCAATTTAGTCCAACTGATCACTTGTTACGTTTTGTAAATTACTTCATCGTCATCTTACAATATTTTCCCCTTTCATAATTTTAATCACTTACTTTTAAAGTGTGAGTGTAACAGTGTTTGTGACGGAGATAAAAAGAGTATGAAACCATAAACTAAAGAGAGAGAGAGAGAAAGAGAGAGAGAGAGAGAAGGTGTAACCTATACATATGTGTGTGTGTAGCAACGCGTAACACAAACAGTGAGAAATGTTGGCATTGGTAAGACTTAGTAAACTGGTATGATCATTAAAAGCAAGTCTAGCAGAAGAGTTGGCAGTTATATACACAAAGATGGTTAGTCTGCAGCTTTTGAAAGAAAAGCATTTTGTTTCAATTTGATCACCAGCGACACCTGTTGGCTAGGTCTGTAGCAGTACAGAACTACACATCTGTTGGCTTTTGTTGATTGGTTGATGTGTGTGTGTTTTGTTTTGTTTTGATATGTTTTTAATTTTACTCATTTTTTTGTTTTTTTTCAAAATTTTCTATAATGTTATTGTTGTATAAGAAATATTATGTCTCTTTAGAGTGTGTGTTCTTGACTTCAGTACTTCAGTGTGAAGTGAAAACACTGAAAACATTTATTCCACCCTAACTGAAATTCATTGTGCAAGAAAAATTGTCAAGTAACATTTATGCTTCCAATAATCCAAACGAGTTTCTTTGATGGAAATAGGTTAAGAAAAATTGTCAAGTAGCATCTATGCCTTCTAAACTAGTTTCTTTGGAGGAATCATCTTATCAAATGATACATAACTGATAAAATTTGCTCTTGTCTCTCGAATTTCCTTGCCAATAGCACACACATTATCTTCTCCTCCCCATCCCTTGATCTGCAACAGGACCTAATTAATAAATTTAAAATTATAATACAAACTGAACCAGATTCAATGGTTCACACTGAATGTCTGTCACAGCACAATGGTAAGTCACGGTACAGTGAAGCTAGTTCTAATAATAACTGTGAAAATTTACCAAACATGTAAAAGCCTAGCCAAGAACTCTACTGCTGCTCTTCTTTTTTAAGTTCTTCAACTAGATCTACTCATCTAGTTCAAGTTCTTCAACAATTTCTCGAGTCTTCTTCGTACTTTACCACATTCAAAACAATCGAAACGACGAGAAGAAAACACGTAAAAAACAAACTGCGTATTAAATACTCTTCCAACCAGCTATATGTATCCAACAGAAGAAAATGAAGCCAAAACCTGGCCAGTGATTCATTCTTCACTTATTCCTTCACACGATGCACCTAATCGTACGAAACCAAGCCAACAACTCACAACAGTCTCAAGAACGAGAAAGTTGTCGTTTCCATTCCACTTTCAACCAAACATGTGTTTAAAACTAACTCTGATCAAGACAAAATTGTCACATTAGTCAATATAAAAGAGGTAATATCTACCTGGGAAAAGAATCTTCAAAACAACAAACAAGAAATGTCCCCGTGTCTGGTGATAAATACTTGGCAAAATGGCGTTTCTTCGGTGATTCCCCTTTACCCGGAAGCGGATTACTGTAAGTCTCTTTGTTAAACTGGTTCCCGTTCATAATGAAACCTGATCCAGTTTAATTATTCACAGAGCTTCGATCTGTTCCTTATGGAAATTCCAGCAAACATTTCTGAGTTTTTGTGTCATTTTGTTTGCTCTTTGTTTCGTTCTTGCTTGTTTGTTTTGCTATCAACTGGTTTTAAACATTTCTCTCTCACACATACACACACACGCACACACACACACACACACACACACACACACACACACACGTGTGTTTTTCTAATAAGCATCAATGTAGTTATGTGGATAGTGCTATAACGTTATTTTTGTATGATTTCATCGATTTGTTTGCAAACCTGTGTCAGTGAAAGTGCATTTGCCTGTGTAGGCGCTTGTCTGTTCATGTACGTGCTGCTGCCTGAGTGTGTGTGTGTGTGTGTGTGTGTGTGTGTGTGTGTGTCTGCATGTCTATGTCTGTGCGTGTGTGTGTGTGTCTGTGCGTGCGCGTGTCTGTGTGTATGTCTGTGTGTGTACCTGTGTGTGTGTGCGTGTGTGTCTTTCTGTGTATCTGTGTGTTGGTGTTTTTATGTATTCATAAAGAAGAGTGTTCTCATATTATATGCATACAATACCGTTCTTTTCTTTTCTTGTTCTAGGTCATATCATGTTTAACCTCTTGACTTCCGCACTATGTCCACCAGCATTCTGCATTGTCAACTATGTTAGCTAGCAAAACCTTAACCCTTTGACTCCTTCACACTATCCATCAGCTTCCTGCAGGAAGTGAGGGAGTCAAAGGGGTACTTTTTTCTTTTTTCTTTTTTTTGCAGTTGGTGGATAGGATGTGGGAGTCAAAGAGTTAAATCATTGATCTGTTGTTGACTCCTGTCTTCATGTATAGCATTTTTCTGTAAAGTGCAAAACGATTTGGAGCAATTGCTTCCCAGGATGTTGTGCTATATAAATCCTCATTATTATGATCATCATTGTCATCATCATCATCGTCATTACTATTATCATCATCATTGTTTACTATTATTATTATATTATTGTTGTTGTTCTTCTTCTTCTTATCGTCATCATCATCATTATTATTATTATTATTATATATTATTATATACTATTATTATTATATTGTTTTTGTTGTTGTTATTACTATTACTCTCATCATCATCATCATTATATCATCATTATCATTACCACTATACCTGATATACATTCTACATCACAAATTGTAATTTGTGCAGAAATACAAGCTTATCTCAATGTAGAATTGGTTGCTTTGAGGGAAAAGAAGTTGACTGGTCATTTCAACAACCTAGCCATATGTATAAGGACGAAAACCTCTCACTTAAAATGTCTTTGTTCTTATGAAAAAATGTAGGTCAGTTGGCCTTGTGTGATGAGCTAAAAACGTGGAGAGAATTTGTGCAGGTCATCCTTTAAAAGAAATTGATCTTCTTTGAACATGTGTACAGAAACAAAACAAAAAATTGCACTGTCCCGAAAGACATCATCCAAAGAAAAGTCGAGAGCAAACGAGGAAGGGGAAGACCCCAAAGAACTATCTGGGAAACATCAAGGAGTGGACAGGTCGTAGCAATCCTGAGATTTTCAGTCTGGTTGAGGAAAGACAGACATGGAGGACAGAGACTCAGACAGCAGTGTGAACAGCCAACATCGCAAGGAGTGATTCTGTAGACTGACTGAGGAAAGACTATCAGATATGGAGGACAGAGACCCAGAGAGCAGTGTGGGCAGCCAACATTGCAAGGAGTGATGCTGTGAGTGAGCCTTGTGTGGGCAGAAAGTCAGCCATATGTGGTGTCCTCGTGCTGTGATACTCACATCTTGTGACTTGGCTAAACCACTTAGCCAGCCATTGTGGCCAAGTTATTTGTTCCAACAGGGTGTTAAGTATGTGACTCACGTGTAGATGGGCAGAAGCAGCAGAAGCAGGACTCAAGGATGCATTTATGGTTGAAATGATGATGATGATGATGACGACGACGATGACGATGATGACGACGACGACACTGATGGTGATGATGGTGGTAGTGGTGATGGTGATGACGACGATGATGATTGTGATGATGATGATGATGATGCCGCTGCTGCTGCTAAGAGTAAAAATAACAAGAAGAACAACAATGACAGTAATAATTATTGTGATGCTGATGATGACGACAACGATGATGATGATGGCGATAACAACGATGATAGTGATGGTGACGATGATGGTGATGATGATGATAATGATGGCGATGACAACGACAATGATGATGGTGATAATGACTTGTATGTACATCATGCCCCATCTGTGCATCTACGCGCTTTCAAAGACACATTCTCTCACACACACATTCAAAATTGAAAAATCTTTCTACATAGGACTTGATAAATCTATCTTTACAGCTGAACTCTTTGCAATATTAATGGCTTTAAACTTTCTGATAAGTCTTCCTAGGACAATTTTTCAGATACTTCTTTGCGTTGATTCAAAATCAGTACTTCAGGCTCTTGAATTATCAAAATTACAAACAAGATCAGAAATGATTCTGGAAATAAATCACTTGATTCATAATTTATCTTTAAGAGGCACTGATATTACTTTCTGCTGGATACCTTCTCATAGTTCTTTTAGTATATAATAATAAAGTTGACAGGGCTGCCAAACGGGGAGCTAATAACTCACCAGATTCAAACAATATCCAGCTTTCTCTCTCGTTGCACGAGAATTACACTTTAGTGGACAACTACGTCTGGAAGCAGTTCCAATTAAAACAGAAAAAGTATGATAAATGTCACATGAACTTTGAAGTTAGCAAAATACTTAAGCAGCTTCATGCCAGCAGAACTATACAGTCCCTTATGTACAGATGGAAACTTGATGCATTCAAAACAAAATATACCAATAACATAGTGTGTCTGTGTGGAAAGAAGATAACACATAGTCATATTCTTTCTTGCGTTAGGGTAAAACGACATATTCCAACACTATCTGTGAGTACAGTTTCTGACATATTTGCCTCATCATCATTACTGTATGAATTTTTTGTTAGCCTGTCAAAAAGTCCTATAGCGAATTACCTTTAAAATGTTATTTGACTTGTTCATTGTTGTGGTTAGTCAATTATTAGTTTTACTTTTTATTCATTTCTTCCGGATATTTACTAATTTTGTTTGTCAGTTTGTTTGTTTAAATCGATAATTATGGTAACATTATTTGTTAGTTTTACCTTCCCCTCTTCAAAACAGTTGTTTTCTGGATCATCTTTTCTCAAATTCAAAATTGACAATTTTCAAATATCTTCTTCACTCCTCCTCTATCACTCCCCCCCCCCCCCCCCCCCCTTTTTTTTTTTTTTTTTGTTTTTTTTTGTGTGTGTCTAAAATCACTTTAGTGAATAGACATTAAATCAAAGACCACCACACATTCAAAGTGAAAGACCTATTCTCAATCCTACAGTGAACACAGGAACAGGTTACAAAACATCAGAAAGATTCTGGGCACACAAATATTGCCTGAAGAGGTGGGATTTGAAAAATTAAACAGAAGTAGAATGTCTGATATTATTTGGAAGGGAATTCCAAAGCTGGGAGCCATAGACAGAGAAGGAACTGAAGCCATGGCATCTGTGTTTGAAGCGGTTTTGTTGAAGAAGTTGTAAGTCAGAGGAAGAATGGAGACAGCAATAGGGAGTGTACAGAGTAACCAGGTCAGAGAGACAAGCAGGGGCAGTGCCAAAGACAATAGTGTAGAAGATGCAGGTTATCTTGTACTTAATTCTTTCAGAAACAGGAAGCCAGTGTAGGTTCATCAATAAAGGGGTACATATGAAAAGTGCTGAACATACATGTGCTCTCTTATCTAGTGTAGGGAGCTCATGCTGTATATCGCCATCTTCATGCATACTGTCAGCTTGTTGTTCGACCAGACACACTGAATAAGTCTGGTGAAGGTCGTCGCTCCTCAGCCAATCCCATCTGTCATATCCACATCCAGACAAAGACTGTTTGTTACCATGGAGCCAAGATACATTGTTTTCACTTATTTCTTTTTATGCCAAAGTAAGTTACTTTTGCTTTTATTTAACTTTCTTTTAATATATCAAGGATTTTTTTTTTCAATTGATTACATCAAAATATATGAACTAAGAAAGTATCTAAATACAACTTCTGAAAACATAGATCTCTGTGTTGAATGGATTGGATGACAAATGAGGTTTTCAAAAGTGCCCAGATCCCTAGCTTCTACAACTTGGCGGAAACATGGGCGTTTTCATAAGCCACCAAACACTGACATGATCCTTAACCCTTTGACTCCCGCACACTGTCCATCAGCATCCTGCATTGCCAACCATGCTGGCAAAGCAAAAACTTAACCCTTTGACTCCCTCACCCTATCCACCAGCTTCCTGTGGGAAGCTGGTGGATAGGGTGAAGGAGTGAAAGGGTTACGTTTTTGCAGTTGGTAGGTAGTGTGAAGGAGTCAAGGGGTTAATGTCTGTATTTGATGTTCTGCTGGCAGGTCTGTACATATGTTGACCTGGGAGGTAAATAAGATTTCCACCCTTAACTAGGTACGGGCTACCATGGCAGTGTTAAACTCGGAACTTCCGATTGGAAGTCATGTGTCCGCACCAATGTGGTTATTGCACTCACCCTTGCAGAAAGAGTGTGTGTGTGCACGCGTGTGTATGTGCGTGCGTGTGTATGTGAGCGTGTGTGTGTGTGTGTGTGTGTGTGTGTGTGTGTGTGTGTGTGTGTGTATGTATGTATGTGTGTGTGTGTGTGAGTGTGTGTGTGTGTGTATGTATGTATGTGTGTGTGTGTGTGTGTGTGTGTGTGAGTGTGTGTATGTGTGTGTGTGAGTGTGTGTGTGTGTGTGCGTGTGTGTGAATGTGTGTGTGTGTGTGTGTGTGTGTGAGAGAGAGAGAGAGAGAGAGAGAGAGAGAGAGAGCAATGTATGTGTGTATTTTCATGTGTGTGAATGTGTCTGATAACATATTTTTCATGATAAAGTGAAAAACATAACTGTTGTCATTTTTCATGAACTATGTATATCTGCACTGATGTATTGGTATGAGATACAAGTATGTACTGCACTGTAATATACTGACATGGTCAAGTTTATGCTGCAATGAAGTGCTGGTGTATGTATCCAGTTGTTTTTACTGCGTTAATGTATCAACATCGCAATGTTCATGCTGTTTGTAAAATGCAACAATCATTCCCTGACATGTATGTTTGCACTAGATGAATGGAATTATCATTATCATTATTGAGAGGTCTTCTTACAGAAATGCATCATGAAAAATTTGTCATGGAAAACTTGTTGTCATGGGATCTTTTACATGTACTTAGTGCACACTGTACATAGGATCTTGGTTTATCGTCTCATTTGAAAGATCAACACCCAGACCATCATTCAAGATCTAGGGGAGGGGGAGGAAAATTCCTTTCCTACTAGGGATGAAGAGAGTTCTTGAATGTTATATAGAACCAATACTGTTGTACAGTTGTGAGGCGTGGACACTCAACAAGCAAAGCCAGAACAAGATTGAGGCAGCTGAGATGTGGTTTCTAAGAAGAATATTGAGAGTTCCATGGACATAGCAAAGAAAACAAACGAGACAGTCTTGATGGAGGCAGACACAGGTAGATCATTCATAAGAAAGATTAGGAAAAGACAGGCAACATTTATAGGCCATTTTATGAGGAAAGGGGATTTGGTGCACCTGGTCACAACGGGAAAGCTGGAGGGAAAGAGAACACCAGGTAGACCCAGGGAGAAAATACAAGACGGACTTGCAGAGTGGCTGAAGACAAGGAGGGTGGAAGAGATACTTGAGGCAACAAGAGGTAGAGACAGATGGAAGTCCATAATCGCCAACGCCATGCGGCAAGGCACCTGATGATAATGATGACTAGGGATTGAACCTATGACATCTCGTTTCCCAGCAGGTGTTTCAAACAACTGGGCCACCGCTCCACTGATCCAGCTTCCTGCAACTGAAACATTCATACACAGGTCTTCTCCTGTTCCTCATGACAGTGCTAATACTGATCACTGTTCATACTACCAGTATTCATGAAAATCCTGTCTTATTTTTTTAATTTCAATTAGAAACAAAGCGAAAACAAAGAGTCTTCAGCAGTTTATTGATCACTGCAAGCCTTTGTTCAAATCACAGTTCATAAGCATACAAAGAAAACCAGAGAGCATTGGTACATTAATCGCATTAACATCAATAAACATGAGATTACTTACAATAAATAATGCATAGATGAGTTATCAGATGATCTC
Organism: Monoplex corrugatus; assembly: GCA_030674185.1. Classification (NCBI taxonomy): domain Eukaryota; kingdom Metazoa; phylum Mollusca; class Gastropoda; order Littorinimorpha; family Ranellidae; genus Monoplex; species Monoplex corrugatus. The sequence goes on from JAPXFY010000014.1 coordinate 63,770,131, forward strand.
TTACAATTTTGAAGGTTTTAGCATAAATAAGAAAGCACTTATATAGGTGTGGTGTTTCTTACTTGAATTAATGAGCCCATCAATTATCAAACAATTGCCCATCAATTATCAAATAATGTAACTACAATTTGGAGGAATTAGCATGAATATGAAAGCAATTATGTAACGTGGCAATGGCATTCACATGTAGCTCTTCTCCTATTACTTGTGACGGTACTAACACTGATCACTATTCATACTACCAGCATTCATGACAAATTTACTACAATCTCTTTCACTTAACCCATTGACTCCCAACACCCTGTCCACCAGCATCCTATTTTGTCAACCATGCTAACAAAGCAAAAAGTTAACCCTTTGACTCCCTCGATAGGGTGATAGAGTCAAAGGGTAGCTGGTGAATAAGGTGAGAGGAAACAACAATTTGAATAAAAGCAGTTACCATACAGTGTCTTCATGACAGAACAATCTTAGATCATCATCATCATCATTAGGTGCCCTGCCGCATGGCGTTGGCGATCATGGACTTCCATCTGTCTCTATCTCTCGTTGCCCCTAGCATCCCCCCCACCCTCCTCGTCCCCAGCCACTCTGCAAGTCTGTCCAGCATTTTCTCCCTGGGTCTACCTGGTATTCTCTTTCCCTCCAGCTTTCCCATTGTGACCAGGTGCTCCAAATCCCCCTTCCTCATAAAATGGTCTATAAATGTTGCCTGTCTTTTCCTAATCTTCCTTATGAATGATCTTCTTGTGTCTGCCTCCATCAAGACTGTCTCGTTTGTTTTCTTTGCTGTCCATGGAACTCTCAACATTCTTCTTAGAAACCACATCTCAGCTGCCTCAATCTTGTTCTGGCTTTGCTTGTTGACTGTCCACACCTCACATCCGTACAACAGTATTGGTTCTATATAACATTCAAGAACTCTCTTCCTGATGTTAATCGATAGGCATTTGTTGGTAAGAATGCTTGTCATCTTCTTGAATGCTGTTCTGGCTTGGCCGATTCTGCCGCCTATTTCTGATGTGCATCTGCCGTCTGATGAAATGATCGTTCCCAGGTATTTGAATTTATCAACCTGTGTCAAGGTTGTGCCATCTTAGATCTTAGATCATTGACTCAAAACGTACTGCAGTTTAAATTCTACAATTCTGAAATGCAATGTTTTGAAGCTTGGAGTTTATTCAATGTGATTGATCGCACTCAGACAATTCCATATGAGCTTCACTAGAATCATTGATCAATTGATCACTGAAGCAATTTCAACAGATTCAAAATGAAATGTTCAAGAGGTGCTTGTTAGAACTGTCCAACATGGAAAAAAAAAAGAAAGAAAAAGGCAGAGTTTTGGCATACACCCTTAGAGTTTTGGCATACACCCTTAGAGTTTTGGCATACACCCTTAGAGTTTTGGCATACACCCTTAGAGTTTTGGCATACACCCTTAGAGTTTTGGTATACAAACTTAGAGTTTTGGAGTACACCCTTTGAAACATTTCATATAAATGAAATAAATTTAAACAAAACATAAATAAACTGTTTTGCTTCCCACAACTTTGTCAGGGTTCTCGATCATGACTGGTTTCATTGTTGACGTATGTTAACTAACTGAATAAACAAATCCAAAACAAGTGCGACCACCCGCGTTCAAGCAAACAGGAGTCAGAAAAACATGAAAATAGAATCGGAACCGTATTTGTCTGGTTCTATTAAATGGGTGCTCTGATTCTATTTTCGTGTTTTTCTGATTCATAAAATAAATAAGCCCAACAAAGAATAAAATTATGAACAATACTGTAACATTACAAAACCCTGTTGATACCCTTGTCAGCAGTTCCACTACGACAGCGTTAAGACAGAAAATCAGCTTCTTTCTCACAGCTAGATGACTTGTTAGGGCACAGAATATTAACCCATTCACTCCCTCAGCCTGTCTACTAGCATCCTGCTTTCTCAACCAAAACAGCAAAGCAAAACTTTAACCCTCTGCCTCTCTCACCCTATCCACCAGTTTCCTGCAGAGTCAAAGGGTCTGATTTTTGCTGGTGGTGGAACAGGGTGCGGGAGTCAAAGGGTTAAACATTCAACAATCTTGCATACGATTATCTCAGTATCGGTAATATATTTCAGTTTTAATACACCATATCAAATTTAAGCCAATAACTCCTTTTCTCCTTTTATTTGTTCTTTTCGAGTAATCGACTTTTTACAATCGTTTGATGCATTTTATCACTTTCTGGGCTTGAAATTATGGTACTCACATGGCATGGTAAAAAGGTGAATATGAACCATACTTTGTGCCTTGTTTTGAGTAGAATTTACAAGAGAGGATATCAACACCAGTCAATGTGGTGTAGTGGTTAGCACAACAGATTACTGATTGGAAGGTTGTGGGTTCGACTCCTCATCAGTCTCTTCAAAAATTATAGTGGGCGTTTTGGCTCCAACCAACTCCTTTCACCCATGGGGATGCCAGGGCCTCTTTCAGTATGAATAGTATCCCCACCTTCTGGAAATTTTGTGCCAGAAATTTCCTCTTTTCTGTCACTCTCTTTGTTTCTGCCTTGTTCCTTTGCTTTCTGTCATTTCTTCCCATCAATTTTTGCCTTACTGGTCCATTCACCTGTATGTGTTCAATTACTACTCAGAGTTGAGCACACTATGTGCTCATTCGGAAGACTGGGACCACACAGTCAAGTCTCATCCACTACACAGATGCGTCACTGAGGATGTTGCTCAAATTTTCTGACCACCACCACAGGAGTCTGTTTCTCTCGGGCCTGGTTGACGACAGGATATATCATGATAGTAAGTGTAGAGTACAGCCCTGTCATGCAGTCTCAATCCCAGATGGATTTCATCCTCATTGTCATCATCATGATGTTGTAAAAGCTGTGCCAATTTCTTGCCATAAGACGCAAGAAAATGGACAACTAAAGTGAGAACAAAAAATCTGCCTAAGCAACGAACCTAAGGAAAAAAAAACATACTGTGACATAATTTGCACTACTACAGCACATTTACAAAAAGTCGACAGCTCTGCCTACTTTTTGAAACAAACTCTGCCTACTTTTCCCAAACAATCAAACTCTGCCTACTTTTCCAAACATCAAACTCTGCCTACTTTTTCCCAAACAATCAAACTCTGCCTACTTTTCCCAAACAAACTCTGCCTACTTTTCCAAACAAACTCTGCCTACTTTTCCCAAACAAACTCTGCCTACTTTTCCAAACAAACTCTGCCTACTTTTCCCAAACAAACTCTGCCTAGCTTTTCCAAACAAACTCTGCCTACTTTTCCCAAACAAACTCTGCCAACTTTTCTGAAACAGTCACTCTGCCTACTTTTCTGAAACAAACTCTGCCTACTTTTCTGAATCAATCAAGCTCTGCCTAGAAACAAACTCTGCCTACTTTTCTGAATCAATCAAACTCCGCCTACTTTTCTGAATCAATCAAACTCTACCTATTTTTCTGAAACAATCAAACTCTGCCTACTTTTCTGAAATAAACAAACTGCCTACTTTTCTAAAACAATCATCAAATGAGTATCACAAATCAAAACGAGTACACTAGTCTTCCGGCACTACATGTCTGACTTTGGTAAATTGACAGGGTGTTGCTTTACGGCGATCTGAGTTGGAACCATGGTGTGGGTGGCAGGCTGAACGCCACCACCAGCGCCAGGCTGATGGTGAGGATTGTTCCCATCCACAGCCTGCACATGAAGATATTCCCCCTGCACCGGGGATGAAGAAACTTGGCGTCGGCAGTCTGCAGACAAGACTGGTCCACCACGGGCAGGATGTTTTGCTGGCTGACTGACGGCGGCTGGACCACGTCCTGGCCTGGCTGTTTCTGGGCAGGCAGGTTGTAAACCATGACGTCGTACGCCTGGTGAGATTTGCGGATGTGCTGCTGCAGGTGCCAGTTTTTCAGGTAGGTTTTGCCGCAGGCGCCACACTCGAAGGGTTTGACGCCCAGGTGTAAGTTCTTATGGGCCCTCAGAGCGCCACCGGTGGTAAAGTACTTGCCGCACACATCACACTTGTGGGGGGACATGCCTGTGTGGGTCATCTCATGGGCTACTAGTTTGGACTTCTCTGGAAAGCCCTGTAAACACACACCACACACACACACACACACACACACACACACACACACACACTCAAATGCATTTACAAAAATAAAGAAATACCATGGGGTTAACCCTATGACTCCCACACTCTATCCACCAGCCGCAAAAACTTAAGTATTTGCTTTGCTATCACTGATGACGATGAAGGATGCTAGTAGATGGGGCGAGGAGTCAAGGGGCTAGGACAGACCAAAATTTGTCTATGCAAGAACACATCAACAACATCTCCCGTAACGCTTATATAGAGCTGTTTTGACCTTTGTTACAATCAAGTGGGTCCTACAGCTCTGTGCATTTGCATGGAACTTAGTTTTTACGGTGTTTGACTATTCATTAGTCAACAAGTCGACTCTGTTTGATATGGAAAATATGAACTATGTTGTTACATAATGGAAATTGTATGTTTGAAGCCATGCATAGTCATTGTTTCAGCTTTCCACGCCATGGATGCGATAACAAAGTTCATATGCAGATGATAGGCTGATATAGTACCAGTATAAAATATAGATAGACTAGGTAAAACATAGGCTAGGTAGGGACTCATGGGTTTATGTGCAGGCTTAAGGCTTGTGCCATGATCACCATACACATGGTACCTGTGACGTTAGCGCAAATGGAATCTGTTCTGAAAGTGGAGATGTCATCTTGACAAACTGAAACTGAAACTATTTGCAGATGACTGAAGTTGTTTTCAATGATAATGAGAATAGCTTCCTTAATTTTTTTCAAAGGTAGTCTGTGAATCTTCATTGTCCTTCTTTTTCCTTCAAACTTCAAACTGGGGTTAGATTTCATATTCAATTTGTCTTCTCTTTGTGCTCGACTGGTTCTATTCTTTACTTGGGCAGAGCTGGATGATATATCATCCAGTCTCAAATAATTGTTCTTTTCAGTAGAAGTTTTGTTGTTGTTGTTTTCAGTTCCCTGGCAATCAACAGTTTTGGCAATCAACACATTAGAAGGCAGTTCCTAAGACGTTCCATTTTCATCTCATACATGTTGCACACTTCTAAGACTTTTTAATTTATTGACTTACCTGTGAACAGTGCTTGCATTTATAAGGGAGGTAATTGGTGTGCTCCTTGCGTTCATGGCGAACCATGGTCGGTCTGCAGTTAAATCCCTTGCGACAATATTTACAGGTATACACCTGTACCCCTTCATGGCGGTACGCGATGTGGTCACGCAACTGGATGTTCTCAAAGAACTGGGCCCCACACTGGTCACATTTGTATCTGTCAAACCAAACAAGATTTGTAAATAATCAGGAAACATCACTACCATGAAAGTATTAGTAGCGCTTCAATATGATGACGTCACAATATAAAATAACGCATATGACGCTTCCCCAGGCTTTCCATCTACTTGCAGACTCAGGCATCACAATTACGGCAGAATTCTGCAAAAATATTGCAGTTTCACAATGGTGTACTCATTTTCAGGTATGGCCTGCATTCCACAGACATATTTTCAGACAGCAAAACGTAACAATCATTGTCAGAAGTTCCCAAGAAAGTGCTGTTCACGAACATTTCTTAAATAGTGCCGATTTTTGGCATGGCTTTGATCCATGTGACTAACCTCGGTGCCATGAATTTCAAACTAGTGCACGTGTGATTCTTTGATGCTCCACACCACTGATCCAAATTAGTTAAATACCCTTCCAGAAACAGCTGAAAACAAATCTTGCTAACACATTTTTGTCAAAGACACACACACAAACACACAGAAAGACTCATTCCTCTCTCCAGTTGATATGCAACAATCACCCTATTTCTAAAACAGACAGATTGAAAAAGACACAAAATGTCTAGATTGTTATGTTTTACTTTCATACCAGCTAGATCGAAACAATTGTTTGACCCAACAATTCACAAAACAATTTTAACTCTGACTACCTAAGCCTATCCACTAGCATCCTGCTTCGTCAACCCTGACAGCAAAACAAACATTTAACCCTTTGACTCCCTCACTCTATCCACCAGTTTCCTGCAGGAAGCTGGTGGATAGGATGAGGGAGTCAAAGGGTTAAATGTTTTGCTGGTGGTGGATAGGGCATGGGAGTCAGTGAGTTAATGAGGATCAAATGTTTCAGTCTAAAGAGACATAAGCAATGCTGGAATGTGCGAGCTATCACCCCCCCCCCCCCACCACCACCACCACCACCACCATCATCCCACTTGCCCCATACAAACACAAACGAGAGTGTAGTACCTGTAGTCTTTAACCCCTAAGTGGTCGACAGAGATATGGCGCTGCAAATGAATCTTAGAGATGTACACTTTGCCACAATGGGGGCATACTTCAGTCCGTTCAGCATGCTTCCGCATATGCTTCTCCAATCGAGTTTTGAAACGAAAAGATGTTGGACACTTAGGACACTGAAACATCCCCTCAGGGCTTGCATGCAGCTTGGTGTGGCTGCGTAATGCAGCCTTTGTCTGGAATATCTGGAAAATAAACAAAATAGGAACCATAAAAGCATGAAAATAGAATCAGAATGCGCATTTAATATAACGAGACAAGGACAGCGCAAATTTTCAGCCGAATGGCCTTTTGTCAAGCATAACGTAAGACAACGAAGAGCAAATATCAAACAACATAATATAAAAATTCAGGGAAAAAGAGCAAAATTTACCTGCTACTTCATCCAGTATGAGAAAAAGCAGTCAATGATTGTGTTATCTGAAAATTCATTTTTCTAACAATTTCTTCATTAACCTATTACAATAGGCATTCCATGATTAATTAAACAAACAGACAATCTACCCCACCTTGAGATCACTTGTGACATAATGTTGCCATTCAAGAAATATTTTAGTTCCTTATTAGTATAGTGGTCAGTATCCCTGCCTATCACACAGGATACTGAGATTCACTTCCCCACAGAGGAGATTATTTATTGGACTGGTTGATCACTTTTGATAGAGCTGTGAACTCAAGATGTGGTATCTTGAGTTCAATCCCAGCCCACAACATAACTCGCATATTTGCTGCTCATCTTAATGCTTCTATCCTTCTGGTGGTGTCATCTTAATGGTTCATAGGCCCTGCCACTCCTTCCCTGTATCAAGACCTTACCAGCATAAAGGGTTTTGCACAAGCTCAAGGAGTCTACCAGATAACTGCTGTCAGCTTCAGGTGGGGTGTATATAATACTGACAGAGTGGAATGAACTGTCTCAAATAAATTTCAAACTTATAATACATGCAGAAACTCCCACACCCACACAAGGTACACACAGGGACTGTCTCTCCTATAAGCAAAGGTAACTATACGCTCTGAGCAATGCCACCTCTTTCAGTATCCTCAGTTGTCAAATTGTCATGTTGAAGCTGGTGGATAGGGTGAGGGAGTCGAAAAGTTCAGTTTTTGCAGTTGGTGGACAGGGTTTGGGAGTCTAAGGATTATAACAGAAAAAAAAGAAAAAACAAACAAACAAACACACAAAACTAAGATTCCATGTGCCAGCAAGCACCTAGCAAAAGAAGTCATGGCAACAGAGAGAAACTCCCTGGCAAAGTTCCATGGAAAATTCAAAACCAAAAACAAACAAGAACATCCATACAGATAAAAAGAAACAAAATGGTAATGCTGTACCGTGGCAACATGGTTTCCATGGGAAGTGTAACCCATTATTTTGTATGGGAAAATCCAAATGAATGGAGTCCTTGTCATGGCAACATGGTTTCCCTGGAAAGAATCACCCATATTCTGCATAGGAAAATCCAAATCCAAATCAATCAAGATCTTGTTCAGTTGTCTGCAGTAACAGGAACTCTACAGACCACATTTCCAGCCAGACATTGTGGTGTAATGGTTAGCGCAATGGAATACCAACTGAAAGGTTAAGGGTTCAAATCCCCATCAGTCCCAACAAAAAGCACTGTGTAATTTTTTGGCTCCAATCAACTGCTATCCAGAGCTGAGCGTGCCATGGACTCATTGGGAAGACTGGGACCACACAGTTGAGCCTCATCCACTTCATGGATGTGTCATTGAGGATGTTGTTCAAATCTTCTGACCAACACTGCAGTTGTCTCTGTCTATCTCTGAGGTCTGGTTGATCCCAGGATACAATATGATAGTAAGCGGTGAGCGCAGCCCTGTCACGCGATCTCAATCCTAGATGGAACTCCGTAGCATCATGATTATCATCGCCATCGCCATCGCATCACCATCACCATCACACTGTGAAAACTGTGCCTGTTTCTGTGGCCATTAAGGTGGATACAAAATGGGACAACAACAAACAACAACAAAAAGATGAGCACAAAGGAAATCTCCCTAAGAGCAATGATCCTCAAACAGCATTCACACCTTTCCACACACATCGCAGATCCCACCCAAATCTCCGTGTGTCTTGAGATGGCGCTGCATCTTGTGGTACGAGCTATAGGTGCGGTCACACTTGGGGCAGTTGTGCGGCTGTCCTTCTGAATGCAGCTCCCGCATGTGACGGCTGATGCTTGGCAGTGTGTGGATGATGCGAGCCTGGCATATGGGACAGGTCCATTTCCGTGGACTGGAAGCCTATCACAATAAAACAATTTCATTTTGAGCACACTGAAAGTGAAAGCCCATTTGCCATTAAGTCAAACGATCCGTCTTGATTACCGCAAAGAAGAAAATATTAAAAACATTATCAATGAACTGCTGTGAACTAAAATAAAAACAGGTTAATTTCACAGTAAAAACATTGTCAACAAGTTATCAAGGAATAAAAGCATGCTTGTTTTGTAGTATAAAAAAAACACACACACACTCTGAAAAAGGCACTTGACACAAATCAACAGCTTGCAAAATAAACATAAAATATGCTCATTTTCTTTCTTTTTCTTTTTGTAATGAAGAATGTAAGAATAATTAATGCTCATTCATTAACATTTCTACTGTTTAAAGCCAAACTGACTGCTCAGAGCCATATCATGGCTCTAACCATCCCAAAACATACAAACCACCTCACTGACCCTGATAAAAAAAATGAAAAATCAAAATATAAGTACCTATCTATGCATTCACACACATAATCTAAAGATATATCCCTGGCATTGACCATTCCACCCAATTTATCACCATGTGTTTATAAAAGCCAAATATGAATACAAAGTTGAACGTAATTGAGGACATGAAAACATAAAAACTGGCTTAAAGTTAATTTACTTAAAATTTGCTTCTGCAGATCACATAATCTCCTTAGACTTTAGAGCCGAAAAATGCAGTTAAAACATGTACCCAATTATCAATCCTACCAGAAAGAACGTAAGGCTTTATATAGAACACAAACAAGTGAATGGACCAGCAAAACAGAAAATAAGAAAAAAATGGACAACAGAAAGCAAAGGAGTAAGGCAAAAACAGAGTAACAGAAAAGAGTAAATTTCTAGCAAAGAATTTCCAGCATTTAAAAGGGGGGGGGGGGGGGGGGGGGAACACATGAAAAGAACAAACGGCCTTTTAGTCAATGTGACACAAAAAGCAATACTTACCTGTCCTAAAGCCTGCTTTCTCCATGATGGTCCTCTAACACCATGATGGACGTCTGGCTGATTATTGTCCACACTAGCTGGCTCACTCGTACCTGTACCATTCTTCTTGCAGTCCTGGCAGTGTACTAGCAGCTCTGCCCCACTGTCAAACCTAACATGGCACAGCCGGCACTGGAAGGAAGAACGGTGTTTCAGCATGTGGAGACGTTTTCGTGAGTAGGTCTGAAAGCTGAGGCCACAGATTCCACAGTGCAGAAAGTGCTGGGCACTGGCTGATGACCTACTCTGGGGCCTGCTGAAGGAGTGTTGGGGAGAGCTCAAGATGGACTCCCACTCCACAATGGAGTGCTGTTGGGCGTGTCTCTTAATGTTGTATGTCCGGTTGAAGATACCTTTACCACAAATTTTACATGGAACAGTGGTTGGCTTTGGTGTCCAGTTTTTCTTTGGCCCACCACTCTGGATGTTAGATTTCTTTGAAGACGCTTGTGAAAGTTTTGTTTTGCTCTTTGGAGCAGAAGTTTTCACATGTTCTTCAAAGGGCACAGAACCATGCTCAATCATATGCTGTCGGTAATAGTCACTGCGATAGAACTCTTGTCCACAGACGGAGCATGTGTAACAAAGATCTTCTATATGGCAGCGAGCATGTCGAGTGATGTAGTAGTTTCTGTTACGTATTTCTCGATCGCAGACAAAACACTGCAGTAGGGACTGTTTTCTGCCTGTGGATGTACGGCTTTGTTCTCCTTTTGACAACAAGGCTGCTAAAATCTTCTCGTAAGCAGGCTCACCGCTTGTCTGTGGTCTGTCGTCTTTGTTTTCCGAAGATACAACTGGAGTTTCTGACGTCAAGGAAGCAAAATCAACGTTGATGATAGCTTCTGATTCATTGTCAGTGTCATCTACTCCTGTCTTCACTTCATGATCAATACTGAGCTCTTCACCGATACCCATGTCATTAGTGTCCACACTCTGATATTGACTGCTGTCAGTTTTCTCTGGTAGTCCCCCCTGGTGATTTTGCCGCACCACATGGCGCCGCAAAGTGTGCATGTACTTGAACAACTTGTTGCAAATGAGGCATCTGTACTTCTTGGTTTTCTCATGGCATCTGTTGTGCTGCTTTATAAAGTCTTTCTGTTCCTCACCTCTTTCCCACACTCTGGGCAGGGGATGTAACGATGCGTTTTTTTCATCTGCCTCCTCTTTGATGTCATCTCTTTCTGTATTCGCCTCAGTTCTGTGGCGACCAGTAAAAGGTCATTTTTCGCAATGCAGTCTGCAGTAGATAAAATGGCTTGCTCTACTTTGCTGATCATATGTCCATACACATTCAAAGGATTGGTGGCCTCAACTGCAGGATTAGCAACAGCTTGACTTTGAATGCCTGTGTCTGCAACACTGGTAAGAGGAACAGAATTGTTTTCAGGTTTTGGACAAACTTGTCTGACCACTGAATCTTCTCCATTCTTCACTCCTGCATCTGCTGCCATCATGCTTGGTGTGTGAGTGAAAGTCTGTGCCATGAGAAGAGCAACTTCCCTCTCTAAACCAGTTCGACTGTTGCCCGAATCGGGGGCATTTAGAGACGCTAAAGCTGATTCTGAAATGGTCTGAAAGGGCTCAGTTGATGCAGAGTTCATTTATTTTCTGTCAGTGTTTTGACATCTGAAATCACAAGTCCGGTAGCAGCAGCTGTTCCTTTGAAGCATATCTTTCTTCCACAGCCGTTGTTTTTATGTGCAGATTATGTTTCAAAGAGAGATGCTGGTCAATACTGGTATCAAAGCCACAGATTTCTCGGCACATGCAGCACTGCCAGCCGTGCTGTCCCACAACAATGACAGTGTCGGACATGGTGCAGTGCACGGTGATGGTCATGGCCTCGTGGTTGGGAGCAGAGGCAGGAAGGGTGGGTGTGGGGTCAGCAGGCACTACCATCTCAGGGTTCACATTGTGGGTCGGGACCTGTGAAAGCGCACCTGTTAACACAGGGTGTAGGACATGGGCCTGCTTGTAGGGACGGTGACAGCCACACTGTGGGCCAGAACAGCAGGTATGTTAGACACCCCATTGGAAGCGGAATTACCTGTCTGAGCAGCCACTAACAACTGAGTCAGAGCAGGATCCAGGCCACTTCCAGAATTGAGGATGACACCGTCACCAGAAATATTAGTCTGACTGATCGGCTGGGACAGAAGAGAAGAGTTTAATGCTGTATCAGGGGCCGACAACAAGGAAGATCCTCGCATGGGGCTGTTGGAGTGAGATGCCTTCAGGTATAGCCACTGTGCTGAAGCCAGAACCACTCAATTTGTTGAGCATCTCAGCTGCCAGGCTGTCTTGGTTGTAGAGATGGCTCCTGGAATTTCCTTCCATGGTGAACAAGCACGTACAACTTTCAGTTTCCTCTTTGCCCCTTTTTCAACTTAAGTCATTATTTCTCACTGTCAAACACCAGCGTACCATTTCAGGTAAATCAAGACCTCAACAAACTTCACAGAAAAATGTGAAGCAGCAAACTTGTAGACTGTCTATCCAGTGAAGAATGAAGACCATGCTAACCCATATTCACTAATGCATCTGAAACACCAAAAACAACAACAAAACCTGGCATTATTTTGCTAAATTATAAATAACATGAATATACTTGTAATGTAAAAGATCCGACAAACATCTCTCTCAACAAAATACCATAAATGGATGACTTAAATAAAATATGTACAACTGGAAGCTCAAAAGATCAGGCATCAGACCTTAACTTTACACTTTTCCTCTCGTCTCAGTCTGCACTGCATGGTCTAAAAAACAACAACAACAACAGCCATTCTAATCATCTCCTTTTCTCATAGACCCTTTGTTAGAGGTGTATGGAAAACAACAAAACTAATATTAACCCTTTGACTTCTGCACAATATCCACCAACTGCAAAAACTTAACCCTCTGACTCCCTCACCCTATCCACTAGTTTCCTGCAGGAAGCCGGTGGATAGAATGAGGGAGTCAAAGGGTTAAGCTTTTGCTTTGCTAGTATGGTTGGCAATGCAGGATGAGGGAGTCAAAGGGTTAAGCATAACTCAGCAAAACATTTGAAGTATTGCAAAAGAGAGTAACATACAGAAAGAGATAAAACAACTAATCTCATCTTACTGTACTTTGCTACATTGAGTTGTTCCATCATCTTGTGAACAAAATCCTAAGCCTTGGGCCACATCTGCTGCTCTCAGTAAATAACAGTTGTGCAAGGACAGGCCGAAAATGTAGCCCTTAGTAAAGAAAGAGTTAACACAAATAACCAATAATAGCATAAAGACATCAAAATAATACAAAATGGGAATAATGGGGAGTGAGGGGAGAGAAAGAGAAAGAGAAAGAGAGTGAGAGAGAGGGTAGACAGACAGACAGATGGAGAGAGGCAGACAAGATAGAGGGGAGGGAGGGAGGGAGGGAGGGAGAGACAGCCAGCCAGACAGACAGACAGATAGTAAAATGCTAGGACATGTCAGAACTATTACCAATACTATATGTGACTGGTTCTTGCGAACGGGGTCACAAGTCGCAACGTGTGAACTAAAATACGGGCCTGAAAAGGTGGTGAGGGTCAATCTGGGTGATTTGAGATTTTTGTTCCTACACATTGTCTGACCATTAATCTATCAATTGTGGCAAAGATTAAAGTGGAATTTGGGCTGAAAGAGTGTTAAAATAGCATTTTGTAGTGATAACCCATCGAGAATGTGCAGATTTTTTCCGTGAAAATGCGTGTGTTTGAGCTTTAATTTAGGCCATGAAACCGTACAGGGCCTCAGCATATCGCATACCGTTGGAATCAGCTCGCGAAATAGCTAGTATGTAGTGCAGAACCACTTTATCTATCACTTCACTAAGTTTGATGAAGATAGAATACTGGTTGCTAAGGAAAAAGCAGAGAATTTTGTTGTCCTTTTTTAACTCTGCTTTTCTCAAAATGGCCGTCCCATCACCCACTCCCTTTAAATTACTGTAACTCGCTCGATTTTCCAGTTAGATAGTTGAATTATACATCATTGGAAAGAGCATTTTTTCTGCTTTTCGGTGATATAAATATCTCTATACCCCCCAAAATTAAGTTGTGACCCCATTCGTGAGAACAGGTCACATATTATCATTAAGAATTCTGAAATTATGCCAAAAATAATTACTCATTGACTAATATTACTCACTGAGTCAGTAAAAAATAATTACACACAGATTCTTACATAAAATGCAGCATTGTGCAGATTCTGTGCATTATGTTTCTATCAAATTTGTGAAATGCAACAGATCTCACTTGACTCTTTTTGTGTTATGATGAGATTGTAGATTAGGTATGACAGCTTCATACAAAAACTTTTGTTTTTAAATATGCAATGACTCATAAACCATGGGAATGACTATAAAAACTATATAAAACCTAAAACATGCCCCTTCAAATATATACATACCTGCCTTGCATGATTTCAGTAAGCCACTCAGTTATTTCCCTTTCAAGGAAACTGGCACAGAGACTTTCAGTAAGCCACTCAGTTGTTATTTCCCTTTCAAGGAAACTGGCACAGAGACTGAGTGAGAGAGAGGCGAGTAAAATCTAACCCTACCCTTCCCCTGGATCCACAAGCTTATGTGTGTGTCCTTCATCTTGGCACCTTGTCCTCCAAACCTAGACATCTGTGATTCTTGAACAGTCTACACTGACGACCAAAATTTTGTAAGGCGCCATCTGGAGACATCTGCAAAAATCTTCCTAACACATTTAGTACTGACAGACAGAAGACACACACATACACAGATTAGACAGACACAGTTCTCTCCTGGATAATACAGAATAATCTCTTTTTTTCAGGACAGAAATTCAACTGCTCAAAAATGCAACGAGATAAATTCCTTTCTAAGGTAAATTTTACATCAAAATAGAGATTAAAACATATTGCAAAATGAAAGACTAATAGTATGATTGATTATCAAGAATAGTCTCTTTCTATGGTAAATGTTACGTAAAATATATATTAAAACGTATCACAAAATGAAAGACTAATAATAGTATGGCTTGACTATCATTGTTTGCTTTCCCTTCCCCTTCCATCCTATCCCATTTCCTCCCTTATCTGAAAGAAAAATACAACTACCACCAGCTGATTTAAAATATCTGAATACTGCATTACCAGTAGTTTTCAATGGCTGGTTGTTCTTTTTGTAAGAAAATGTTTGTTGTAAAGAGTCTTGCCATGAGGAAAACATGAGAAAGGCAGACACACAATTTCTTCTTCTTTTTGTTGTCATTTTGTTTAGGGTTTGTTGTTTGTGTGTGTGTTTGTTGTTATTGACTTGGTGGGGTTTTCACACACACAACACACACACACACACACACACACACACACAACACACACTTTGGTTTTGTCGTTTGTGTCACATTGTGTTTGCTGTTGTTATTTTGGTGTGTGTTTTTTAAATACACACACACACACACACATGATACACACACACACTTTGGTTTTGTTGTTTGTGTCACAGTGTGTTTGCTGTCGTTGTTTTAGTAGTTTCTCTCTCTCTCTCTCTCTTCTCTCTCTCTCTCTCTCTCTCTCTCTCTCTCACACACACACACACACACACACACACACACACAACCACCACCACACCGCCGATGCACACGGACATGGTGACACATTGCATTAGTGCGATATGGTGGTGTGGCAAGTTACATTGATCAATCTTATCTATCGACTTGGAGGCTACATCAATACTCAAATTGAGAAAATACTGAGAATGGACAGACTGATGGGAAGCACGGAAAAACTAGTTTTGAACATTAGTAAGTTATCAAGTTTTCATTCCACGCTGTACATCTCAAATTATCAAATCAATCCATCAAATGGACTGAGCCGTCTGCTGCAGCTCGTCGCGTTCAGCTAACCATGTTGCCCGCCATGATGGTGGCACTGACCCACTCCCCTTCACAATTCCTGTCGGCACACGCAAGATTAAAAGTAAAACGGTTCGACTATCGTACAAACTAAAAACAGGCAGTTGATCTGTAGCCTTCTTAACACACAAACTAACTGTATTCATCACACATAACTAAGAACAACACGTGAGAAGCCCTAGTTGTTCTCGCTGACACCAAGACAGTCAGTGGTCATTTGCCTCACTGCGTTATTTTCTATTTTCTGCGTTTCTTCCTGGGTGTTTGCCATGAATATTTGAAATGATTCGATAGTCTGCACAAAAACATGTGGGTTAAAGTATTCTGAAACTTATTTATCTCAGATAAAAGCTTTCGATCGGACTGAAACTTACCAAAACGAAGCAAACAAACGGACATTGCTGTGTTCAAGGAATGTGCCAACCGGGCAGGTTGCAGGTCGGGTTGGTGCTCCAGTCGAGGGCGGCAAACATGGCGACATTCAGTGAATGCAAAGCAGGAGCAGTCTAAGGGGGAAGAATGCAGCATATTAGCCTGACCATGTTTACTGCAAGCGTTGCTTTCCCTTTGAAGGACATAAATTTCAATACTGATGGAGCATACTAGAAGGGTCACAACAAGCTTGCTAATACTCGGTGTTTTTCTCATGTTTTATTTTTAAATTTAGATTTCAGTGTTATCTTCCTCAAAGATTTCTGTTTCGTTTGTGTTTCAAACGGACAGATAATTATATACATAGAAAGGTCTATTTTGTTCACTTTTTCTGGTTTGTTTGTTTTGTGTGTCTGTGGATTTGTTTTGTTTGTTTGATTACATGTTTGTCTTTCTGTTTGTTTCTTATTACTGCAAATTAGACAGCCTTTATTCTGTCCTAGTTTCAGCACCATCTCAGTGCCTTTGATCTCACAAGGTTTATTCAGGCTCCACAACACACAACTAGTCATAAGCTGTCTTGGTTGGAGTCCCAGTTCCAGGAAGCCCACGGGAAGCAGACATATCAAGCTTTTATTTGACCACTTATCAGAGAAGACCCTGTATTACAGTTGAGTTCAAAAGTGCCTGTGCTGATCAAGCTTACTCAGGATACTGCCTTGCTAATCATTTGCATGATACACACTTTTACTCAAGGGAAAAAAATGACATTCAACAAGTTTTTGATTTCAAATATTCTGGTCCTAGACCCTCCTCGGGATAAAAGAACAATTGTAGAACTTATTTCACTCCCACCCACCACCCACCACTCGAGATAATTCAACATGTCACTTACATGTAACCAAGATTATTGCATTGACAGGCTGATAAAACACCAGTATAAAATATAGACTAGGTGAAACATAATCTAGGTAGGGCCACGGGACCTGGCCAGCTCATGGGTTTATGTGCAGGGTTAAGGCTTGTGCCATGGTCACTATACACGTGGCACCTGTGACGTTAGTGTATGGAATTCGTTCCGAGCGTGGAGACGTCATCTTGAGAAACTGAAACTGAAACAAGATAATTCATTTGTCTCTCCTGTTTACCAGTTACAAGATTTCACACTTTATTATTTCGTATCAGTCATTTCTCTTGCTTGAGGAAACGTCAGGGAAGTGTTGCTGTTTTCTCCCATTAACTTTTACGCATTTCTTCTTTGTTGTCTTTTGTGTGCATTTGACTGAACGAAGGCCATTTGGCTGAAAATGTGTGTGTGTGTGTGTGTGTGTGTGTGTGTGTGTGTGTGTGTGTGTGTGTGTGTGTGTATGTGCGTGTGTGTGTGTGCGTGCGTGCATGTGTGTGTGTGTGCATGCGTGCGTGCGTGTGTGCATGCGCGTGTGTGTGCGTGCATGCATGTGTGTGTGTGTGTGTGGTGTGCATGCATGCGTGCGTGTGTGCATGCCTGCGTGCGTGCGAGTGTGTGTGGTGTTTGGTTGGTTGTTATTCTTTTGTTTTCTTGTTTTGGGGTTCTTTATTTTGTTTTTGCATCAAATAAGTTCTGATTCTATTTTTGTGCTTTTCTGGTTCAGCTAGAACTAAACTTGGTTCAACCAGACATGACACTCAACAGACGATGTACGTGATCAACACTTAATTAACATGAACAGAGAAACCTGAAAACAGTTTTGCCATGTAAGGACTTTATTCAAGCACACGTGCACACACGCACCTCCAGTATGCATACACACAGCCTGCAAACACCTATACACACTCACATGTACACACACCTATACACGCAATGAAAACTGAGCTTCACACATGCTGTGTGCAGCATTCGTAGTTTTCCTACCTAACTTGCCAGTCATGATTCAACTGACATTTATTGAATCTTATCCCATGTGTGTCTGTGACAGTCACCACTGAAACAATATCCTGATATAGCTCCCAAGCAATCTCTGAATTGGCTAATAAAGATATCAGTGCATTGAACACCGCGCCCATAAATTTTGGGGTCCTGGCTACATCCTAGGCCTTTCATATTCTGTCCTTCCAAAGGACATATTAGCAGCAGGTTATTCGGGATATTTGCTTGTCTTGGGCAGACAGTTTCCATTAAATCTTATTTGTGGACCTCAGTCCTATCTCAAAGGCGACACGTGCCTTTTCCATTCCTCCAAATCAAATATGCTAGGGGAAAGAAGTAGAACATTGTGCATGAGGCAAAGATACAGATTTGTTTTTCAGTGTCCTGTTCAGCTATATGCACTTAATGTTACGAACAGTAGCTCTCACCTAACCATCCCTGTTTGTACTGGTCTTAGGTTGAGTTAGTTTTAAAGTCCTCCACTCTTAGAGTATATGAGGACTAGCGAAAAAAATTTTTTTGAAGAAGCCTTCAATAATTTTAATGCATTGTGAGAAACCGATGCTTTATTCGGTTCTCCGATCCACCCTGGATGGCAATCGAATGGGTGAATGAATGCCTGGTCTTAAGTCTCACCACAGACATTTGAATGTCATAAATGAAACTTGACAAAGAGGCTTGTCAGGCAGAAGGGCATCGATTGGCTGCACCAGAACGAGGCCCAAGGGCGCCACTCTTTCTGAAATTCCCGCCAAGACGGGGATCTGAGCTGCCTGAGATAGCGTATGCCAGAAACCGAAAGTACATATAATAGTTAAACAGATTTGAAATGTGTGTGTAAATATATACATACACACACATATATATATACATATATATATATGGATATATACTGGGGTATATATATATATGTATATATATATATATTATATATATATATATATATATATATATATATATATATATATATATACACACGCACACACATATATATGTATATACACATAAATATGAAAAAAAAAATGTTTGATACGACAGAGAATGAGGGAGGGGTTATTTGGAATGTAGTCTAAAATCCAGGGCAATGTTTGTCACAGACATAGAGTCAGCTGTTACGTGGCAGCTGTTGTCCAACTACTGGTTCATGCGTTGGGTATAAGTGACTTGCTTAATCTCACAGCACATCTGTTTCTTGTGACACTGAATACGCCAAACTGCCGCACATAATTTGTAAGGCTACCTGCTTTCCTGGGGTAAATCTTAAGGATTTGTGCACAACCTTTCTTCAGTTTGTCTTCATAACAAATTATTTTTCAATCATGCTCATGCTCGAGGCAGTTGGACTGGTTTATGAATTTCTGGTTCCATACAATTTTAATGGGAGAAAAAAAATCACCCATAGATGTATGTAAAAGGCCATAGCTCAGTCGTGTTTTACATCTTCTCAACATTTTTGACTGTCAGTACAGCACCAATGCACCCGTACACTGAAAGTGCTTTATTAAAATAAATTTTAAAAAGTTAATAAACAAGAAAAATAATGCTCCACTTGTTCTAGTGGCATCAGTTTAGCGTTTCATAGTTCCCAGCCTTCGTCCCCTCGTGTTAGTTTCAAGTGCATAGAGTTTTAGTGCAGGTTAAAGAGTCTCCCAGATAAGTGTTAGCTGGTAACCAGTCGCCGTGGTGTAGTGGTTAACGCAACAGACTACCGACTGGAAGGTTGTGGGTTCGAATCCCCATCAGTACCATCAAAAATCATTGTGGGATTTTTCGGCTCTAACCGGCTCCTACCCAGAGTTGGGCCTGCTATGGGCTCATTGGGAAGACTGGAACTACACAGTCGAGTCTCATCCACTTCACGGATGCATCATTGACGGTGTTGCTCAAATCTTCTGACCAACAGCGCAGATGTCTGTATTTCTCGGGCCTGGTTGACGCCAGGATATATTATGAAGTAACGTAGAGTACAGCCCTGTCACGCAGTCTCAATCCTAGATGGAACTCCATAGCATCATGATTATCATCCACATCGACATCATCATCATCATATAATAAATACTGTTTCAGCTTCTGTGGCCATTAAAGTGGCGTAGAAAATGAGACAAAAAAACAAAAAGGTGAGCACAAAGGTAACCTCCCTGAGTACAATGATCCTTAAAAAAAAAAAAGTGTTACTTGGTAAGGGCAGAGCGCATATGGAATTGTCCAAACACGCTGAATTCATCATGAATAAATTCTGAAGTGCACGTGTCCAAGCTGCTGAAACACTTAAGTTTGAAATGTGTAGGTTTATAAAGCTGACCACAAGATGTTGCTGTCTGATCATGCTCAGTGGTCCTGGTATTATCTGATGGTTTGCACAATAAATCGGTCAAATCCATTTACTTAAGTAACTTCACTTTTGGTGTCTGCAACAGACACAGTCAAATCCATTTACTTAAGTAACTTCACTTTTGGTGTCTGCAACAGACACAGTCAAATCCATTTACTTAAGCTCTCAAACTTTTCATGATAAATAACTGCACGATCATGATTTTCGGTTTGTCCGTATTATCTGCCTAGCTCATCTCATTTATTACTTTAGGTTGGCCGTAGCATCTAGACAGTTATGTTGTCGTTATGTAGGTGTATCTATAATTCTGCAGCAAAAATATCTATCTCCGTAACCGATAGGTACTTATGTACAGTGGGCAACATTTAATTCCCATTTCTACTGCATGTAAGGATTTAGGCCCCAACTGAAATGCGCGTGTGTGTGTGTGTGTGTGTGTGTGTGTGTGTGGTGTGTGTGTGTTAAATAAGCACTACATTATTTAGAACACAGGAAAATAATACCAAATATGAAATACTGATGTTGCCAATTCCCAACACACACACACGCACACACACACACACACACACACACACACAAAAACACACACACGCGCGCGCGCATTTCAGTTGGGGCCTAAATCCTTACATGCAGTAGAAATGGGAATTAAATGTTGCCCACTGTACATAAGTACCTATCGGTTACGGAGATAGATATTTTTGCTGTAGAATTATAGATACACCTATACACACACACACACACACACAGATACAGACACACACATACAAACACATGCACACACACAGAGATACACACACACATACACATGCACACACACACCACATTTACAAACACACACACACACACACACAAACCCAACACACACGCAAACACAGAGATACAGACACACACACACAGAGACACACGTCCACACACACACACAGACATACACAGACAGACAGACACACACACATACATACAGACACACAGACAGACAGACAGACACACACACACACCTCTCTGTTCAGACAAGAAGATGAAACAGACAATCCAGTAGGGCCTACAAGTTATTGCATGTTTTATTGGAAAGAATAATTTTAAATTCAGAGAAATATCAGATGCAAAGTCACATTTAGTTTATGATTATCACAGCCCAGCCAACTGCTTATTGTCTCATCAGGGCTACAGAACCATATAAAACAAACAAACAAACAAACAAACAAACCTGAAACAGATCAGCTTTAACCTTTTCAGAATGGAACAGTGGTTCAGTGGATAAAACACCTGTCTTGAAAATGGGAGAAGCCTGAAATCCAGGATTCAAATCATTGTAAGACTGGAATCCATCTCACTGTTAGACTTGAATCCATATCACTGTAAGAATGGAATCCACCTCATTGTTAGACATGGAATCCACCTCACTGTTAAACTGGAATCCACCTCATTGTTAAGATATTCCACCTTATCATTAAGATTGGATGGAATCCAGCTCATTGTTAGACTGGAATCCACCTCACAGTCAGACCAGAATCCATTTCACTGTTAGACCAGAATCCATGATGTTAGACTAGAATCCACCTCATTATTAGACTGGAATTCATATCATCATTAGACTGGAATCCATCTCATTTTTAGACTGGAATCCACTTCATTGTTAGACCAGAATCTATATCACTGCTAGATTGGAATCCACCTCGTTGTTAAAACTGGAATCAATCTCATTGTTAGACTGGAATCCGCTTCATTGTCAGAACAGAATCCACCTCAGTGTTAGACTGGAATCCAGCTCATTATTGGACGGGAATCCACCTCACCACTAGACAAGAATCCAGCTCACTGTTAGACTGGAATCCAGCTCAATGTCAGACCGGAATCCAGCTCATTGTTAGACTGGAATCCAGCTCATTGTCAGACTGGAATCCACCTCTCTTCAAAAGGCCTTCAGTGCTGGTCTGGGTGCCAATCTTTTGGAAAAGACAATAAAGTGAGGTTCCATGGACAAAATTGCATTTAGCACGGGTTAAAGAACCCATGACAACAAAGATGTTGTCCTTGAAAAATCCACTCTGACAGGTATACAAAAATACACACATACAGAATAAAACCGGGGAGGGGCCCTGGCGTGAGCAACCCACATTTCAAATGAAATAAATCTGTCCTGACAAGGCAATGAAATAAATAAACAAATAGACAAATAAACACATGCATATGTAAATAGATAAATAAATACATGAATAAATAAACACATGAATAAATAAATAGGCCTACATGAATAAATAAACACAGGAATAAATAAATACATGAATAAATCTATAAATACATAAATAAAACAACCCCTCCCCCCCCAGAAAAAGACAAAACAAAACAAAAAACCAATGATCATATCCAATCAGCCCATAAAATATCACAACAAAAAAAAGAGCAAAAAAAAGAGCAAACAAAAATACAACAACAAAGAATGAAAGAAAAAGAAAAAGGAATGATACATAACAAAGACAAATCATGGAAAACTGAATTTCTACTAAGCTAGGCCAACTAGGAGGCACAAGCCTATACCTCCAAACTAAAGACAAAAAAATTTCTGAAAAATGCGTATTTATTTAAACAAAATCGTGCTCAGAGAGATAAAGTGACAGTAAAGATTGTCCCATAACCACGAAGTTGTAGCATTTACGCCAGTCATGGACTCTGCGATGAATATATCAAGATGAAGTGAAGGGTGATGGAAGCCTGCCCTTTTCTTGGGACATCATGATGAGTATGGTGCCTACCTTCTCTTCCTACATGTATGCTGTACTTCACCCACCCACTCCGCCACTCGGAGCTGGGTCAGGTTACCCACTAACAGCTGAGTGGATTGGAGGCTGCATGCAAAGAGTGTTTCTGAAGCCAGATACGAACTTGGGCAGAATACAGTCGGAAGACTCTGCAGCAACCAGGCCTCAATAGTGAAAGGCCAGGCTGGTTCGTAAGAGAGTGCCCACCCACAATCTATATGCAATACCGAGGGGTTCCACTGATCCCCATCTGAAAGCCTTTGTAGACAATACAGACATGAACTGACTGGTGGCAGAAAATGAAAACGATGAAGAACCCAAGAATGAGACAGAAAAACAATACAACAGGCAGATAAGAGAGCGCTGGTTGCACACAGCACCCCCCAAAAATGGAGTTCTGTTTCTTCAGGGAAAACTCCTCCCCTGGACCAGTAATTCAACAGTGGCAGGATCTGTGAGGTAATTCTCTCTCTCTTCATTCATGTAATTCACTCCACATCAATCTCTCTCCACTCATTTAATTTACTCTCTTCAATCACATTTCTGTTCAAACATGTAAAAAGTGAACTGTCATGAGATCCATACTGCACCATAACAATTACAATGATTCATTTTTTTTTTCTTCTTTGCAAGCTGGAGCTCATGCGACCACTCACTATGTAAGCATATAAATTCATACAAACCTACCGACCTAAACGAGGTAATGTGTTTTTGCATCTATATATATACATACATATATATATATATATATATATATATATATATATATATATATATATATATATATATATATATATAATATATATATGACTGTTCTTTGTCTGGTCTTAAAGGCAGTCATACTCTGGGAGATACGGAGAGAATCTGGAAGAACTAAGGGTGAATGATTTCATCATCATCATCATCATCATCATCATCATCATCATCATCATCATCATCATCATCATCATGTGCCCTGCCACAGTGTTGGCAATCATGGCCGTCCATATGCATCCATCCCTTGTTGCCACAAACACATCTTCCACCCTCCCTGTCCTCAGCTACCCTGCAAGTCTGCCAAATATTTTCTCCCTGGGTCTACCTGGTGTTCTCTTTCCCTCCAGCTTTCCTGTTGTGACCAAGTGCTCTAATTCCCCTTTCCTCATAAAATGGCCTATAAATGTTGCTTGTCTTTTCCTAATCTTCCTTAAATCAATGATCTTATGTTAGATTTGAATGATTTGGAAGGCAACATTTGTAAAAAACATGGGCGAATGATTTGAAGGAAACATTTTGAAGAAATATGGGTGAACAATCTGGAAGGCAGAAAAAAAAGAGTCTTGTGAGGAAAAGAGAGCATGGAAGGACAGAGGAAACTTTAACTATCTAAAGACAAACTAGACAGCTACTGTGGTTCCAAAACAGGAGGGGACCTTCAATTCTGCACCTGCAGTACTCCACTGTGGTCAATGAAACATTATATGGAAATACATGTATTGCGTAAGTCATGAGTTATACTGACACGCATATGTTATCAATGACATGTTTTGTCACATGTTTATATCATGAAACAGCAAGCACATACACATCTCATGTCAATTTGTCAATTACAACAAATTTCCTCAAGTATTAGTCCATTCCATCACCACCCCTTTGTTTTTATTTAATGAGATGAAAAACAAAAAATCAAAGTAGTTGGTGTGTAATCCATGTACAATCATTTACTAACTTAATGATAAGCAGGCACATATTTTCCACACTTAATTTCCTCGAAAACATCAATTTTCACTCTGTGAATGCACATTTCTTAACAATGTTTGTGAGCCATGGAAAGTTTAAAAAGAAACAAACCAAAAGCAAACAAATAAATAAATAAAGAAAGAAACAAACAAAACCTTTCAACCAAGAAATAACTAGGGGGTGGGGGGGGGGGGGTAGCTTTTCCATTTGAATGTGAGAACAAATGATGGTTTTGAGGAAAGCAATGACTAGGAGATGGGAAAGACAACAGTTTTGGGACTTCAGTATACATATATATTTACAATATCAATCTTACATTTACAAACATTTGTCCTGAGAATCCAAACGTTATTCCCCATCTTCCTGAAAATTACACAGATTTTTCAAGAAATTCAAGATTCAAAACCAATCAACACAAGCAGCTTCTGAAATATCTAAGAAAATTCAGTTAACCCTTTGACTCCTGCACCCTGTCCACCAGATTCTTGCATTGTCAACCATGCTAGCAAAGCAAAAACTTAACCCTTTGACTCCCTCACCCTATCCACCAGCTTCCTGTAGAAAGCCGGTTGATAGGGCGAAGGAGTCAAAGAGTTAAGTTTTTGCAATTGGTGGATAAGGTGCAGGAGTCGAAGGGTTAAAGAAACAAACATGTATGTTGAAAAGTCTGTGTAAGTCATGTCATGTCAGTGTCTGGTAGTCTTTTTTTCTTCTTCTTTGACAATCAGTTTAACAATTACATTTGTATGTAATATATGTCTACACAATCAACATCCACTACAATAATTCAAAGTTAAAGAAAGTCACACAAACAATTTTAATGTTGGATGTATACATTTCTAACTGTAAAAATCAACATCACCAGTGTATGTGTGTGTGTGTGATTTGCTTGTTTGTTTGCTTGATTTTGTTTGTTTGTTGTTTTTTGTTATGACATTTTTTGCATAATTATGACATTCACAATAGACAGCCTAACAAAGATTCATTTCTTTGGAAAAAAAACCCTACCCATTTAATGTTCATTTTTATGGCTAATGTGAAAAACGAAACAAGACCAAAATCAAACAAATATAAAATGACACAACCTTTTTTTTCCCCATTCAAACAAATACAGTTTGATTAAAATATACAATTCAGTCCTAGTGAATGAATTTGTCAAATTTGGTTCCACCACCTTCCATAACATAACCTCACCTATATATAGGGATCAGCACAGATCACAGACATCAATGCAACAGATTAGCTACTCAGCCAAATCACAGCCTATGTCTGCCTCACCACTGATTTCTATGTGTTTTGTTGGATTATACCTTTATACCTTGAAACATCTGTGAGTCAAATTGAAGCATATACACCTTGGTAAATAATGACACATATGGAATTTTTTGTGTAGTAAATCCCTCTTAAACAAATTAAAAAAAATCCACACACAATTTCACAGTACAGTCATCAAAGTGGACGAGTTGAGCATTGACACTGCAGGACCATGTTGAATGGAGAGTAACGCTCAAAAGTATAAATAATTCCAATACCACAGTGTTCATAACTTCATAGTTATTGCTTTCATTAGTTCACTCACACCATTCATATACAATACTTGTTTGAT
Source organism: Monoplex corrugatus (assembly GCA_030674185.1). NCBI lineage: Eukaryota > Metazoa > Mollusca > Gastropoda > Littorinimorpha > Ranellidae > Monoplex > Monoplex corrugatus. The sequence goes on from JAPXFY010000014.1 coordinate 63,796,387, forward strand.
ACCTCAGTGTAAATCACAATAAATTACTGCACAATAAAGTCACACAACAGCAATGCAAAGAATCATTCTAGAGTCTATAACAAGATGTGTTATACAGGCTGACAATATAGCTTGCCTTGGCTTAAGTCACACATCATCATAATTATTATCATTATCATCATCATCATCATCAGAAGAAGAAATTTCTAGCACAGAATTTCCAGAAGGTGGGGATACTAGATATACTGAAAGAGCCCCCAGCATCCCTACTAGGGAAAGCAATGGTTGAAAAATCGTTACAGATACATTTTTCATTGCTCTGCAGACAAACACAAAGACACTGGCTGATTCCTCTTATAAGCACGAAACTTCTCCCCCATTTTTTTGTGCATAAAATCCTTCCCCACCCCATCCCCCAATTCTTTTTTTAAATGGAACATTGAATTTAAGCAATATTTCACCGATACTGTCTTAACATGCACACAGCAACGACTGGGATCAGAAGAAAAGGCACAAATAATTAGCAGACTTTCCTTGTGTCAAATACCATGGGAGACAGATTCTCAGCTGTAACCCTCTGACTCCCACACCCTGTCCATCAGCATCCTGCATTGTCAACCATGCCAGCAAGACAAAAATTTAACCCTTTGACTCCCTCACCCTATCCACCAGGAAGCTGGTGGATAGGGAGAGGGAGTCAAAGGGTTAAATTTTTGCAACTGGTGGAGAAGGTGCGGGAGTCAAAGGGTTCAAAACATTTTTCAAGGTTCCTAATCACTTGTACAATTTAGTTCTCCAAATGTGTCAATACTTTGTAACGCTTACAAAATTCAACAGTTTTCAAATAAAACCCACGTCACATGTATCTGTCAAAACAATTTCCTAAAACTTCCCTAACAAGTTTGCAAAAACAAACAGGTTTACAAAAATGAATATTCTTCATAACTTAACCCTTTGATTCCCGCACCCCATCTACCACCTGCAAAAACTTAACCTTTGATTCCCTCACCCTTTCCACCAGCTTCCTGCGGGAAGCTGGTGGAAAGGGTGAGGGAATCAAAGGGTTAAGTTTTTGTTTTGCTAACATGGTTGGCAATGCAGGACGCTGGTGGATAGGGTGCGGGAGTCAAGGGGTTAATTCACACTGCCAGCAGCCCTGTCAAAACACCAGACTCCATTTCTGAATATTACTATAAGTATAATCATGTTAAGGCAATTTTTGTGAGGAACAATACAAAATTCATATTCATTTTTAAGTATAATATTCAACAACAGTGGTGATAGGTTTCTTGCAAACTGACAGTCCCTTGGAGCATGTGTGTGTGTTTGTGTGTGTGTGTGTGTGTGTGTGTGTGTGTGTGTGTGTTGTGTGTGTGTGTGTGTGTGTGGTGTGTGTGTGTGTGTATGTGTGTGTGTGTGAGTGAGTGTGCGTGCATGCGTGTGTGTGTGTGTGTGTATCATACTCTGTGTGTGTCTGTGCATGAGTGTGTGTATCATACTCTGTGTGTGTCTGTGCATGAGTGTGTGTGTGTGTGTGTGTGTGTGTGTGTGTGTGGTGTGTGTGTGTGTGTGTGTGTGTGTGTGTGTGTGTGTGTGTGTGTGTGTGTGTGTGTGTGTGTGTGTGTGTGTGTGTGTTTTGAGAAATACACTGGAAACTGAAAAAAAAACATACATAATGAAACCATAATTTACTTTTTTTTTCATTTAAAAAATAAGAAATTATCAGAAGAACAAAAGCAATCTTTTGACATTTCATGATCTCTTCACGCACAAACATGGACATTCAAACACACACACACACACACACACACACACACACACACACACACACACACCTGCAAACACATTCTCTTTTTCTCTCTCATGATACATATTCTCTCTCTCTCACACACATACACACACAGGCACACACACACACACACACACACACACACACACACACACACACCACACACACACACACACACATACACACACTCAAACTGCCACACACTAATTATTCTACATACACTGTTTCGAGCATAATTCTTTTATACGCAGATATCTGGTTTTAAAGCTAGAGGCAGACCAGGGAAACCAAGATCGACGGTGTGAACGAAACTTTTAAGTTTGCATTTCTCCTCGACAGGACTTCCAGTTTCACCTCTGGCCATCAACTCTACCTCCCCACAACATCAGAGGCAGTACAAGTGGACAGATTAACGAATTTATAAACAAGAAGAAGACACTGTTTCCTGGGTTTCCCATTTGCCATGGAAACACTGTCTTACTCTGTTTCAGCTGCCAAATACACTTTCATTTTTGAAACATGCTCACTGGATTTAACTTGAACAGCACAGCCTAACACCTCTTCTTTTTTGTCCTTGTCGTACCACACATAGGACCAAAAACAGTCAAAACCAAAAGAGATGGAGTTGTCAAATAAAACTCGATACCTTGTTGGCAAGAAGTAGAAGTTGATAAACTGGAAAGGGGGCCAAATGCAAAGCTCTGCAAGGTACAGTACAGATCCTTTTTCTGCAATGTCTGTTTTGATCTGTTCCAACGTTTTCTTTTCCATATAACATAAGCTGAACATGAAAAGAGAAAGGTAAATTGGGGTAGAGATCAACTGATCGAGTAACACCTTCTTGCAAAGTGTGGTGAAAGTCCGAGCAGGCAACCTGCGATCCAAGAATATATACCAGAAATGGAGAAATGGGCCGATTAAGAACCCGGTACAGGCTATATTTCTCATGCGGGTTTTATCCAGGACCAATGGTATCTGCTTCGCTTTAGATTGGTACCACTGTTGAAGGATGTCACCACTTATAGAAAGGCAGACTGTGAGGCCCGTGTTGGTGTAGAGTAGACATTTGGGTGAGAAGAGTTTCTGTCTGGCAAGAGCCAGTGAAGTCACTACGGGTCTTCCCACTAACCGGAGCATTCGAAAACTCATGGTTACTTTCCGTGGTTACACTTTCTTGTGACAGTAACAGGTGGCAGATCCCTGTCGCTGATGCTTCCGAGTGAGAGTCCTAAGGGAACTGTCGCCAGTTTTGATGCATGGCACATTATGTGTCAACAGCTGGTCCTCATCTGAACCTGTTGAAGCAAATGGAGTTTTTAAATGAATTCATATTATTCTATAAAGATTGGGTAACATGGGCTGATGGAACAAGCCATACACAACATGAAATCAAATCTATCATACTGTTCTTCTGAACACATAAAAAAAGTTAATAAACAAACAACAGAATGCTTGAGCCACGTCAGTAGTTAAAAAAGAAAACTTACGGAAGGAAAGGTGTAAGGTGGAGATGGTGTGGGGGTGAGAGGGAGGTGGAACAGAAGGCTGACAACAAGAAACTTTGTTTTTCCATATGGATGTATACAATTTCCAGGTAGCCTGAAAAAAACCCTCCTCCCCATTCAAAGCAACAAAATAATCATTAGTTTGATTGAAACTGTTCTGCAGAAGATGCACGGAGTTCACAAAAATTGTTCATCTCCTCCTTTCTTGTGACATTTTTTTTTTTTACTTGATAACAAAACTTTCTGTTTTAATACACCCCCACATTAACTAATGGTCATTCATATGATACTGTATGGTACTGCACATCTGTGATTTTTCTATGATTCAGATATGCATAAATAATAACTATTTCTGATAAATATAATGTAAATTGGAGGGAACATTTAACTTGAAGCCACGGAGCATATTTTACATATATTTGATAGCACATGATCACATGAATGGACACAGTCAAATTATTGCACATTACAGTCACAAACCCCATAAAGAGAACAATACTGGACACTCACTCATTCAATCTAAACAGAATACTGAAAATCCACAATCCAAACATGATACAAAACTTGTTTATTTCAGATATTCACGGAAGAGGAAGATGGAGTGGGGGACACTTAGTGGGTCTGAACAGTAATTTTATATTCATAGACATTAATGCAGTATAAACACAGTTCATCAAGAATCACAACAAACAATATGTGCAACATGAAAATACAAATGAAACAGTGCCACTAGTGCAAACAGTATTAAAAAATTGAGAAATAAATGTAACTAGAATCATTTGATGAATGCAAGTTTTTCATATTTGTATAATATACACAAACAAAAATATGAAAACAGACAGACACACACACACACACATACACACATATACAAATATAACACACACACGCACATACACACACACGCGCACACATGCACACAAGCCTTAAAAAGACCGGACCTTGAAAAGCCATAAATTTATCAATCTATGCAATTTTGTAGATTCTGAAAGAGACTATGATTTTTATAAGTCAACGTTGTAGGCCTACACAGCTATTTTCAGAAACCTGGTCTGACTGCACATTACACAGTTAAAATCCCTCTTTTGCACACTTATATATATATATCAACAAAAGATTTAGAAATTCTTTACTGTCAGCAAAAACACTACCTGGCGCAGACCGCAACAGTGACCACAATCCTGTAGTGGGAAGGTTTAGGCTGAAATTGACGAAAAGGAAGCAGACCAAAAGCAACATCAAACTAAACCTTAGACTCTTAAAGACAGATGAAATGATACGTAAAAAATTTAATGTACATGTTCAAAACAAATTCTGTGCTCTGGAAGAGTTGGTGACAGTGAGGAACAATGGATGAAGTTGAGAAATTCGATAAATGAAGCTTGTGAAGAAATCCTTAAGGCAGATAGAAAAGCAAAAAAGAGCTGGATGGCTAATGAAATTTTGGGCTTGATGGAGGAAAGGAGGAGGGCAAAGAGAAACGAGGAGATATACAGGAAGATAAACAAAGAAATCAGGTATAGGTGCAATGAAGCTAAGGAAGCTTGGCTGAACACAAAATGCAAAGAGATAGAAGACCAACACAAAATGGATCCTCTGGGTATGTACAGGCGAATTGAAGAAATTGTCCACAGGAAAAATACATGCACATCAACTGGTTGCTTAAAATCGAAAGATGGCACGCTTATCATGGAAAAAGACAAAATACTGGACAGATGGGGAGAGTACATTAAAGACCTTTTTGAGGATGACAGAAACGAAGAATACATTATAAAAAAAGAACTTTGAAGGACCACCCATAATGAAAGATGAAGTTAGAGCAGCACTGAAAAAGATGAAACCAGGAAAAGCCCCAGGACCAGACAACATTACTACAGAGATGATTGAAGCCCTGGAGGAATTTGGCATAGAAAAAATAATAGTCCTCCTAAATGAAATTTACGACACTGGAAAAAAATCTCCAAAGAAATGTCAAAATCAATTTTTCAATGCACTTCCAAAGAAGACAGGGGCTATAGAATGCGAACTCCATCGCACAATCAGTTTGATGAGTCATGTAACAAAAATCCTGTTAATGATGAGGACAAGGAATAGAATCAAAAGAGAAATAGCAGAAGAACAGTGTGGATTTGTGGAAGGGAAGGGAACTATTAATGCCATATACATCCTAAGAACTATCAAGTATCATAGAGAGGTCAACTGAGATGAATAAGGATTTGTATTTATGCTTTGTTGACTATACCAAGGCTTTCGATCGGGTACGACATAAAGAATTGATCAACCAACTGGAGAGACTCAATGTTGATGGAAAAGATCTACGAATAATCAAGAATATGTACTGGGAACAAACAGCTGCAATGAGAATAGAAAACAATATAAGCTCTTTCCAAAACATCAAGGGAGGAGTCAGGCAGGGTTGTGTTTTGTCACCAGATCTGTTTTCACTTTACAGAGAAAACATCATGAGAAACCTAGAAGAAGACCCTGGATTAAAGGTTGGACTTGGAGGGAAAATGATAAACAGCATTTGATATGCAGATGGCACCGTGTTGATTGCAGAAAATGAATGGGACCTACAAAACCTTGTGAATATACTAGAAATAGAAAGCAAAGGTAAGGGGTTGGAACTAAACAGCAGGAAGACTGAAGTCATGGTGATCAGTAAAAAACATAAAATCCCCTCATGCAAAATGACAGCAAATGGCACAACCTTGACACATGTTAATAAGTTCAAATACCTGGGAACGGTCATTTCATCGGAAGTAGCCGGCGGGGTCGGCCAAGCCAAAACAGCATTCAAGAAGATGACAAGCATTCTTGCCGGCAGATGCCTATCAATTAACATCAGGAAGAGAGTCCTTGAATGTTATATAGAACCAATATTGTTATACGGATGTGAGGCGTGGACAGTCAGCAAGCAAAGCCAGAGCAAGATTGAGGCAGCCGAGATGTGGTTTCTAAGAAGAATGTTGAGAGTTCCATGGACAGCAAAGAAAACAAACGAGACAATCTTGATGGAGGCAGACACAAGTATATCACTCATAAGGAAGATTAGGAAAAGACAGGCAACATTTATAGGCCATTTTATGAGGAAGGGGGATTTGGAGCACCTTGTCACAACAGGGGGCTGGAGGGAAAGAGAGCACCAGGCAGACCCAGGGAGAAAGTGCTGAACGGACTTGCAGAGTGACTGGGGACGAGGAGGGTGGGGGAGATGCTAGGGGCAACAAGAGATAGAGACAGATGGAAGTCCATGATTGCCAACGCCATGCGGCAGGGCACCTGATGATGATGATGATATATAAAACATACACACATATATATATGTATATAAATATATTGTAGATGAACCAAAAAACAAGACAACAAACTAGAATGTTGAGCCCGGTACTTTGGCCAATGGCCTTCCTCAGGGGACTGTTTATTCAGGAATGACCACACACATCAAAAAATTTTGAATGAAAACTGTTCACAGAGTTCACAAAGCAATCCAATCTTTTTTCTTTTCAACCACACGAGATATTTGTCCCATCCCTCCCTCCTCCACCCCAATCTTAACGTTGAATACCAAATCTTCATTCCTCCACCACAGCGTACTCCACTTATATGAACACAACTGCGCCACGCCTCATATATATATACAACATTCAACACACATAAACACTCATTTATATGCACACCCGCACGCACATATAAAAATAACACATGCACACATACTTACACACACACATACATACACTACTTTAGATTTGAACGTAACACACACACACACACACATATATATAATATACACACACACATACATACACTACTTTAGATTCGAACAGCCATGAGCTAAACAAACTTACACATTATTATTCTAAGTGCTAACATGGATATGCCCATATACATGACACTAATAATTGTAGCAAAGAGAACAACAATAATGTTAACCACCATCATCATCACCACAATGGCAACAATGACAACAACAGCAATTTAATGATGAAAACAACGATGACAACAACAACCACAACCACAACAATAATAATAACATCGACAGCAACCATCATCACCATCATCCTCACCATCATCGCTGCCATCACCATCACCATCACCATCATTTCCATCACTATAATCGTCATCGCCACCACCTTTGCCGCCATCCTCACCATCACCATTATGTGCCCTACTGCATGGCGCTGGTGACCAGTCCCCTAAGCGAATCCATCCCCTGTCCCCCTACACCACAAGCATATCGCCCACCCCCTATATCCCCAGCCACCCCACAAGCCCGTCCAATAATAATGATGGTAATACAAAGAATAATACTATTAATAATATGAATGATTGATAGTATTAACCACAACAATGACGACGATGATAACACCTATGATAACACTGACAACAACAACAATAATAATAATAACAATAATAATGATAGTAATAATAATAGTACACAGTAAATAATAAATGATAATACCAACAACAACAGTAGCAGTGACATTTGCAAGGTGTCAAATCTCAACACAGGAATCAAACGCAAACACACACCCCACCAGTCACCAAGGTAGCAAGCCAACACTGACCAAGACTCCAATGTTGTGCAAACAGCGCACACAAATCGCATGGGGAAGGACAGGAGGGAAAAGGGCGAAGAGGGGCCACGCAGACGGTGAAACCACCGCCTGACAAAAAGGCACGCCCCCAAACTGGACCATAAGAAAGATGGAGCATGTGACTGCCAAAAAGACAGGGGAATGTCGTGCAAGTTATATCATGAGACACCAAGAAGGAGAGGTGATTGCTAGTGCAACATTCATACACAGGAACCCACAGATAACCAGCACCAGAAGTAGAACAGAGAGGTGGGGAATAGGTGTACACCTGGAGGTGATCATGAACATGCCAGGCACCAACGACCACCTACAATACAATGCCTCAGCCACCATTGGAACTCCTTGCAAAACAGACAATCAGGGGAGAAAACGAGGCAAGGGGGTGACCTGATCATGTCTAACACCAAGAACTTGAAGAAGAACAAGATGGGTTGTAGAGCTCTGAACACACCACAGGAATGGGACGGTAGAAGGCGGCGATCCAGAGCATGGAGTCAAAACAATCAACACAAGACAAGATAAAATGAAAGATGAAAGATGAAAAAAAATTCAGGTGTTGCGGAAGTTGAAAAAATTGTCATTGTACTGTTTTCGAGCCCAGCAGCTGCGCAGAGCCATATCAGTGCTGTAATCTAAATGCCCACCATATCCCACAAGTGGAAAAAATGGAAAAGAAAATGAAGTACATCTATTAATGCATTCATGCATACAATCTGAAGGCACATAAATTATAAGAAACCGCCCAAATACTTAAAACCGTCACTGCACATCACACCCCCCAAAGCCAAAAATGCACTTGACAAATGTATCTGAAGGACTAATGATACAAGGAAGAGGATATGATTTGGTAGTATCCAAATGATCATGAATGGTGGAGAACAGGTGTCTTGTAGTTGAAGGTAAAAGGACCTGGGTAGAACAATATTAAGTTTCAGCTTTCGAGGTTATTTAAAATGAATATGGCTGACAGTCTATTCTAATGTATTGAGGCCAAGTGGTTTCAGTGTTTTAAGTTTGTCTATCCAGAAAGATTCCCTATGCAACCTTCGGGCGTAGGCTTGTATGTGTATCTTCTCTATAAGTCTATTGCAACACATTTCAAATTGTCTAGTGTGTGTTTTTTTTCTTTTTTGATTGAAATATGTTGTGACAAGTGTACCTGTACTTTTCTTGATGTTTGACTTGTGTTGATAAAATCATACTTTTAGTGAATTTTTCGTTTAGAACTCCAATGTATTGAGATTGGGTGCAAGAATCACAGTAGAGAAGGTAGAACAATGTTTTTGCTTTTGCATGTGAGTCTGTTACGGATGGTGAAAGTCTCGCCAATATAACAGGTGACCACTTCATTCTTAAAAACAATTTCCTTCTTTGCCTGTTAGTTTCAATGCTCTTTTTTTCGTCTATCCTATCTGTGTATGTTTTAATTCATTAAAAAAATTAATTTTTTTATGCATTTGAGTGTGTGTGTTGTAAACTATATGTGTGTGTGTGTGTGTGTGTGTGTGTGTGTGTGTGTGTGTGTGTGTGTGTGTGTGTGTGTGTGTGTGTGTTGTGTGTGTGTGTGAGAGGAGAGAAAGAGAGAGAGAGAGAGAGAGAGAGAGAGAGAGAGAGAGAGAGAGAGAGAGAGAGAGAGATTTAACATTTGTAAGCTTACACATATGTCCAGAGGAGCAAGAACTTGCTGAAAGATTGATCCACCAGGACTTAATCATGCCTAATCCATGAGTAATAAACTATTATAAAGTATTTTGAAGTTTCAAATTTCCACTTTAACCTGGCTCTCAGTTACAAAAAAGGCTACTTACTGCATAGCTTTCATCGGCGATCCAGCCGACTTCTTCAGAGCAACCGCTGGGTTGAGAACTGGCTTCAGTGCGCACGCGGGCGATCTCACGACAGTGTGACTGAATAAGTGAGGAGTACACCGATGGCAGGTTGTGTCGGCCCCGGAAATTTGACAGAAAATTGAAATTATATAAAACTTGTTGAATGACATACTCTGATACTGGCAGTGAGTGGCACTCACAAAACAGTTTCTGAATTATCTTGCACCCTGACTTGAGGCATATCACAGACTGTTACAGATCTAGTTTTTGTGTTACAGGTCTAGTCACTGGGCTTTCTGTACATTCAGGATATGTATAGCTGGCCTCACCTCTCAACTCTTTCTGAGTTTCTCCTGTCTCCTATCTGTGCTGTCCGGATATTATCAACTGATCCCACTAAGCACAATCTAGGTATACCATCGACGGTTCATCTGCCGCAGGTAGCTGCACTGATTGGGGACGCTACTACTTCTGGTCGAGCCAGCCAACAAAGTATTGAAGAAAGGTATCGGTAAATGAGAACTACTTCAACTAGACTCTAGTAGGAGTTTGTGTTGTTGTGGTAGACTTACCTGACGACACGAGTTGACAAGCGTCAATGATTCCCTTTCTTTGATTTACTAGAGCTGAGACTGGTCGGTCTGATCCAGATTGTAAGTCGTGTGGTTATCTTCGTGGACGAACACATCTGCATGATCTGGGAAGAGGGGTAAAGGGGCTTATCAATGCATACCATCCTCTTCTTCTTCTTCTTCGGTGTTGAGGGCCCACAATCACACTTGATTATTCTGGCGCCTATAACTGGGGAGTTTGTAGCAGATAAATCTACACCACACCGCAGAAAGTCTGTTCTGTTCTGCAGATACCGATGCTTTTTTCCTGTTCTCTGTCGATCTGGATCTGAACAGCAGAAAGTCGACAGCAACAAACTTTAAATGCTAAGGTCACAGCCTTGTACGCACGTGGGCTATGTATTGTTATGTAGACTTCTCGAAATTAATGAAAATAGGTAAATACGAAATAAATGCCATAAAACTTAATATCGAGTCAAGATTTACCGTATAAGCATTCCAAAACCGTTAATAAAATATTCAATTAAATAGATTGTATTTTTGCCGTCAAAATAATCATGGCAAAGGAGGGAGAAATACTTATATTAATTTGTCTTTTTGAACACCCTTAACAGGAAGTGGTGTACGCCATGTTTGTTTGACAGCGAGGTTTCGAGGGAAAAGGAAAGCAATCGTCTAGCAAACCTCTTCATCGAGTGATCTTGGAGTTTGTTCACGTGGTTTAGCGGCAAACGCGACGGTTGGTTGTACAGTTTCTTTTGCTTGTGGTTGTACATTTGCGTTGTGATTTCGTTATGACATGTAGTTGGAGTTGCTAATCCTCTTTCAAGCATGCAGGTCTCGCCGGTAAATGTTTGCGCATGGTCGTTGTGCGGTTGTGCTGGTGATGCTAATGCATCTGGTTTGCGTTTTTCATCACTGCCCACAAGATTTAAAACTTTTTCTCACCATACATTTGCCACAGGTATTATCCCATCTACCGCAAGCATCCAGCGGAGTGAATGAAATGGGCGGGGCTCACTCTGGTCCAGTTTTCTGTTTCAAATTTTCTTTCATTTCCTTTCCTTTCCTTTGGTGCCCACGATCTTGAGGATGATCATTCCGGCACATAAAGGGGGGGTGTTGTAGACACAGTCCATTCGTAAGCTCCGATCATTTCACTATTCTCATTGTCCGTAGACATTGCTGAAATCCGTCACCGAAAGGGCCACGTGGTGTCCAGAAACTCACTGTTGGGCGGAGGCTCGCGACACAAAAGCATCGACTGTTGCTGCCTCTACTGTTTCGTTGGGAAGATGGTTCCAGTCCCCAACAGTCCCTGACAGTCTTGCTGTCAGCTGTGTGCGCGCTGTATCATGTATGAGGGGAGGGCGGTAGAGAGAGAGAGTGAGTAAATAATGTGAGTAGAAGGAACACGGCATTTCAGCGAATGTGTGTGTCAGTCTTGTTCAGTAGGCGTCCTTGCAAATTGTTTTAATGTTACAAAATGAATATTTGTTCCGTCCTTATTCATTTTATAGCCTATTATTAATATAATTATTATTAGTTCATTTTGTATTATTATTAGGCCAAGACAATCTTGATCTTGATGTGTAGATGTCGGCAGAATCCAATTCTGGATATACGCGCCAACAATAGACTTAATTTTTGATAATATCTATGGAACATGTGCAAACTTGAAGCATAGGCCCAGACTTCTGGCTGAAAAGCTGTGGAGTTTCTGCAGGTGCAGTTGTACTGTCGACCATTTGATCTGCCTTAAAATGCAATATGTATTGCTTTTCAAAAGAAAAAAAAAAAGAAAAGAAAAGTAATTGACATCATCTTTGACCCAGGAAAAGCATAATATTGATAGTAATATATATAAACCATATGTTAAAGAAGAAAGCATGGGACTTTATAATAGAATGAAAAAAAAATTGGCCTGTATACTCTAGTCTAATACTAGATTTCTTTCTTTTTTTTGGCAGTGAAAATTTCAAGGCACTACTCTTCCAATATATGTGAGCAGGAGTTAGGTGGATCACAGAGGAATAGGATTTTGTCTCCTGTTCTGTTCAGCAGTAAAATTACCAATGTTGTCAATACAGTACAGCAGAGTTTTGATTCTTTACTGTTTGTGGATGATTTTGCACTCTGTGCAGTTGCAGGCTTCTAATCTGCGCGACCATTCAGCACCCGCTCCAGATTTGCCAACAGATTTAATATACATAGTATCCACTTTCATAACCTCCAGTTTTTTGCTGACCCTGATATCTGTCAAGATGGGAATGTTGATCATTCTGGCTGTAAAAGAGGCTAAATTTCTTCAACAAACATCAAAAACAAAAGTTCTCTCATCCTGTCTTGTGATTTTTTTCTGTTGATAACACACATTTCCTGCTGCACCCTTCCTCCCTTTGATTTTGGTAAAATATAAGATATGAGCCATTAACAAAACATCGTGACTGACTGTGCACCCATGTGCATTTGATTTTAGAAATAAACTATCAAGAAATATGTTTGTTTGCTTATAGCTGTTCATGAATGATTAGGCTGTTAATTATTATCATTGTAATTGTTAACATTTTATTAATAAAACTTTCCCTCTCACTAAATGGAAAGGATTGTTTTGTCAGTCTTTTCTTTCTCTGTTACCATATGATATGAAAAGGATTATAAATCAACCCCTATCAACCCTAAATTTTATTTTTATTGATGGCTTTTTGCAATGTACTTAGATCAGTTTTTTTTTAAATGAAATTTAACCCATCAGTCTATGTCTTCCTCACATGACATCATTACTTGATCATGAATATTCAGTTTTACACTATTACCATATTAGTTACAGTATCATTAGCAGGTATCTTGTGTACTCTGTTGCTCTGTACAGTTTCTGGTAAGTCGTTTTCTCGTAAGTTGTTCATGAAAGTGATCAACAGAACTGATCCTGCAATGCTTTCCTATCAATATGGAATACCATTATAGTGGAATTCATACTTTTCAGAAGACTTGGCTCTACCTACCTGAACTTAGGTCTGCTCTGACTTGCTGAATTCTTTCTATGACGAACTACGAACTCTTCTTTTATCTGTACATTACTGTCAGTTCCATTAGCCGATGAATGAAGGACCTATGCTGTATTTATAACCATATGCCACCTGCCGGTAGCTAGACCTAGCCAAGTAAAGGTATGCATCTCTTGATTACTGCTGAGTCAGCTGCATTTAGAGAAAGTGAAGTCGTTTTATGGTTTTTGATGAGCCTAAATCTTCCAGTAATGTGTGGTAGACAGAGATCAATTTTCTGATAGAACTTAGAAGACAGCAGTGTGTGATTTTGTTTTGTCATAAGTACAGGCTGTTGCCAAAAAAGTGACTGACAACATTGTACTGTATCATGTGTATGTGGCAAACATGCCCCATAAAAAAAAATTAACCTTTTCGCTGCTATCATGTTTTGCTAAGGCACATGCTAAGAATTTTTTCAGAAACAGACAAAAATCACGCTTATTATTTTCAATTGCTTATACTTCAGAAGGCATTGAAGTCAATTTGAAGATAGATACATAAAAGTATATATATCAAATGAAAGGAAATTGAATGAACATTGTGTTTATGACAATTTCAAAATGAAATAATGTACCAGAGTGTCACATGTACTCTTTGAAATGCAATTAAAAAAAAGTTAAAGTCAGTGATGATGTAATCAAGTGATGCAGGAGCTCGCAGCAGTTTATAGCACACTTTGATTTGAAGATATAGACTGTACAAAGGTCAGAAAGCAGTGTCCAGCCACAATATAAGCACAGCCGAGCCACACATAAAATGAAAGGGTTTTATCTCCCAGTGTCTATCCCCAGTAAAAACACTGCTGAGTGTGGTAGTTCTGGAAGCAGTCTTCCAAACACAGTCCTCTCCTTCCCCCTCTTGCTCCTCTTCCCCTTCTAGCAGGCCCAGCAACAGCAGGTCCAGCAACAGCAGGTCCAGCAACAGCAGGTCCAGGCCGAACATCATCACCATGCTGCATTACCATACCTGTAGGCTACAGTGTAGCACAGTGAAAGCAAGGATTCAAATTTCCACATAAATATTTTTTGAAATAAAAAAAAAGTCACACACACACACACACACACACACACACACACACACACACACACACACACACACACACACACACACACACACACTGACATAGGTAGCATGCTAGTCCCCCATGCCACGCCCCCTTTCATTTTCCTTAAGCAAACACTGCAAAGAAACCCAGTGAGTACTATTTCTACCAAAGTGACTTCATTACATATTTACAACATTGTTTCTGTCAGTATTATAACTGAATGCTTTCAATTTCCTATAAAAAGTCACACCAACAGTCTCTCTCTCTCTCAGTCTCTCTCTCTTTCTCACACACACACACACACACACACACAACCACAACCACAACCACAACCACAACCACAACCACACCACACACACACACACACACACACACACACACACACACACACACACACACACACACACACACCCACCTCTCTGCTCCCACCCTGGTGGTGTTCGTCTGTCGTCGTGGACAATGACCACGGCTTCATGAAGTTGCTTTGAGTCAGTGTGTCCGGAGGTGACTGATCAATCCGATCCGGGCACAGAAGTAACGTCCACAGGTTGGACATCTATGGTCGGTTACTGTGGTTGAAGGGTTTGCAGCCCTAGCTTTCCGTGCAGCTTGTTTTTCTTGTGCAGATTGGATACGAGACACTTCTGAAGTGGTACATCCGGATTTGATTCTTCTACGCCAGACTGTACGGTCGAGGGCAAGGTTTTCCCAATTCTCCCAGTCTATGTTGAGGGACTTTAGCGATGCCTTCAAGCTGTCTTTAAACCGTTTTCTCTGGCCTCCAACTGTTCTCTTGCCAGACGCTAGTTCCCTGTAGAGGAGTTGCTTCGGAATTCTGGTGTCAGACATCCGGAACACATGGCCAGCCCAGCGAACTTGACTCTTTTGAAGTAAAGTGTAGATGGAGGGGAGATTGCTCTCTCTAGTACTTCTGTATCAGGGATCTTCTCTTGCCATCGGATATTGAGAATCTTTCTGAGGCTTTTGGTGTGAAAATGATTCAATTTCCTTGCGTGTCTACTGTAAACAGTCCAGGTCTCACTGCCGTAGAGGAGAGTGGTGAGGACCACCACTTTGTACACTTTGAGTTTAGTTGTGGCTGAGATACCTCTTCTGTCCTATACAGTAGGACGCAGCCTCCCAGTCCCAAATGCAGTGCTGGCCTTAGCTATGCGTTTGTTGACTTCGTCGTCGATATGCACACAACGTGATAGGGAACTGCCGAGATATGTGAAGTTGTCGACTGCATGTAGTTTTGTGCCCTTGACCTCGATATTTGGTTCAGTATATGGAATACCTGGAGGAGGCTGATACATGACTTCGGTTTTCTTGGTGCTTATTGTAAGACCGAAGTTGTTGCAAGCAGTTGAAAATTTGTCCATGCATTGTTGCATCTGTTTACCACTGTAAGCATTTAACGCACAATCGTCTGCGAAAAGGAGGTCACGAAGAGTGCTGTAACTGCATTTAGTGGTCGCCTTGAGGCGTCTTGTGTTGTACAACTTGCCGTCTGTGCGGTAGCGTATATCTATGCCAGGGTCTTCTGGAGAGAATGCATCTGATAACATTGCCGAGAACATAGAGAATAGTGTAGGCGCAAAGACACATCCTTGTTTCACGCCATTGCTGACTGGAAAGTCTCTGGACATTTCTCTGTCATCAAGGACCCGTGCCATCATACCATCGTGGAACTGTCGCACCATATTTACGAAGGCTGGAGGGCAGCCGAACTTCGCCATTATCTTCCACAGCCCCTCGCGACTCACCGTGTCAAACGCCTTTGTCAAGTCGACAAAGGTTGTGTACAGTGCTCGGTGTTGTTCCTGCGCCTTTTCTTGCAGTTGACGAGCAGCAAAGATCATGTCCACCGTACCTCTCCCAGCCCGAAATCCACATTGACTCTGGCAACAGATCCTGCTCAAGATGATTAGTGAGGCGGTTCAGCAGCACCCTTGCTAATATCTTGCCTGCAATGGACAGTAGTGATATTCCTCCCTACTCCTCACATAAACACACACAGGCCATGGAGATAGCAGCCTACTCCTCACACAAACACACATAGGCCAGGGAGATAGCGCAGGGCAGATGTCGACCAGAAAAACAAATTATCAACAAGACACACACAGCGTGGCTGACAACGAGCGAGCGACGAGTGACACGCCCACAGGTCGAACACACTGCCCACTCAGTCACTGGCTCGCTCGCTGACCAGGCCCAAACAAAGGGCTCAGCCATACAGTACACACACTTAGCTGTTCTATTTATAGATATACTGAGAAGAAAGCAATACAATCATGTTATAAAATGAATAAAGTCTCAATACTGAGAAGAAAGCAATACAATCATGTTATAAAATGAATAAAGCTCTCAAATACACCTACCTGCATCTGGAACAATCGGATCTCCATAGGCCTACTCTGATTCAGACGATCGGTCACCAAAAGCTTCTTCCACATCAAAATTGGGTTGTTGGCATCAACTTCACGAAGTTTGAAGCCAGCTGGCTTGAAGTCTTCATCATCTCCACTGTCTTGATCTCGAAAAATCTCTTCAGCAACTTCTGCAACTGTGTAGGTTCGTTGTGGGGCAGCCATAGCTTCGAAAACTGAAAGCTTAGCTTCGTAGCACCTTGCCAATCGATCGTGATAAATTATGCAAATGATCTAAATAACTTGAACAAACGGCACTCAAAGAGTGAAGAACTGTCAAGGGACCTGATCAAATCATAACTAGAAGGGTTTTCAGCAATGCTGGACCGAAAGAGAAAGAGTGTTAAAATTGTGATGTACAGCGATTGTCAACATAGCATTGCAGACGACGGTTTCTAGGACGAACGCCGGTCGTCAACAGCGCAGTAAAGAGGTTAAAAAACAAAAAAGTAACCTGCTGAGCAATTCAGATCTTACAGTTATTTGCATGTATATTTGGTGTTGAAAACTGATTTTAGCTGGAGGGGTGGAGAAGGTTTGTAAATTACATGACAAATACCCAGAAAGGTGATGATGTCTGTCTTGTTCTTGCTGTTTTTAAGCAGTACATATTTCAGCATAAAATCTAAACAAAGAAAATGTTGGGGGGAACTAGGCCTGTATTGTGGGGTTTTTTTGGTTTTTGGTTTTCTTTCCCTTGTCCTATTTGACTGTGATTTAACGTGAAAACTAGTGTTTATTTGTTTGTAATCTTACGCTTGACAAAGGCCTGTTGGCCTAAAATTTGCGCCTGTCTTGTTTTGTTGTATTAAATATGCATTCATATTCTTCTTTCGTGTTTTTTTCTGGTTCCTGTTTGCTTGAACGCGGGCAGTCACACTTGTTTTTGATTTTCAGAGGAATGTTTAGTACAATATTATGTTGTCAGTTGTGACTGTTGTAAAGTTATGAACTGGTATGTTAAGTTATGAACATTCTATAGAATAGCCAGTTTTCCACCCTCATTATCAATCCCAAATGTATTCAAAACATGCTGATAGTGATACAGTCCCCTGATCTCTTGTAGTTGTACCCCTGTTTTTCTGAAAATTAATTGATACAAGTACTGTTTTCCTGAAGAAAAGGGCAGTTCTCTTCAAGAATCTTGTGGAGTTATGTACTAAAGATATCTTTACTGAATTCAGCAAGCCATAATTTACTTAAAAAGAAACTGACTGTCATGTGTGGCATTTTGGTTCTTCTTATTTCAAATAAAAGATTGTTTGATGCCAAGGTTTGCGTTTTAGAGGATGCTGCAGTACAATGTTTTGTTGTGACTGTTGTGAAGTTATGTATTGACGACTATTTGGGTGCTGTTCTGGTATGTGCTCTTATAATATTTTCATTTTCATGGCCTGTTTTTGTTTGGAACATGTCTTTTGAGTTACTCAAAAGCTGTTTTGCACAACAGTAAGATTTTTCAGCTTTTGAGGTCTCTTAAATGTTGGAGGTGAGTGGACATTCCAGTAACGTATATATAGTAAGCTTTGATATGAAACCAGTTGCCGTGGTGTAGTGGTTAACGCAACAGACTACTGACTGGAAGGTTGTGGGTTCGAATCACCATCATTACTTTCAGATATTGTGGGATTTTTTTTACTCTAACCGGCTCCTACCCAGAGTTGGGCGTGCTATGGGCTCATTGGGAAGACTGGGACCACACAGTCGAGTCTCATCCACTTCACGGATGCGTCATTGAGGGTGTTGCTCAAATCTTCTGACCAGCACCGCAGGTGACAGTGTATCTCTCGGGCCTTGTTGACACCAGGACATATTATGATAGTATGTGTAGAGTACAGCCCTGTCATGCAGTCTCAATCCTAGATGGAACTCCATAGCATCATGATTATCATCCTCATTGACATCATCATCATCGCATTGTTAAAAAAAGCTGTGCCAGCTTCTGTGGCCATTGAGGTGTTGCAAAAAATGGGACAAAAAAATAAAAGGTGAGCACAAAGGTAACCCTCCCTGGGTGCGACGATCCTAAAAAAAAAAAAAAAGCCTTGATATGAAAACATTCATAATTAGGCATTACTTGAGTGCTTTGCGTAATTATTTTGTCAGCTTTCTTTACACTGCTCGTTTTCAAAACAGCAGAAGTCTGTTTTATCTTCCGTGGTACAGCTCTAAAATTTACACACTAAAGAATTGTTGTGAAGTTATGTACAAAATCTTCTTTTATTTTCTTGTATTTAGTGTGTTTGATTTTTCTGTCCTACCTTCAGATGTACCAGCTGGATCTGCTGTTAACATGCTCACATTATTTTGAGCATTTACAAGGTTTGTGACATCGTGTGATGTTATGTACAGAGGAACATCATATTATCTCTGTTTACAGGAATGATAAATGTCCGATTGACTTGCAAGTTGGATTATTTGTCATGGTTTTTGTCCTGCTGTTTGGTTTGCACAATATTCTTCCATTGACAGGTGTTTCATTTTGTTGCTTATGTGTCACACTTTTTGGACATCATTTCGCAGCCGTGACCATATATTATGTGGTTGAAATGTCAAATTATTCTCCATAAAGGAAAACGTCACACATGACAACCCCTTCTATTTTCATTTCTCAGGAGTGTATCAGTGCATGATATAAGGGGGGAAATAGTTCTTTATGTTGGGGTGCTCTGCATTCATGCTGAAGTATATGAATTGAAAGTAGAGGGTAATCGACTAAAAAGAGGACAAATGCTCAGAAAATAAGCTGATGACCTATAGATCATTTTGTTGGCATTTAACAGTCAATTTAGTATGTAGTCTGTTTCTCTTCTTCAAAATTTTAATGTATTCCTTTTTTCCCCACACGAAATTTTAAAGGATGTTTATTTCAGTCGTTTCTTTTATTTGAAATTGAAGACAAGAATCTGTATGATTTCCTGGCATATTTTGAAATGCTGAATCTGATTTTCAGGCAAAGAAATGACAGTTCTTTGGGTCCCCCCCCCCCCCAATCCCCCCTCCCGAATCTAGAAGTTCTGCTTTTAAAAGTTCCTGGAACCCATTGAACAGTTTATGATACATTCTTGTAGGAAAAAGCATACAGAAGTGGGAATCGAACTTATGAGCCTTCACAATTTAGGAGGATGTATTAATCACTATGGCCACACACTCTGTCTTGGTAAGTATTACAGAATTATTAGCTAATTATACTGATTCTTAAGCAGAATGACTCACTGTTTTGTCGTTGGTTTGTCAACCGACTCTTTTTCTCTTTTTTTAAACAGCTGTATTGTAATGATGATGCGCCGAGGCCCAGGTTATGGAGCACCTATCCCTGGAGGTCGTGGGCCACCACCAATGCCGCCGCCGCCGCCAATGCCAGGGCCACCACCAGCTGGAGTTCATGTCGGCAATGTCACAAACTCTGCTGACTTTGCTTCAAAAAATTCACGTGTTTTTGTCGGCAATCTCAACACCTTTGCATTAAACAAAGAAGATGTGGACAGAATCTTTGGTCAGTATGGTGCAGTGACAGGTATCTCCATGCACAAAGGTTATGCTTTTGTGCAGTACAAACACCCTGGAGAAGCTAGGAGAGCTGTGGCATTTGAGAATGGAAATTCTTACGGCGGCCAAATTTTAGGTAAGTGAATGGATGGAGAGAGATCAGTAACTTCCTCTGTGGCATACTGTGCGTTACTTGTGCCCTTTGCTGTGGCATCCAGCGGCCTGGCACACGTAATGCTGATTTTAAATTTATATTTATAGCGTAAGTTTTGAGATACAGTGTGTGTGTATGGATCAGTCGTGTGGCATTGATCAACTACAGGAAGTGAGAGTACTGAATCAGTTATGTTCAGAAAAAGTCTTGTCATTCACTACATCATGTACATGGCAGTCTCTGTTCATGTCTGCATTCGATATTCATACTGTTTGACTGCCGGTGGTTGTTGTAAATGATTGTAGACTTCTTTTTTTTTTAAGTTAGCGAGAGGCAAAGAGAGGAAGGTGTTAATGTCAATAATAAGCAAAAGTGGGATTTTTTTTTCTCCAGATTTTGCGGGTTTTTAAGGTCAAACAAAAGTTATGGGGAAAACAATTTTTGATTTTAGAAGAGATGAAAATACTGAAGGTCAGTTGTATGTAGTTCTTTTTTAGATGGTGTGATGACAACTTAGACAATTTTTTGTGATCCGCCAGTTGGTCCTGTAAAATGGCGGATGATCAGAAACTGTTTTGCAAGGTGATCTGTTTAATTAATGAGGATGAATCAAAATGCACAGACACACACAGACACACACACACACACACACACACACACACACACACACACACACAACACACACACACACACACACACACACACACACACACACACACACACACACACAACCACAACCACAACACACACACACACAGTGACACACACACACACACACACACACCACACACACACACACACACACACACACACACACACACACACACACACACACACACACACACACACACACACACACACACACTTGGACTGTGTTTGAAATTGCTAATGAGCAACTTGGCTTCCACATCAGAAAAATGTCTGAGCAACTTGGCTTCCACACTAGAAAAATGTCTGAGCAAGTTGGCTTCCACATCAGAAAAATGTATGAGCAACTCAGCTTTCACGTCAGAAAAAATGTCTGAGCCTGGAATGGCATTTTGCAATGTGTGTGTTGCTGACATTAACTGTGAAAGTAGTGACTGCAAGGCTCTTCGAAACATACTGCCAAACATCAAAAGGAAAAAAATGGAAAGACAGAATAAAAAAGAATATCTACAGTTTACTTCTTTTTTTTATTATTATTATTTCTACCAAGTCCTACCCTGATAAGTTGATGTGGACAATATTCAGCCAGAGTCAATTGAAATTCTGAAAACATTTTACCACCCGCATGTTGGTTGTGGTTGTCAATTGGTGATTTTGGTTTCATTCAGGTAGAATTTTAACTTAGGATGAAATGTTCAGCGTAAATCATTTTTCAGGTTTAAAAAAGATTGATCAATATCAGTTATGCAGAATGAAATTGTACCTGAACATGAAAGTGCAAAAACAAAAAAGTTATAATAGTGACTGGACCATGTTTTTCTTCTTTTTTTCCCCAGATTTGAACATTGTCTCAGAACCAAAGAAACCAGCACAGAAACGGAGTAGTGGCCCAGGACCAAATGACAGGTAAAAAAGCATGGATGAGACTGTTTATAAACGGATTGATGGTTTGTCCTTTCTGTTGAACTTGATTATTGAGACCATGTGAAATGGCGCATATGTCCTATACATATTTGTCAGTAGTTGCGCACATTTTCCACCAAATGAAAACTCTGCATTCATGTTCTTCAGTAAGATATGTGTGCGTTCCTGACTCCCCCATACTTTAGGTTATATGTTTGTAATACAGTGAAAAGGTTCTAACCGAGGTCTTTCAGTGATGCAGTGAAATGGTTCTAACCGAGGTCTTTCAGTTATACTGTGAAAAGGTTCTAACCAAGGTCTTTCAGTTATACAGTGAAAAAGTTCTAACCAAGGTCTTTCAGTTATGCAGTGAAAAGGTTCTAACCAAGGTCTTTCAGTTATGCAGTGAAACGGTTCTGAGGTCTTTCAGTTATGCAGTGAAAAGGTTCTAACCAAGGTCTTTCAGTTATGCAGTGAAAAGGTTCTAACTGAGCAACAGTTTTAACCGAGGTCTTTCAGTTATGCAGTGAAACGGTTCTAACCGAGATTTTCAGTTATGCAGTGAAAAGGTTCTAACCAAGGTCTTTCA
This sequence comes from Monoplex corrugatus, assembly GCA_030674185.1. Lineage (NCBI taxonomy): Eukaryota > Metazoa > Mollusca > Gastropoda > Littorinimorpha > Ranellidae > Monoplex > Monoplex corrugatus. The sequence goes on from JAPXFY010000014.1 coordinate 63,818,966, forward strand.
GTTATGCAGTTAAATGGTTCTAACCGAGGTCTTACAGTTGTACAGTGAAAAGGGTCTGACCAAGGTCTTTCAGTTATGCAGTGAAACAGTTCTAACCAAGGTCTGTCAGTTATGCAGTGAAAAGGTTCTAACCAAGGTCTTTCAGTTATGCAGTGAAACGGTTGTAACTGAGGTCTTTCAGTTATGCAGTGAAATGGTTCTAACCAAGGTCTTTCAGTTATGCAGTGAAACGGTTGTAACTGAGGTCTTTCAGTTATGCAGTGAAACAGTTCTAACCAAGGTCTTTCAGTTATGCAGTGAAATGGTTCTAACCAAGGTCTTTCAGTTATGCAGTGAAACGGTTGTAACTGAGGTCTTTCAGTTATGCAGTGAAATGGTTCTAACCAAGATCTTTCAGTTATGCAGTGAAATGGTTCTAACCAAGGTTTTTCAGTTATGCAGTGAAAAGGTTCTAACAGAGGTCTTTCAGTTATGCAGTGAAAAGATTCTAACCAAAGTCTTTCAGTTATGCAGTGAAATGGTTCTAACCAAGGTCTTTCAGTTATGCAGTGAAACTGTTCTAACCAAGATCTTTCAGTTATGCAGTGAAACAGTTCTAACCAAGGTCTTTCAATTATACAGTGAAACGGTTCTAACCAAGGTATTTCAGTTATGCAGTGAAACGGTTCTAACCGAGATCTTTCAGTTATGCAGTGAAACGGTTCTAACTGAGGTCTTTCAGTTATGCAGTGAGTAGGTTCTAATCAAGGTCTTTCATTTACCAAGCAGTTACCAACATTTTGACCTCTCCAGAGGTCTTTGTCAGGCCAGGAGATTGGATATATGGTGTATAAAAATTGTTCATGGCCTGGCGTGGTAAACAATATACGGCGATATGAAGATCACACTTGGTTCTGTCCCTGCCACAATAGCTACTTGGTCTGACAGAGATCTCAGGAAAGGCCAGAAGGTTGGCTGCTTTGCAGACTGATAAAGGATTTTTGTTGTCTATTAGACAAAGCTCTTTAGTATCAAATTGCACAGTTTCTTATGGAGTTAAGTTATACACCAACTTAAACCATTTGACTCCTACACCCAGTCCCCACTATTCTACATTGTCAACCATGCTAGCAAAGCAAAAACTTAACCCTTTGTCTCCCTGACCCTATCCGTCAGCTTCCTGTAGGAAGTTGGTGATCAAGTTAGGGAGTCAGAGTCAAGTGTTTGCAGTTGGTGGATAGGTTGCGTGATCAAAGGGTTAATGGGTGATTTTGTGAGTGACACTTGGCAAAAAAAAAAAAAAAAAAAAAGATAAAGTGTAAAGAGTTGATGTCTGTCAGTCCATGTTGATTTCAGCACATTGACTAAGTCTGTGAGTGAAGTGTGTGCTCTCTTTTTGTAGAAAAGAACAAAAGGAAATACCTTGAAGTAAAAAAAAAAATGTAGTGTACTTTTATTCACAGTTTATCCAGAAGTGGACTTCAGAGAGAGTGGAAATTATTGCTGCTGAAGTTGGGCCAGAAATGATAGAGAAACAAAGCTGAGGGTTTGGATGCAGTGCTCTTTTAGGTTTTAATTAAACTGTATATGTTTTCCCACTTTTCTGTGAAGTTTTGTACATCAGAGGAGATGGTTGTTAAAGTTACCATTATGTTTGTGGTCAGCTACATTATTATGCCTCAGATGTGGTTGAGCTTTTGAATTTGATACTGTCAGAGATTTTGAATTTGAGTCTGCTAGATGTACATTAGCTTGAAGTACTTGTGTTTCCTACTTCGGATACACTGCATTAATGTAGAACTTCGGAAGTATATCATCTTGACATTTAAATTAATTTAGTGAAAGTGTTAACTTGCGTGTTGAGTCAAAGTGGTACAAATCATTTTCTATCGTAATTGAAACTGAACTCTTCCTGAAGATCGTAAAGTGTTGGGGGAAATAGTATGGCTTTACACAGTGTTTGTGTGGACTTGGTTTATTTACTTACTTGTTTTGTTTCTTTGCAGTTTGAATTTTTCATTTTCAAATTGATTCCCCTGTGGGGGTGCCGGGAACTCTTTCAGTATAAATAAGATCCCCACCTTCTGAAAATTCTGTGCTAGAAATTTCCTCTTTTCTGTCTTTCTCTTTGTTTCTTTCTTCCTCCTTTGCTTTCTGTCATTTCTTCCTATCATTTTCTGCCTTGCTGGTCCATTCACCTGTATGTGTTCGATAAAGTCTTATGTACTTTTTCTTAGGATCAATAATTGGGTACATGTATTAAATGCATTTTTGACTGTAGGGAGGTAGATATGTGGAAGTAGCTTTAGGTAATTTATGCCTGTTTTTATATATGTTTTGGTGTCCTTAGGTATGCTTAAATTTGTATTCAGGTGTGTTTTTTAAATCCCCTGTGCGATAAATTGGACGGGATGGTCAGCGTCGGGGGCATGTCCTTAGATTATGTGCGCGAATGCATTGATATGTGTACTTAATTTTTCTCTTTTTTTTTTCCTGTTGAAGTTTTTTATGTTTTGAAATGATGATAGCCCTGATATGGCTGTATGCAGTCGGTTGGGCTTTAAACAACAATCACAGGTTGGCCTTTAAACAACAATCACAATAACATTTTAAATTGATGGGTGTGTCGATATACAGAAGGCCGCCCCCACCACAGGCCTCTTCCATACCTCAACCACCCAAAAGGCCTCGTCAGGACAGCAATCCTTCCATGCAGCGCAGCAACCTTGTCACTCTCTCCAACAGTGTAGACAGTTCCGGCAGCAGTGCTCGGCCCCGACCGATAGTGAGATCAAATACTTCAGCCACTAGGGCAGCGGCCGCGGCAGCAGTTAAACGAGCAACAACTACAGTGACCAAGGCCCCAGCTAGTGCTAGCCAGCCGTCGTCTAGTGGTGAGTTGATGTGATTCTTTTTTTTTTTTGCGCTTGTGTGTTGGTTTGCTTTTGATTTACTCGGAACTTACTGTCAGTTTTCTTTAAGAGTCAGGGGTGGGACTCTTCCTCAAATTTGCAGATTTCCACAAAATTAAAATCTTCTTTCCTTGGTTTTTTTTCATTTGCTTCTGCAGAAGACAAAGAATTGAAGATTTCAACAATGTATGCATGGAAAGTGATTTTATCTGCAAATAACTCCATCTGCAAACAGTTTACTACTCATAGTATTAGTGGGCATTTTGGAAACAGCTAGTGTGAAAACAAAATGGTGGTGACGATGTTGGACATTGTTGAGTATGGAAAACTTTTCAGGAAAAGGAAGTGAGAAATATGTGGAGGTGGGATTGGTCCACAGAGCACATTGTAGGAGAAAAACTTTTGGTGGATTCACAAGAAACGTTAAAACTCCAGGGCGTGCTTATTGCCTCCTCTGTCACTCGAAAACAAAAAAGTTTTACTGCTCAAATAGTCTAGAAGATTGTCATCATGGTCATGTGCACTCAGCAAACCATACCACACAGTCAAGACATAGCAAAGCACCCATCTTGGTTTCTTCATGTTTTTTTTTAGTTTTCTTTTTTTGAAAAAATTTTGGACATATCCTTGGCAATGATACCCTAAGGTATGTTGAATTCGCATGAATGTAGGTCCTAAATCATGTAGTTAAAAAAATGGCTAGTAAACAAAAAAAATTCATAGACCTAATGAAAGTTCATTACAGTTGTAGAATTGCAGAGGTATGCATGTTTATATGCCTCAAAATGATTTGAACTAAATTTTAAAAAAACATTGTGGGGAAGCATTCCTCTGACTCCCTAGATTTCCTTTTTTTCAGTTGCCTCAGTCCTGCGGCAGGAGAGTAGGATGTGTGTGTTAGTATTTTCAAGCAGCTCTCACATTGCATAATGGGGGACAGAAGTCCTTGAGACTGTAGATTGCATGATTGCCATACACATCTGAAGAAGACCCAGATATAGGATGAGAAGTTTGCCTGTGGCAAAAAGAAGACTGATGCAGGTGAGGATGATTCATCTTGCTGGTCAAGTGGTTTGATCTCTACTGTTGATCATAGTTTCCAACTGACGAGTAAAGAGGTGAGTGTGTAAGACATGCTGTAGTTTCCTGTCCATAAGAGGAGTAATGCAGAAATATAATTATTCACATTTTAAAAGAAATTTTATCTTGATCAGAGATAGATGCATACATTCAGTATGGTGCTCATAAACTGAGAGAGAAAAAATAGAGTTGAGAATTCAAACGTCACAGTCTCTCACAGTTGCATATTTCAGTTTTAATTTTGCATTGCATGGTATTCGCTTGGTCTTTGGCATGATGTATGGTTTGATAGGAGACGCTCACTATGACTGCCAGATCGTGACTTACAGCTAAACTGTAACTATTGTGGAAGGGAAAGTGTGTAGCATGACCTGTTGTGAGATGTCTGTTTTGTGAATTTTGAAGTACAGAAGCAAGTAATCTGTTTTGGTAGTTGGCCTCTCAATTTCTTTTTCTATTTTGCACACAAATAGGATATTTCAGTAAGGAGCAGGAGTCAGAAATCGGGTCAATCAAAAAAGTGGCACCTTGTGAACTGGAACTTACAGTAATCAATGAAGGCAGTAATCATTGAAGGCGATTACTATCTCTTTTATTTTGGTCCCGTTTTCCTTGCCACCTTATTGGTTACAGAAACTGGCACAGTTGTTACAATGCGATGATGAAGGTGATGATGAGGGTGATAAGAGTTCCATCCAGGATTAAAACTGCATTACAGAGCTGTATTCTATGCCTATTATCATAAATATCCTGGCATCAACCAAGCCTGAAAGATACAGTGTTGTACAGAAGATTTTAGCTGCTCTGCTACTGACACATCCATGAAGTGAATGAGCCTTGTTTGTGTGGTGCCAGTCTTCCTAATGTGCACATAGACTGTGGATAGGAGCCAGTTGGAGTAAAAATAAAAAATATTCACACTGATTTTTGAAGGGACTGAACCACAAACCTAGTTGATAGCCCACTGCGCTAATTACTACACCGTGGCAACTGGCTGGTATTGTCAATTCTGATAGTTGCTGATGATACATATCTGTACACTGAATTATGATAATTTCTTTTTGTGTTCCATAGAAAAATGCTTTCTGCTCCGTTAATAATCAGACATTCTTCTATACCAGCATCAACGGCGTCACCAGCAACAGACGTCCTGATTTGCGGCGTGTGCAAGATGCAGTTCAAGAGTCTGCACAGCTTGGCACAGCACAAGAAGGTCCCTTGCCGTCTGCGCACATCATGTCAATGCCAGACCAGTCCTCCCAAACAACCAGGTAAGCCTGTTGAGTGCACCAGAGCTTGGCTGGAACTGAACTTTTACACCAGGATAAGAGTGCTGCTCTTATTTCAGAATAGCAGTATTGAAAAATGCAGCAGAGAAAGGTAAGGTCTCTTTTTCTGCATAAGAGTGCTGCTGTCATGTCAGAATAGCAGTATTGTAAAATACAGCAGAGAAAGATTGCTATAAGGTCTCTTTATCTGCATAAGAGTGTCTGCTGCTCTCATTTCAGAATAGCAGTATTGAAAAATGCAACAGAGAAAGAGAAGTATTAGGTCTCTCTTTTTTTGTTTTGCATAAGAGTGTCTGCTACTCTCATTTCAGAATAGCAGTTTTGTAAAATGCAGCTGAGAAAGATAGCTATAAGGTCTCTTTTTCTGCGTAAGAGTGTCTGCTGCTCTCATTTCAGAATAGCAGTATTGTAAAATGCAGCAGAGAAAGATTGTCATACGGCTCTTTTTTTCTGCAAGAGAGTGTCTGCTGCTCTCATTTCAGAATAGCAGTATTGTAAACTGCAGCAGAGAAAGATGGCTATAAGGTCTCTTTTTCCACTTCATATTTCATTTTTCAGGCAGGAATTTGTCAAGATTGCCTAGAAGCATTGTGGTAAATGGACAGTAATCATTTTCAAAGTATGATTAGTACTAATTATCATGATTTTGGATTGGCAAGACTGAGGTGAAAGCGCCACAATTTTTTCCAGCATACCCATTTATGTGGATTGCTTCTGTATGCATATGGACAAGTACAGCTCAGTAATGCATGGTAAGCACTTGTTATGAAAGAAAACTTATCTGTGCAAAAACAAAACAAAAAAACCAACAACCAAAAAACAAAAACTGTAATCAACTCTCTTGATACAGCTGTGGACTCATGATCTGACATCTCGAGTTCAGTCCAGCCTGCAGCATTAACCCTTTGACTCCCGCACCTTACCCACCAGCTGCAAGAAAATAACTCTTGACTCCTTCATCCTCTCCACCAGCTTCCACCAGGTTACGGGAGTCAGAGGGTTAAAAACTGGCCCGTTTGCTACCCGTCTTGCTTTTTCCATCATTCTGGTGGTGTCAGTGTAGTGTTTCATAGGTCCTCCTTCCCTCTCTCACCATTGAAGACCTTACCAGTGCATAGGGAGCTGCATAGGCTCAGGGAATCTGCCTCCTCTGTGGGGATGCCTGGGGCTCTTTCAATATAAATACTATCTCCACTGTCTTGTAAGTCTGTGGTAGAAATTTCCTCTTTTCTGTCTTTCTCTTTGTTTCTGCCTTGTTCCTTTGCTTTCTGTCATTTCTTCGTATCACTTTCTGCCTTGCTGGTCCATTCACCTGCATGTGTTTGATAAAGTCTTACGTACTTTCTCTTAGGATTGATAACTAGATACATGTAGTATGTGCATTTTTTGCTGTAGGGAAATGAGATATGTGGAAGCAATTTTAAGTAATTTACACATTGTTAGTTATGTTTAAATTTGTTTTCAGATATGTTTTCGAAATCCCCTGTGTGATAAATTGGACGGAGGTGTCAATGCCAAGGGCATTTTTTTTAGATTATGTGCGCAAATGCATTGATATGTATACTTAATTTTCTTTTCTTTTTTTTTTTCCTGTTGAAATATTGTGTATGTTTTGTAATGGTTAATGCCCTGATATGGCTCTACGCAGTCAGCTGGGCTTTAAACAAAAATAACAATAACAATAACTTTGTCATCTCTCAGAAGAAAGGAACCAACCAACCAAACGAATAAACACTGACTGAAAAAGTCAGAAACTTTCCATGTGTGCAGTTTTGGTTAGATCATAATTTGTGATCATTTTGTTTTCCCCTGTCACATAACTTGTGATCATTTTGTTTTCCCCTGTCACATAACTTGCGATTATTTTGTTTTCCCCTGTCACATAACTTGCGATTATTTTGTTTTCCCCTGTCACATAACTTGCGATTATTTTGTTTTCCCCTGTCACATAACTTGTGATTATTTTGTTTTCCCCTGTCACATAACTTGCGATTATTTTGTTTTCCCCTGTCACATGATTTGTGATTATTTCGTTTTCCCCTGTCACATAACTTGCGATTATTTTGTTTTCCCCTGTCACATGATTTGTGATTATTTCGTTTTCCCCTGTCACCTAACTTGTGATTATTTTGTTTTCCCCTGTCACCTAACTTGTGATTATTTTGTTTTCCCCTGTCACCTAACTTGTGATTATTTTGTTTTCCCCTGTCACCTAACTTGCAATTATTTTGTTTTCCCCTGTCACATGATTTGTGAGTATTTCGTTTTCCCCTGTCACCTAACGTGATTATTTTGTTTTCCTCTGTCACCTAACGTGAGTATTTTGTTTTCCCCTGTCACCTAACTGATTATTTTGTTTTCCTCTGTCACCTAACGTGAGTATTTTGTTTTCCCCTGTCACCTAACGTGATTATTTTTGTTTTCCTCTGTCACATAACTTGTGATTATTTTGTTTTCCCCTGTCACATAACTTGTGATTATTTTGTTTTTCCCTGTCACATGATTTGTGATTATTTTGTTTTTCCCTGTCACATGATTTGTGATTATTTTGTTTTTCCCTGTCACATGATTTGTGATTATTTCGCTTTCCCCTTTCACCTAACTTGTGATTATTTCATTTTCCCCTGTCATATCATCATCATCATCATCATCATCAGGTGCCTTGCCACATGGCATTGGCGATCATGGCCTTCCATCTGTTTCTGTCTCTTGTTGCCTTAAGCGCCTCTTCCACCCTCTTTGTCTTCAGCCACTCTGCAAGTCTGTCCAATATCTTCTCCCTGGGTCTACCTGGTCTCTTTCCCTCCAGCTTTCCCGTTGAGACCAGGTGCTCCAATTCCCCTTTCCTCATAAAATGGCCTATAAATGTTGCCTGTCTTTTCCTAATCTTCCTTATGAATGATCTTCTTGTGTCTGCCTCCATCAAGACTGTCTCGTTTGTTTTCTTTGCTGTCCATGGAACTCTCAACATTCTTCTTAGAAACCACATCTCGGCTGCCTAAATCTCCCTGTCATGTAACTTGTGATTATTTTGTTTTTCACATGTTTTGTTTAATTTGCCTTTATCTTGTGAACATTGTTGCAGAAACAATGGAGTTGGACTGTGCAACGTGTGACGCACGATTCGACAGTGCATGGGCCTTGTGTCAACATGTTCAGAAGGAACACAACTTAAACATCTTCAAAACTATGGTAATATAAGAGGACTGAAGTGCTCAAATCAACAATTGTGCCTGTCAGTTAAAGTTTGTAATTGTGAATGTCAATAAGAGAGAAGTCTTGTGAAATTGCTGCATGTTTTTCTTATTGTTTCAGAGTTTCAGTATTATCACCTGTGACATAACTCTTGTGATTGCTGGCCCAGATGTATGCATGTTTCGTTGTAAAGTTTAGAATGGTTTTTGCCTGTGTTAATCCTTTGACTCCCCCCGTGGGGATGCCGGGGGCTCTTTCAGTATAAATAGTATCCCACCTTCTGGAAATTCTGTGCTAGAAATTTTTTCCTTTCTGTCTTTCTCTTTGTTTCCGCCTTGTCGCTCTGCTTTCTGTCATTTCAACCTATCATTTTCTGCCTTAATGATCCATTCACCAGTATGTGTTCTATAAAGTCATATGTACTTTTTCTTAGGATTGATAATTGGGTATGTGTATTTAATGCGTTTTTGGCTCGAGGGAGGTGAGATATGCGGAAGCAGTTTTAGGTAATTTATGCCTGTTTTTATATATGCTTTGGTGTCCTTATGTATGCTTGTATTTGTATTTAGGTGTGTTTTTTTGAAATCTCCCCTGTGCGAATGCATTGATATGTGTACTTAATTTTCTTTCTTTCTTTTTTTTTTTTTCCTGTTGAAGTTTTGATGTTTTGAAGCGGTTATAGCCCTGATATGGCTCTGCGCAGTCGACTGGGCTTTAAACAGCAATGACAACAATAACAACCCTTTGACTCCCTGACCCTGTCTGTCAGCATCTCACATTGCCAGCCGTTACAGCAAAACAAACAGTTAACCCTGTCACTCCCTCACCCTCTGGAAGCTGGTGGGTAGGGTAGGGTGAGGAAGTGAAAGAACTCAATTTTTGCAGCTGCTGGATAGGATGTGGGAATGAAAGGGTTAATATTATGATGATGGGATTTGTCAGGTCATTGTTGGTCAGATCTTTTCAGTAAATTTAGGGAAAATGGGATACCATTCTCAATGTACTATAGCTGGGATATCATTCCTAAAGGTTTTATACTTGAATCGTAACTCGGATATCATTCTCGAAGATACTGTACTTGAATCATAATTCTTTTTCTGTCTTTGCAGGATGGGACTTTAGATACCAACAATACTGCAGCTGCACCGAAGGTAATGAATAACAATTGAGCCGTGTGTGTCAGTGAAACATACATGTCAGATTTTCTCCTGACCTGCAGACCTTCCAGAGCAATTAAATCTCAAGGAGCTTCTCTCTTGACAAAACTTAGTTCTCTTTACTTCCACACACACACAAAAGACTTGGTTTTGACCCTACAACATGGAACTCCTTCACAATGTCTTTAACTCACTTGCTACGTACAATTATGCCCCTTGCCTTTCCTCTGATACACATCATTTGTATAGGTCATGAGAAAACTTCTCATACAAACAAATGAAAATGGAGAGCTTTGAAATTTGGCAGGTTATATATTAAAAGATTGGTGTACTAGAGTGTTACAATTTCAACTGTCTAACCCCCCACGATTGCTGAGTAGTGGTACAATATATCAGTTCTTACAGTCACATTTTGAGTGAAGTTTCATAAAATCCAACTTGCACACACTCCAAGTGCACTGAAGGAAGAATTCATGTCCAGAATAAGTCCAAATGTTATGATGTTGATCATCTTCAGAGGATCAGTCTTGGTGGTGAGGACATGAACAGGCTTTTTGTCATCTGCTTCACTGCAGAGCTAGTGGGTCATGAACTTTGCACTGCCTACACACCAGCTGCAGAGTACAGTGACCTAATGGCCTGAAACGAGGCTAAGGATGACTGAAGAAGATCTATTTCTGGCCATAAGTTTCGGATAACGGAAATATTCAAAGCCTCGCGAATTTTCAAAATCCCAAGTTGGATTTCTCCGACGCTTGTATACAAGCGTTTTTGAGTCATGATCGGGAAATCCCAACGCTCGTAGCGAGAGAGTTAAAACAAAGCAAACGTCTGCTTACTTTCAAAGAACACATCAAAACGTGTCTTTCAGAAACAGCATAAATACAAAGATTCAAGTGCGTATGACCTTTCTGGGTTGGGGCATGTTGCAGCTGATCTGTATTTGTGAGGATTCTGTGCGTTTGTGTGTGCATGTGTTTTCAAGTATGTGTGTGTTTATATGAAAGACTTGAATTTATCAGATGATTTATATATTTTTCTTCCTTGTGTATTCTTTGTGGCCTAGTTTTACTGTAACCTGTTTCTGTTTTTATGTTGTTATTTTCAGTTGAATTACAGTTTATATTCTGCCTTTATGTATGCACTCTTTTAGTTTTTTCCAAATCAGACTTACTTTTATCATTACATCAAATCTAATAATGATCTGTTATTGTGTAAAATGCAGTGAGCTCACTTATGGACAATGACTGATCATCTTTTGTGTGTGTGTGTGTGTGTGTGTGTGTGTGTGTGTGTGTGTGTGTGTGTGTGTGTGTGTGTGTGTGTTGTGTGTGTGTGATGATCAGTCATACACATATACACATATGTATATATACATACATACACACATACACATATATATAATTATATATGTGTGTGTGTGTGTGTTTACTCTGGATTATGTATTTTTTTGATTACTAAAACTTGTGTGTGTGATACAATACTGCTGTTTCCTGCATTAGGTCTGTTCCTGCATGGCTGTCCACAAGGTACTGTTCTGTACCCTGTTCTGTTATTCTTTATACTAATGACAGCAGAGGCAGTAGCTCCATTTTATTTGTCAAATATTGAAATATGACACTGCAGTTGCAGATCCATCCAACTCTTGACAACATTTAAGTATTTATGTAGGGATGTTTAAATGTTTGACATTTTGGTGTGATGAAAACCATCTTGACCTTGGTGTTTCCAACACAGAAGAATTGCTGATAGGTTCAGAATGTCTTCCAACTGTAATTCCAAACTTTTTTGATAAAAGCATAATTGAGCATGTGAATAAGCTCCTGGGAACAGTCTTAGAAACAAACTGAAAATTGACGCCAAAGTTGGTCATACTAACAAGAAGGCTGTGGGTCAAGACTTAAGTGTATATACACAAATTGATTTTCTTCAAACATTTCTTTTAGAATCTTTTCTGATTTTTTCTTATTTATGTATTGGTATGGTGGTGTCTGTTTGAAAAATAAGAATGTTTTAAAAACACTGTGAATGTAAATGGGATGATACAGATAGACAAATTTGAGTGGTTTGTCTGCGTGTAGAGTCACAAGTGAAAACATTGTCTGCCAAAAGTCACATCTTTGCCAACTGTTTTGAACTGCTACCATCAGATTGATATTTTCAGTCTTTAAAACACAAAACAATCCACACAAAATCCATCTTGATCCCCAAGTCTCTGAATTCTTGATCGCAAATGGAAAATCGACCTGGATGAGAACATGATGTGCCTGTGTATGTGTTTGCTTGTGCATTTGTTCTTGCAAACTGTGACATGTATTCTTGTGTGTTTGTCCTTGCAAGCTGTGACATGTATTCTTTTGTGTTTGTTTTTGCAAACTGTGATATGTATGCTTGTGTGTTTGTTCTTGCAAACTGTGATATGCACATGATTTCATACTGTTGTGTGTATGTTTTAAGTGAAAATTATTGTGTAATATATGTGTGTGTGTGTGTGTGTGTGTTTTAAGTGAAAGTTATCATGCGTTATGTATGTGTGTAAAGTCCATAGGAGCAGGTGATGCCAACCTGGAATGTGGCCGTTCATCAAGAGATATTACACCAGTCAGCATAGAGCAATACTATGTTGTTTAGCATTGCCTGTTCTGATCCATTTTGCACAGAACATTGCCTGCTAAGCCTCTTCTTGAGGACAGTAACTATTCCATTGCAGAACCAGACTGAATGAGCCTACTGCAATAGGCCCCAACACAGCGCAAACTTGACCTAAAGCTACCTCAGCCATGGAGGCGACAGAAATATCACTGAAAAAGATACCACAAAAACAGGGCATCAAAGGTCATGGAAGTCAATGATAAATAGGATGAAAATGATGATGCCCGTAGAAATCTCGGTCAAAGTAACTGCCAGAGTTCAAGCAAATATTAACCAGAAAAACACAGAAGGAGAAGTAGAACACATGTTTTCTCCTGCCGGGAGATTGTCTACTATTTTAAATTTTTAAAAATTATTTTTGTGTGTGTGTGTGCTAAGTGTTGTGCATTTATTCTTTTTTGTCTTTTTGTACGCGCTTGATAAAAGCCAATAGGCCGAAAATGTGTGACTGTCTTGTTTGCGTTCTGCTTCTATTTTTTGTGTTTTTGTGGTGCCCATGGAGTTGTATTTTGGATTGAAACTGTGTAAGATGACCATACTCTACACATACATTTATTACATACCCTGGCACCAACCAGATCCAAGAGGTATTCACACCTGTGGTGTTGAACAGGAAATTTGAACAACATCCTCAATTATGCATCAGTGAACTGGATGAGACTGAACTGTGTGGTCCTTGTCTTCCCAATGAGCCCATAGCTTGCTTAACTCTGGACGGGCTCCGGCTGGGGTTAAAAAAAGAATCCAGCAAAAAAAGAATCCTGCTATGATTTTTTTTTAATGGATAAACACCTTAATAGCATTTTGCTTCATTGACTGGTTGCCCTTTCATTTTTCCCTTTGTCCGTTGTCTTTGTTTTGTGTATTGTGCTAAAAAAAACTTTTGTCTTGGTCCGTTATATTTTGACTATTATACGAAGGATGTCTCAGTAAATGCTGTTTTGATTGCACATGATATACCATGTTTGGCAAGTACTGATTAGCAACGTTTAGCTCAGCCTGCCCAGTGGGGTTGTCTGGAACTGTTTCAGTAAAGATAGTAACCCCACCTGGAAATTCTGTGCTAGATATCTCCTCTTTTCTGTCTGTCTGCCTGGCTCCTTTGCTTTCTGTCATCTCTTCCTATCATTTTCTGCCTTGCTGGCCCATTCACTTTTATCTGTTCCATAAAGCCTTATATACTGTCTAGTAGGATTGATGATTGGTACATGTATCAGCTGCATTTTTGGCTCGAAGGAAATGTGATGTGTGGAAGTAATTTTAGGTGATTTAGGACAGTTCTTATGTATGCTTAGTGTAATTCAGTTATGTTTGTACGTTTGTATTCAGTCTTTTTTAATCCACCTAGTGATAAATTGGATAGAATGTTCAAAGCCGGGGATATATCCTTAGATTATGTGCGCAAGAAAATGCATTGATATCTGTGTATGATTTTTTTTCCATTTTTTTTTCTTGATCTATCTGCGCAGTCGGCTGGGCTCAAAATAGTAATACTGACAATGAGAATAGCAAGGCCTGTACCTGTACAAAGTAATAGACCTCTAGAGTTGGTGACAGTAGGGTACCATGCAGCTTCCTGTGTTACGAGAGCTGATTCTCTCCCCTGCTTTCAGGCACCACTCACTAGGCTACTGTTCCCTGTGAGTGTATGCATTTTTGTTTTGTTTTTTGCAACTTGCTCCTGCACGTATGTAACATTTATATGTGATGTACTTACAGGCTAATGCCAATGACAGCGCAGACGAGAAAACAGGCCAAGAGGCAGGCGACGGTGCTAAGGTGACGGCTGAGAACAGTTCTTCATCTGCCAAGAAGTAAATTGTCTTGTGAATGATGAACTGAGTTATTGGTACATTTCTTCATGTTAAAACATTTCACCCCAAGCATTTATAGCAAGTGATGGTGCCCCCCACCCCCCTTGTTTTATTAAAGGGTAGATCAGTTCAGATTTACTTTTTTGGAATAATCACATGCATTTGTGGAATGGCAGTCTCAAAAAAAGTGGAAATGATTGTGATTAAACACATCATATTGTTTACAAAATAGACAAAAAAAATCAGTTTTTTATAAGTTTCAAAACACATGAAATAGACAAAAAGTCACAGTCTTTTATAAGTGTCGAAATGGAAATAAATTCCATTGAACGTAGGAAATGAATATTACTGGGGCTCTTTTTGTGTGTTTTATTTTATTTCTGTAAATTTGATAGGCAAAGCAGAAATTACTATCTCATGATTAATGTCAGAATGAAAATGATTTGTCGTTGAATATAATGTAGCATGATGCAGTATGGATCAGATTCACTAGTTTTTAGAGTAATGCCCCTCCCCCCCCCCCTGTCTTTTTTTTTATCAGTTGTTTTAAATATAAGAATAAAGAAAGTTAGTATCTGCATTTGTGAACAGAGGAGGGGAACTGATTATGGGGTTGGGATTGAAAAGGTAAAGGTGTCTCATAAACTAAGGTTGAAAAGGAGTGAGATGGTAGAGATCTCAAATTTCTTCTGGGCCAGCATTATGAGGGTGGTGCCCATCTCCTCCTCCTTGTTGCTTTTTTTTGCTTTCCCAAACTTTTACGAAGTCAGGAACCAATACATATTTATGCTGGTTTGGGGTGATGGTTATCAAAGAAATTAATGCACTGTTTGGAAATTTTAAGGGGACAATAGAGACCATGTGAAGTTGACGTTCTCCGACCTTGAATTTTTTTCCCACAAAGTAGCATGCATGCCTGTGCCCTGTAAGCAGTTCTATTGCCTGTGCACTATGTGTGTGTGGGCCAAGGTTTTTGGGGTACAGTGGTTAGATGGCTTTTATGTGAAGTTGGAACCACATGTATATAAAAACTGTCCTGTTTCGGTCTTTGTTAAATTTATCTTATTGTTATATTAGAATACTAATGTTAAATTTATCTTATTGTTATGAATTTAGAATACGAGTGTTAAATTTATCTTGTTATAATTATTAATTTAGAATACAAATATATTTGTATTCTAATATTGTTGTTTTACTAGTAAATGCACAAGTACAATGGATGTGCCAGGGGAGTAATCCAAGTGTTTGGTGTGGGTTTTTTTTTTTTTTTAGCTGTCCCATCTTGAGCTTGTGTGTCACTCCAGTGGTGTTAATCCCATTTTACATACACCAGCTTCTCAATACATCACCAAGCTCAAGCTCATTCTGTCAAGAGTGCTAGACAGTCCATGGAAACCGGCACTGTCAAGCCGCTGTGAGGCCACTCACCAAGGAATAATCGGCACAACTGCCAGATCTCTTCGGTGGAGTTCAGCCATGCCTGTTCTATCCAGTGTATGTATAAGCACCCTGTAATGATACTAATCACTTAGACATCGAGCCTTAGTGAATGGTCTCCTTCCCCCTGGCAAGGAGACAACCACCTCATCCCTCCAACAACAGCCTCCATGAACCGATGACACCAAAGACTTCAAGTTACTTTGGGCATGGAAGCGGTAGAGGAAACCGATACTGAGCTCAACCACATGACCAGGGAATGAAGGACCTGAGAATCTGGAACTGTTCTTGAAATGCTATGATGATGAGAACGGGGATGATAGTCGGGGTGCCGTAGACTTCCATTTTGTATTGAGACTGCATGACAGGGCTGTACTCTACACTTTCGTTAACAACAAAACCGGGCATCAGTCACACCTGGGGAATACAAACACCTGTGTGTTGGACTTTGAGTAGCACTGTTGTAAAGCGGTTGAGACTTGACTGCGTGATCCCAGTCTCCCTTACGAGCCCTTTGCACACTCAGCAGTGGGTAGGAGCCAGTTAGGGCTGAAGAATCCCACTGTAATTTTTTTTGATGGATGAGGGCTCGAACCCACATCCTCCCAATCAGTAATATGTTGTACTGACCACTTCGCCATATTGTCTTGTTATCAAGGAGAAGAACCTTTACATATTGTTGGAATATTCACTATCAGAATATGCTATGTGAGACTGAATCAGTAATGTAACATTACAGTGACATTTTCTGTTAGTGAAAGAGGTAATGATGTAATGTTACAATAAGCTTTCACTTAACAGTGCAATCAAACGTACAGTGTATTCAACAAGCAAAATGATATGAGCTTTTGACCGTCTCATGTTTTTATGTTTTGTCTTGTTACTTGTCAGGGGATGTTTGACCTGTGGTTATGGGGGAAATCCCCATAAGCTGCCATTTGCTTATTCTAAGAAATATTTATGAATTTTAAGTTTTAGTGGCCACGACCTGTAACTCCTAGTTAAGAGAATGTGTGTCAAAATTGGTTGGGAATGGGGATGGGGAGGAGCTGGTGGAAGACAGATTGTGTGGCCTGGCCTGCAGGTTTTATTTAGTTTTATTTATTTTGAGTAATTCCCTTCGTTGAGAGCCTATTAAGTTTCTCAGGCTGAATGTACATTTAAAGATGATAGTCTCTCCCCCACCCCGCACCCCGGGGAGATGACGTGGGCCCTTTCAGTATAAATAATATCCTCACCTTCTGCAAGTTCTGTGCTACAAATTTCCTCTTTTCTGTCATTCTCTTTGTTTCTGCCTTGTTCCTTTGCTTTCTGTCGTTTCTTCCTATCATTTCGCTGACCCAGTTATCTGCACATATTCTATAAAGCCTTAGATACTTCTCTGTTAGGATTGATAATTGGGTACCTATATTGAATGCATTTTTGGCTCTGAGGAAATGTGATGAGCAGACAGAGAGCTGAGTGATTCGGGCTGGTAGTTGTTTGTATATTTGTTTTTAAGATTTTAAAAAAATCTCCCTGGTAATAAACTGGACAGAATGGTCAGTGCCAGTGGCATATCCTGAAAGCATGTGAGAGAATGCATTAATATGTGTACTTAATTTTCTTTTCCATTCCCCCCCCCCCTCTTTCTCACCCCCAGGGTCAGTGAGGTATTGTGTTATGTTTGAAATGGTTATAGCCCTGATGTAGCTCTGAGCAGTCAGCTGGGCTTTAAACATTACTAGTGATAATAAAGATAATAATGATCATGAAAATGCTAGAATAAATATGATGATGATAATGAAAATGATAGAATCAGATTGTTACAACATGGTGTTTGATCTGCATGTAAAAATTGTAAAGTGTTGAGTGTGGTGTTAATTTAAACAGTGTTGGTTATGATGTTGCAAGCGTATATGTTAACACAGAGGTGTGTCAGTTCAGACAACTGTCTCTAGATGATATTTGCCCTTTTCTCGTGTATCTATTTTTTAAGCAGTAATACTTGCTCCAGATTTGTACTGCAAGCATATTCAAAATTTACATGGTATTTTTGTATCACTCAGAGACTGGAATGCAAATTCCAAGATTTAGGAATAAAACTGCAAATATGTGAAACAATCAGTTTTGTCAGATGAGCGGATCATTTGAAATGTGACTGCAAGTTAGGCCTTAATAGTGTAAATATTTTACTTCTTTTGACTTTCGTTGATTTTTTTTTTATTAAGAAATGAGTGATTGTTGCATTTTGTTCAACTATTATCAACCATAATTATTACATAATTACCTTGTTGGTTGACTAGAAAATGTTTTGACCATAATGTTGGAAAATAGTATGGATCACTGCAGGTGTTCTTTGCATTGAAATTGATGTTGGATATTTTATTGGGTTTTGAGTCATATTTTTTAAATAAACTCAGTTCATCATAAATTTTGTCTCAAAGGACTTTTTTGTTTTTGTTGTGTATTGTAACAGTGTTGGACATAAATGGCAGTTTTTTGGTGACTATACATCGTCAAAAGTCATAGTCGTTTTTTTTCCTTGAAATTGTATTTGACCTTTTTGTTTTCTTTTTTAAATTGTTTACATCACAGGGAGTGAAGTGACTGTTTTTCTTTTAATTTACTGGCATTGAGATGCAAATAGACGCTGTCTTCAATAATAATCGCCATTACCACACCCCTCACTCCTTGAACAGAAAATTGTTATGGATTTCAATTTGGAACACTTATTTTTTGTATATATTTTATTTTGAGAGAGATCTTAAAGAAACAGATCAAGAAACTGCAGTTGATGAATGACTGCTTACATTTTGTGATTTTGAAACACAACTGAGATTTTTACATGATGTACTAAAAGCTAGGCGATCCAAGTATCACAGTATACAACTAGTAGATCCATAGAGTATAAGCGACTGGAAACGACCCCTGTATCAGACTCAGAGGGACTTGTGCAGTCTTGCCTTTGATGTTGCCAAAGATTTTTTCGTGCAGTTACCATCTTTGAATGAAATCGTACATAATCATTTTCATCGCTGTATACAAATTTGAAAAATCAAGTGGTTTTTTTTCTATGCTCATACTTCGTGAGGCAGCTAATTTTTGATGGTGCAGTCATTATTTACTGTTCCTGTTTGTACTTATCAGTATTGTTTTCTGGATTTATATTGATTTTCTGTCTTTCTTTCTTTCTTCTTTTTTTTTCCCCTCTCCATTTTTTCCATTTGTTGTCACGATTTTTCATCGTTATTCTCATGTGCGCATGTGCACACCAACACATACACACTTGCTCACACACACACACACACACACACACACACACACACACACACACACACACACACAACACCACACATGCGGTTGCACAGGTAAACACATATGCACGCGCACATGTACATGCACATGCACGCATTCTGATACAGTATTTGAAGCATTATCAAGGTGATGAATTTATCGTCTCAGACAATACAACGAACATTGGTCAGTATTATTAAATTGCAGAATAGTAAGTTGGTGGAGACTGATAAAACATTCAAACACAGGCTTTCTGTTAATGTTGGAAATACAGTGAACATTATTCAGAGTAATCTATTGAGTTGCAGAATGGTAAGTTGGTGGTGACGAACAGTTGAAACATAGTTATGGGATTGGTGTTAATGTTAACC
Organism: Monoplex corrugatus; assembly: GCA_030674185.1. Taxonomy (NCBI): domain Eukaryota; kingdom Metazoa; phylum Mollusca; class Gastropoda; order Littorinimorpha; family Ranellidae; genus Monoplex; species Monoplex corrugatus. The sequence continues at coordinate 63,838,128 of JAPXFY010000014.1, forward strand.
AAGGTCACATGATTAAATGCCATCGTTGTGCAAAAGTAGAAAGTGTTACGCTAGTTGACGGTGTCGGGCAAACAGCAGTCTCCCTCCCCCCCCCCCCCCAAAAAAAAGCAAATTAGATTTAATAATGGGGCCAGGAAAGCAACAACCCCCCTTCCCTGAAATAAACAAACAGAAATGGTTGAAAATAGAATAACGCACACACACACACACACACACACACACACACACACGCACACGCACACACCATTTCTTGTTGTATCGGTTATAATCAGTCTCTCGCACAATCCCCTATTGTATCAGTTATAATCAGCCTCTCACACAAGTTCCCATTATCTCAGTTACAAGCAGCCTCCCACACATTTTTCCATTGTGTCAGTTATAATCAGTTTTCTCAACACAATCCCCTACTGTATCAGTTATAATCAGCTTCTCACAATTTCCCATCATGTCAGCTACAATCAGCCTCTCGCACAATTTTCCATTTTGTCAGTTATAATCAACATCTTGCACGATTTCCCATTATTTCAGTTAAATCCACCTCTCAAATAATTTCCCATTGTGACTCTTAGATTAGCCTCTCACACAATCTCTTCTTTTTTCAGTTATAATTGATCTCACTTTTCTAAAAGAAATGGAGAAAAACATTGGGTTTCCAAAATTATTACATCTCTACTGACAAACTGTATTTTTTAAACATTGTGCTGTCCACTGAAGGCACCGTACTTACCGATTGTTTTTTGTATTCAGAGGTATGATGCACAGTGATGCTGACATAACAAACGAATAAAATTTACTGTAAACTTTTCAGTTCTATTAACAGGCTTTAAGTAGAGAGGGAGAGAATTGATTTTATCATCAGTCCAAGTGTGATAATTTTTAAACATTTGCATTTGTTTGGATCATTAGATTTTTTAACTAAAGATGCAGATGTAGTATGGACTTATTTTCAAAGACAGCATTACATTTTGCTTATTCCTTTTTTTTTTTTAATATGCTGGTAGTTTGTGTGTGTGTGTGTGTGTGTGTGTGTGTCCCAAATATGCTTTCTGTCAAATGCAGGATTTCAGTGGAAAGTCACTTCATTAATATTTTAATCTTGGCAATGCTATAAATCAGTAGGAAGTTAGGATAATCAAGCCTCTATGGGGCACCCATTATAGGAGACTACACTGCTGCTGTGTAATTGTGGTGGACAAGAGTTAGTGGGTGGGTTACTTGAAATGTTAACTATTAGCGTGGGAAGAAATTAAATTTAAAAAGGAAGAAATATAAGATCCCATGGTTTCTTTATGTGTCGTCCTACAATTTTATTTCATAGAAGAATAGTTTTTGTTCGAAAGAAAAAGATCTCTGTTATACAATGCATTTCTAATGATTGACAAAGGAAGCGATGCCATGGTAATCTAGTAAGAACAGTGTAGTTATTCTGTGACTTAAATGTGTGTGTGGTTAGCTATAGCTAAACTGTAGAGACACAATCAGCTCAAATTGTAGGGATGTGCGAATGCAGTGATATAGTCACTTAATTTTCTTTTCCTTTTTTTTTCCCTGTTGAAGCACTGTCTATGGTTTTGAAACGGTAATAACCCTGATATGGCTCTACGCAGTCGGCTGGGCTTTAAACAAATAACAACAGTAACAGTAATGAAAAAAGAAAGAGGACAAAAAACAACCCAGAAAGTGAAGGAGAGAGTTAATATATTGAAACTCCTTTTTAGACAGCTCTTTAGGAACATCAGATTTTCTTGAGAACAATGTTCTATGTGGCTTAGACATCTTGGGTCATTCTTCTTTCCTGTTACAAAAACAGCAACAACAATATGTATTCGTTATTCATTTTGCAGCTGTCTTGTTTTGATATTTTGAATACACGTTCTAATTCTGTTTGTGTGTTTTTCTGGTTTGTATTTGCTTGAACGCTGGCAGTCATTTTGATTCAGATTTCTGTATTGTGAATTTTTTTGTGGAAGACTAACATAGGTGACAAACAAGCAAAAGAGAGTTGAATAGAGTTGTGCCAAATTACAACATTGTGTGTCTGTGTGTGTGTGAAGAAAAGACCCGCTTTCAAGAACATTCAGTAACACTGGAAAATGTGTAAACATTATCAGTCACATTATGATCTATTTTTCTAGGGAATTTCTTGTCTATTTTCATTGTGTAATTCCAGGAACTGAGACAGGCAGGAGTATATGATGGAGTTTGCAGTTTGTTCTAGAGGGATTCTTTGCACTTGTACAATTCCATACGTGCTTCACCCAAATCTGCCAACAATTATCTGAGCCTGCATGAAAGCTTATTCACTGGCACGGTCTTTCAATGGGGATGGGAGGATAGAGATCTATGAAACACTATTCTGACACAACCGGAGTGATGGAAACATTAAGATGGGTAGTGAACAGGCCAGTTTTTAATGTTGTGGGCTGGGATTGAACTGGAGATATGAGATTTTTGACCATGGATCTTTCAAGAGAACTAACCAGCCCGCATAGGAGTGTGTGAGACTGAGTAAAATCAGTTTCCTGTCATTATACAACTGTTGCGATCATGAAAATGAGTTCAGGTTTTTCAAATTTCTGGAGTTCAGTCCCTTTTGGGAGACAGTATTTACTTTTCCCGATATTATCTGTGGGTAAGTTACCATGAACAAGCATTAACACAGGTCAATGGCCTAATATGTATTATTTACTCCTAAAATGTATTTTTTAAGAGCGAAATAATAAAATAAATTGAGATTTAATGGGGAAGTGTGTCTGAGAATACCAATGGTGGAGATTATGTCTGTTTTTCTTCATCATCTCCAGTGCAGAAAAACTGGAAAGTGCTTGCTGTTAGTTTCTCCGACAAGCATACATATGCATGCTATGCAGTGGTAAGTAATGCTCTTTTTTAAAATAGGAATTTGAAAAGTGTACTGTATTTTGATTTTGTTATCAGTCTTTTGGATGAAGGGTTAATCTGACGTGTTTATTTTTGATGCAGTGGAAAAGTGTTTCTGGAAGTTACCTCATTTCTGATTCCATATTTAATATGGGTTGGTTGAAGTTCAACCCATAGGAGTTTTGCGATGAAGAGGTATTCAAAATATTTGTTCACTCAGATACGGCATACCCTGCAGGACTCAATATATCTTGCTTTAAAATTCTAATGGTAAACTAAACATACAAAATAAGAAAGCAGGTGAGAAACACTGGTCTTAACATTTTAATTGTATTAAGAGAAGGTGTGGATTCATTGATAAACTTTGCCAAAGAACTGGAATATGTGGGATTGTAATGCGACAAGCACTGTATTTTGTTCTTTGTTTTTTGTTTTTGGTCATCTTTTTCCTTTTGTCTTCCACAGCATCGAGCTTTCTTTCTCACGCAAAAACTTCTGTCGCTGTCTCTGGTTTCTGTTCCAGGGACTGTCTTCGTATTTTGTGAAAATTGCTTTTGAGATGAAGTGTTATGCTTGAAGTGTTTGTCTTTTTATTTAAAAAAAATTTTTTTTTTGTGTGACTTTTTTTTGGACATTCTTTTGCTGTGGCTGGTGTACAAGGAGCTGCTGAAATGTATTTTTAAGATTTTTTTTATCCAAGTTGAATTTGGGTAAATGAATACATTTTTATATTTCTTTTACATTTACAGTGTATTTTTCAGCCAGGTTTGATTCTTACTTGGGGTGCAGTTTCCAGATGAGCTTTAAATTTTTGTGCATTTTAGCTATTGTTGAATTGCATATTTGAATAAAATGTGTCTCGATCTGGCTTATTACATTTTTGCAGTTTTGACTGAAGTGACAATTTCTTAGGCACAATGGAAAAGGCCCCAGAGGCACATGTTGCCTTAGACATAGCAAGGTTGGATGGATTTTGAGGACTCATTTCAACCTTATTTCATGGTTTTTGTTGATGGAACCAGGATTTTCTTTCTATTGTTGTTTTTTTGAAAACGGTGTTAAATGTATTACTATTTGGGTATGATCTTGTGTGTACATGTTTTTGTTTTTACTAAACTAGTGCACGTGTGTGTGTGTGTGTGTGTGTGTGTGTGTGTGTGTGTGTGTGTGTAGTATGTTGTGTGTGTGTGTGTGTGTGTGTGTGTGTGTGTGTGTGTGTGGTGGGAGGTGAGAGAGAGAGAGAGAGAGAGACAGATATCTGCATATGCATTGCGAAATATGAAAACATGTTTACTTGTGACACAACGCTCAAGTATTCAAATATGCGTGACCACCAGGCAACTATCTATTTAGGGCACCTGGGATGCCAGAGGTTATTTCAGTATAAAAGGTATCCCCCACCTTCTGCAAATTCTGTGCTAGAAATTTCCTCTTTTCTGTCACTCTTTGTTTTTGCATTGCTCCTTTGCTTTCTGTCCTCTCCTCCTATCATTTTCTGCCTTGTATAGTGTTCTGTAACGTTGTAACTTATAATTGATTGGATATATTTATAAAGTGCATTTTGGCTTTAAGGTAACATGATGTGCAGAAGCATATATTTTACTGGCCTTAGTTATGTTTACTTATTTGTACTTAGTTTTGTTTTTAAACCCCTCCTGGTGATAAATTGAGCTGTCTGTATGGTCGGCACCTGGAGCATATCTTAGATAATGTGCGCGTGTGCATTGATATGTGTATTAAAATTTTTTTCCAGGTGGTTTTTTTTTTCAAGGTCAAGGAGGTTTTGTGTGTTTTTTGAGATAGTTATAGCCCTGATATGGCTGTGCGTAGTTGGCTGGGCTTTAAACAACAACAATTTTAATAGTAACTTGGCTTGAGAGGTATGACCACTGCTTTGGACTCATTTATCATGTTTTGTATAATTCGTTTATGTTTGTTTTCAGACAGAAGTATTCTGTGAGAAATACTTCTGGACTTTTCTCATGATTTATTAAGTGCTGACTTTCATTTTTTGTCTTACCTATTTACTGTTTTATTTTCTTTTTTTTTTATCTGGCCATGGAAGTAATTTTTTTGTTTTTGTTTTTAGTGTCTGACTTTGTTTATCTGGCCATGGGAGTACTTTTTGTTTTTGTTTTTGTTTTTGCTTTCAGTTTTCCTTTTGGAAATTTTGTTTAACTTATTGTGTGCCTTGAATTTGTTTCTCCGATCCTGTTTTGTTTTTTGCTTATTTTTGTTTTGTTGGATTTTTTTTCCTGTTGACCTCAGATTCGAATATGTGCTGTAGATTTCCCTCCTGATCTATGCTTACCAGGCACCAATTTTATATATTGTTTATATTTTTGTGGAGACGGGTAATATAGGTTTTCACTGGTAAGACTGAATCAAGTGTTAAACATTATGTAATAGGTTCATTTTAAGATATTTTTTTACTTCCCACTCCCCCATCAGAAATATGCTTTTTTATGTTAAACAGAAAATTGCTGACTGCTGAACTAATTGTAATTTTGACTTTTTTTTGGGTTATCTTTTTAATTTGTTTAATTAATAAATTTAGCATTTACCAAACAATTGCTAGCTGACTAATTATGTATAGGTGATAGTTAAGTTTGATAATCTTCTCAACGAACAAGAATGTTTCGTTTATTTTGTTTTGGTTTGTTTTGTTGTTTGGTTAAATCTTGTTTTTTAATCGTTATTAGCTAGATAAACAGACTGAATAACTTGTTATGAAGAAGAGAAATTGAAAATCTCTCAGATGGAGGTATGAGCTGAAAAAGAATGAAGTGAAGAAGAAAAGAGAATTCAATTGAACAGAACAAAAAAGGAAGTTTTGAGGAGCAAGATGGGGGGATTTTGTTTGTTTGTTCGTTTGTTTGGATGTGGGTGTGTTTTTTTTGTTGTTGTTGGGGGGGGCGGGGGGGTGTTGTTTTTTCTTTTCCGGTCATATTTAAATCAGATGTGCTCTTTTTTATATCCCTGAGTAAGGTGAATGTGTGTTGGCAACCTTGTGTATTTTTGGGCATTGAGATTTACTCATGTTATTTGTTTTGACTTGGGAACTACAGTTGTCAGTAATATGTGGTCATGTTTTTTGTCAGTGTGCATTGTCTTTGTATTTGCTTGTGACATAAGCAGTAAAATTGTTGACCAAAATCACTGCCATTTATTCTAGTCCTGGCGATTGTTTTTGAAGTCGGATAAGTGATTCTGGCTGTATTAACATATCTGTTTTGATATCTGAGCATTTTGCTCTATTGTTGCTGATGTTTTCTTTTCTTTTTTTTGGTTTAATTTATGAAATCAGTGCATGGTCAGAGACCACTACTTTTTTAAACAGTGTAAACATTGATGCAAGTGTACAGATTCCTTTTTACGCATCAGACGTTTTAAAGCTGCGGCAGGAAGTTTTTATACAGAGAGTATGTTTATTCTCTCTCTCTCTCTCTCTTTTTTTTTTATGCCCCCTCACCCACTTTCCAGCCCTATATACAGAGTACAGTTTCATTAAAAAAAGATGAAAGAAAAAAAAAGTAATTCTAGTTTTGTGTACTTGTTGTCTGTGTTTCACGTAAGGGAAGAGAAGGGATGAAGATAAATAAATAAATACGAACAACAGTGAATCTCGTCTATTAATTGTTAATCACTTTTGGGTAAAGTCTTTTTTTTTTCTTGCATATAATGACCAATCACTGCCCTTTGATTTTGTTCCAGAGAGCTGAAAAAGGAACATGGTGGATCACTATACCGCTGAAGAGTTGTGAACCTGTACGGGTGAAGTGATTTACAGCACACCATGAGACTTTTGACATGAATTGAATTGATACATTTTTGTTTCTGTTTATAGATGGCAAGAGCAGTTTTCTGCGTCAAAGAGACTACACACTTTTTTGTTTCTGTTTACAGATTGCAAGAGCAGTTTTCTGCATTAGTTGCTACACACATTTTTGTTTCTGTTTATAGATTGCAAGAGCAGTTTAACATGTAAAAGAGGCTTTGTCCATGATTTGGATGACAGGCTCACTGGCAAAGTCAGATCCAGACATACACTAACATCAAATAATGCACAAAGAAGTCGTCCTGGCTTCAGAAACATGTCCCGTTAAACGCTGTCATAGCGTATGGCATCAAATTACCAATACCACTTATGGTTAAATTTGTATTCAGGTATGTTTTTTTTTAAACCCTCTGTGTTATAAATTGGATAATAGAGTGGCCAACACCAAGGGCGTCTCCTTGGATTATGTGCACGAATGCATTGATATTGTACTCAATTTTCTGTTCCTTTATTTTTTTCCTGTTGAAGAATTGTGTATGTTTTGAAACAGGTTATAGCCCTGATATAGCTCTACATAGTCAGCTGGACTTTAAACAAAAATAACGATAACTGTAAACGTTATCATTGGTTCATACTGGTCTGATCAGGTTGGGTTTTTGTCTAGATGTCAACTTTGCCAGTGGGTTTACATTGTGATGCTGATTTTTTTCTCCACAGAAAGGAAGGTGACATTGCCCCACGTGACCAGACATGAAAACTGAGCAAGTCTCGTGCAGCGTGATATTGATTTTGGTACATTTATTGTTTTATCACTGAATGTTCAGTACTCATTAATTTCATCCGTCTGCACTCTTTTAACCCTTTGACTCCTGCATGTTTTTCACCAGCTGCAAACACTTAACCCTTTGACTCCCTCACCCTATCCACCATCTTGCAGGAAGCTGGTGGACAGGGTGAGGGAATCAAAGGGTTAGATTTTTGCCTAACTAGCATGGTTGACAATGCAGGATGCTGGTGGGCAGGGTGCGGGAGTCAAAGCATTAATTAATACATTTCATGGACTACTTAGGGAATTAATTCATTTCATGCAATAATTAGGGATTCCTCTTTCCTGTCATGCTTTCATTTCCTCACAAAATTCATGTTTCTGCCTTCCACATCATTTATCTGTATTTCTTTCAAATTCTCTAATTAGCTCCCCAGTGATGGTGTATGACTGCCTTTAAGGCGGGATATAAGGAACGTTCATTCACACAAAGATACATTCCCCCAGCTGGGTAAGGTTTTATGAATTTATGTAGCCTACCTTAATTGGCTGGGAGAGCTCACAGGAGCTCTAGTCTGGAAAGAAGAAGAAGATTAACCTTTACGGCACCGATGTCGCATTTTTGTCACCGCCTGGTTCACCGCTGATGTTGCATTTATGCGGCGAGTAGCCTACATGTGACATTACTCTTGTGGCAATCACTCTTTTGTTTGGGAGAGAAAAAGAGGTCATATTTTGCACACAGCATGGGGATTTCCTTAACTTTTGAGTAAGAGAATTGGTTTTTAAAAGCAAAAGGGAATTGATAAGCGTTTAAAGGCAGTGACTGTTGTCATTGCTGCAGCTGCAGAAAACACCTGGCGCTGGGAGTTTCCGCATCCCTGAGCATCTGGTGATGAAAGGATTACCTCTTTCATTGCTATTTTGTATGAATCATTATTTCACCTTGTTTCTGGATTCTCATTAGATTGTGTGTCCTTCATTCCTGCATGTAGAAAAGAAGCAGAATCAAGAGAAAGGATACGGTGCCCAGCCCTTTCGCTTGATGAGGAAGGGGAGAGGAGTGGCTACCAATGTGTTTGATTGGTAAATGATGCCCTGTGGCTGACCTGGTCAAATACATGATGATGCGCATTGATGACATGACTGGCACAAACTTCAAATCAAGTACTGCGAGAATGATTTACCATACTGCAGGAAAGAAGGAACACGTTTTCTGCCTGGTTTTCCGCCTACAGGAAGGAAATGTAAGAATCCTGCAGCATGGAAAACCATCCTCCAGTGATGAAAGAGTTAATAATTCGTTGTATTCTCGCCTCCCCACCATTCAGTCTTACTGCACAGGTTCAGGTGTGACTGGAAATGTATACTTCATGCATGCAGCCTTCGGTCCCTCCAGCTTTGAATAGGTACCATGCCTAACCATGTTCACATTTGGGGAAGATAAAGCAGCTGGGGGGAGGAAATGGATACTGTCTTCAAAATGCTGGCCCTGGTAAAAGTTGAGGTCTCTGCTACTTCACTGCACTACAATGGCAGGGTTATGGGACAGCCTTGAACTTTATTTCCTCCTAACCCTACACCATCTTCTACACCACTTCAGTGGCAACAGTTTTCATATTCATATTCATTTCTTTTGTCACAGTGGATTTACCATGTGAAATTCAGGCTGGTCTTCCCTTTGAGAGCATGCCGCCGCAGTGCAGCACCACCCAGGTTTTTTTTTTTTTTTTTTTTTTTTTTTTGACATAAAGTTTAAAAAGGCAAGAAGGCTAACTGGCCTTCAAGGGGAGGGACCAGGGAAATCAACCTCTATCTCCAATGTTTTGTACCAGTGCAGCCAGGCGAATGCCCTGCTTTTCACGATTTTCTACTGCTGTGATGGGATCTTTAGTGTATGCAGGTCAGAAGGCACACAGGTTCAACTTGTTTTTTGCCCCCCTTGAGTCTCACGACAAGAATTTCCTGATTTTCTGACTCTCTGTCAGCATTGGAGGCTGTTCCTGGTCAGAACATCAATCACCCTGGCTTGTGAAATTGTATGAACTGTAGGCCTACAACATTGCATCATTTTAGCCTGGATTCCTGGTCATGGTTGGCATTGGAGTCAATGAGATTGTTGACCAACAAGCCAAAAGTGCAGTTAAAGGTAAACTCGCCCGCACTTATATTCTCCGCAAAGACTTATTACTTGAAACTTAAAAAATGTGTATATTTAACCCTTTGACATCGGCACCCTATCCACCAACTTAACATTTTGACTCCCTCACCATGTCCACCAGCTTCCTGCAGGAAGCTGGTGGATAGGGTGAGGGAGTTAAAAGGGTTAAGTTTTTGCAGTGCATGGATTGGGTGTGAGAGTCAAAGGGTTAAGACTTTATATCATGATGTTCCTCTGGAAAATATTTTTTAATTAAGAGAAATCAGATTCTTTCGATAGATGCAGTAGTCACAGGAACAAGACACCAGACATCCAGTCAGAAGATCTTGGGTTCGGTTCTGCCTGGGTACCTCCTTTCTGTTGGTAAAGGCTGGAGAGGTTTCCCATCTCCCAAGTCAACGTGTGAGCAGACCTGTCAGTTCCTAAACCACCTTTATGTGTATAGGCATGCAGAACACCAAGCATGCATGTCAAAAGATCCTGTGAGTCAAGTCAGTGTGCGGTGGCTTATGGAAACATAGAAACACTTAGCATGCATGCCTACTGAAGATGGAGTATGCAGACTGTGCAGCAACATACTACCTGCACAGTGTGTGCAAAATGACATGTATACACGCTTCTGAGAAAAATCAGAATGTAGAAAAACAAAACAAAAAAACAAACAAACAAACAAACAAAAACCCACACACCCCTTCTAATTTTGATATGATTTCAACATAGAAAAAGAATGATGGTTTTGGTCTTTTTACTGGACCTAAAAAAACTGAGATACTGACTGATCTACTTTTTAACGTACCGATAGTTCTAAGCCTTCGATTTTCGGTATTGGCAAGGTGACAACCCTGATATGGCCTGTAGCATCCGTTGGGGATATAAACACGACGGATGCAGTAGTCAAGTTCAATCCTGTGTGGTACCTCCCACCTAGTGGGTCAAAAGTGGAGATTTTTCTGTTCTTCTAGACCTGCCAATACCTAATCGCCTTTTTGTGTGTATATGGAACATGAAATATGCACGGTAAAGATAATTTTATTCATGTCAATGTCCATTGGCTTATGGAAATATCAAAACCCCCAGCATGCATATATCCAGCAAGATGGAGTGCGCAGACTATGCAGCAACATCCTGCTCAGTATGGGCAAAACAATATAATGTGCATGCATGCATCTAAGAAAATCGGAATGCCACAGAAACAAAATTAAAAGAAAATTAAAACAATACAAACCCAGGTTCAGTCAGCCACAGTCAAAGTGCCAGGAAGTGAGTCATTAGTGTCAACCCTTTGGCTCTGCACACAATCTACCAACTGCAAAAACGTAACCTTTTGACTTCCTCACCCTATCCACCAGCATCATACAGGAAGCTTGTGGATAGGGTCAGGCAGTCAAAGGGTTAAGTTTTTGCTTTGCTAGCATGGTTGACAGTGCAAGATGCTGGTGGACAGGGTGGGGAGACAAAGGGTTAAGCTGCCTTGAGTTCACCCACGAAATGTTTATTTCTGCAAGTTCGCTTGACATGAGTTAATTAGCGCGTTTCAGTAGCCATGGCTTGAGAACGTAACTTCAAATGCACTGTTTTCTGGGTAATCTCCCAAGATGGTCTCAGCAGTCTTTCAACTCTGATACCCTATCCTCCAACTGCAAAAACTTAACCCCTTGACCCCCTCACCTGATAGATTATCCACCAAGTCTCTTAGCAAATTATCTACCAAGTCACCTAGAAAGTTATCTGCCAGGTAACCTAGCAAATTATCCAAGTCATCTAGCTAATTATCTACCTGGTCACCTAGTAAGTTATGTACCAATTCACCTAGCTAGTTATCTATCATGTCACATAGAAAGTTATCTAGCCTACCAAGTTGGCTGATTATCTGCCTGGTCACCTAGCAAGTTATCTACCAAGTCACCTAGCTAATTATCTACCAAGTCACCTAGCGAGTTATCTGCCAAGTAACCTAACAAGTTATCTTCCAAGTAATCCAACAAATTATCTACCAAGTCACCTGGTAAATTATCCACTAAGCCACCTAACAAATTATCCACCTAGCAAATTATCTGTCAAGTCACCCAGCAAGTTAACTACCAAGTCACCTAGTAAATTAACCACCAAGTCACCTGTAAATTATTCACCAAGTCATTTAGCAAATTATTCAACAAGTCACCTAGCAAACTACCAAGTCACCTGGCAAATTATCTACCAAGTCACCTGGCAATTTATCTGACAAGTCACCTGGCAACTTCTCCACCAAGTCACCTGGCAAAACTTTGTCATCACACAAGCCTAATAGTTTTGGTCAAGACTCTTTATCACCTTGAGATCAAATGTTGTGGCATAGAACATCTTTTCAATATTGCACGATGATATTACAGTGAACTACAATGGCACTACTTCATCAAAGTAGGCTACAGTGAAGCTATAATTTTGCAGCTAGTCATTGTGAAAAAAAGTTACAGAAGATGGTCATTGGTATGGATTTGATCAGTCTTCTTATCTTTAGTTCCCAGAACAGGTTATTTGACTGAAGACAGAGGAACATATAGTCCTGAGTTTGGACTTTGTTCAAGGATTCATATCACTCGGGCAGTTCCAGATATGCTCCACCCAAATCTGCCAACAGTTATGTGGAAGACTCCCTAAGCCTGTGCAAAACGCTATGCAGTGGCAGTGATCTTGAAATGGTGGGGGGGGGGGGGGGGGGGGGAGAAGACCTATTAAACACAAAGCCAACACCATCAGAATGATGGAAACACAGTTGGACAATGAACAGACCAGTTTCTAATGTTGCGGGGTGGGATTGAACTCAAAATATTAAGATCTTGTGTTCTTGGCTTTATTAAAGAATAAGTAGCCTCCAATTCATCCCGAAATGTTGAAATAAATACAAAGTTCATCAGAACCAACATATTATTCAGGTCTTCTTGAATCTTCATACCGGTAGTTAATTTCAGTCTACTGAGGAGACAGTCCAGTGCACATGTGCTGTGTAAATCTTTCTTCAAACTGATTGGAACAAAGTCACAGAATAAAAAAATTAAAAAACAAACAAACAAACAAAAAAAACATCAGTCATGGGACATTAGTCGGCATGTTTCATTCACGTCTTGTTAATATGCATATGGCAAGCATCTTCCACAAAATGGGCTAACTGAAAGTAAAATCTATAACTAAATAGGAAAACAGGGAGAACTTTTCTTTCCACCTCCCACATCCCTTCTTGAAATATTGACATGCTGTCTTGGTAAAACAATTGATTTTTAGCAAACATTTTGGGCATAAAAATTTCACATCATATTGAAAATGATTGCAACACACACGGGTTGTAACAAACAGTGTGGTCTAAAATGTAGCATGACAAAAATAAAACGAAGAAAATAATCATGAAATTACAAACAACATGCTGTCTTGTACACTCCATAGTATAACTAGGTCCCCCAGGAGGCCTATATCCAGTACTGAAGTTGAATGTTATATTGTGCATTCAACCTCCATGGTACACAATCAACAATGTCGGCTATCCATGACGCGTTTCTTCCATCCCTCTCTGTCAGACATTGCAGTAGGTAGTTCATCATACTGACAACCCGTATCATCAATCAGTTGGTCGATGAAGGTCTTCTTTGGATGTCCTGGTCTTTTGTTTGCCGTGACTGGGTCTCCATAATAGAACATCTCCCACCAGTTCTTTGCTACGCCAGTAGTGTCCCGTGAAACGCAGTCTTTGTTGATTTATTGATTTACTGATTGGTGGGATCTTACTGTATAACTCTTTTTATTAGTTGTGTTCTCTCCAGGATTTGTTCAGGGCTGCATGCAGCATTCATGTGAATGCTCTATCAATCTTCTCTAATGTCAGGATCCAAGAGATTGTGCCATATGTAAGAACGGACTCTACTGCTGATAGGAAGAAGTTCCTTTTCAGGTTATCTGGTAGACTGGATTTCCAGATTTTGTCCAGTTGAATTAGAGTGCCCCAGGCATTTCCGAGTCTGGTGTTGACGTCTTGTTCTTGTTTGATCGCATCTCCATTGAGACTTCTCATACCTTCTGATGCGTTTTGATTCAGACAATGAACTCTGTTTTGTTCGTATTGATGTGGAGCCCAATCTCCATTGCTGTTCTTTCGATATTGTAAAGGAGAGATGTTGCATACTTTAGGAGGTCTGCGAGAACAGCCAGGTCATCGGCGTAGTCCGCATCTGTTATCTTTACTGCAGGGTAGCGTCTGCTCTTCTGTTTTGTGAGGGTAAAGCCGAGTTTTTTGTTCTTATCCACTGCTTTCCTCAGCACATAGTCGAGACAGATGATGAAAATGTAGGGGGCAAGCGTATTTCCTTGCAGGAATCCAGCAGTGATGTTGAAGAAGTCTGTGTCTCCGTCGGGGGAGCGAACCATAGAGCAGGTATTCTGATACAACATCATGATGGCGTCTACTGTTTCCTTGGGTAGTCCATATGCAGTTGGAATCTCCTTCATCTTTCCTTGGTGGATCGAATCAAAAGCTTTAGAAAAGTCAATAAATAGGAGAACACCTGGGAGGTTTTTGGTTTTTATGCCTTCCAATATGCGTCAGATGGTGAGTATTTGTCCAGATGTCGATCTGTTTTGGCGAAACCCGTTTTGGTTTTTCCTCAGAACTGGATCTATTTCCGGCCTTATCCTATTTAGGAGCATTAGGTTGTAGATCTTTGCAGAAATTGCAGTTAATGTGTACACACCACTGTCTTACAAACATTATTCAAGACAGTTTTACACTGACACATTGATATAATGGACACCTTGTTCAGAAACTGGCACCACAAAAAAAAATATAAAAAAAAAGAAAGAAAGAAAAGTTTTTAGGCCTAGGCCTACTTGAATCTGACACTCATTTTCAACCCACAGCACATACAGATCAAAAGAGTGGAGCTTCAAGTCAAGCTTATTGTTGACATTTATTTTCACACAATTTGCGACGTTTACATGTTGACACCAAGGTATACTGAATTTGAGTAACCAAAAAACGAACACAAGTAATGGCCTATTTAAGCCTACACTATAATTGGTGAACGTAACGTTTTGGAAGCCAGGTAAGGTCTTTCTACAGTTTTCCAAGTCTTTTTTCATCTTTGGCCTTTGATAAATTTGAGTGTTTTTTGATAACAGCGAAATTCTTTTCTGCTCAATGTTGATTCCCTTGAACCTCTGATCCTGTAAGTGATGCCACATGAAAGAGATGAAAGAAAATGAAATTTGAGGCACCGTTCTGTTGTGACATAGGATACTCTATCCATTGAGAACAGCTTGAATTTTACATGGTAAAGCTGTGACAAAAAGTAAAACGGTGTTAGACTGAAAAAAGGAGATAAAAAGAAGACGGTCATAAGATGTGAGTTTGACCATTATCATTTATTACAGTAAGGTTCTTTCTGTTTGGAGACAATGATCAAATCACAGTCCAAAATTGCTGAACAGTCGCAAAGTTCGTAAACACCAGGCCTTCTTGAAGCTTCATACTCAGTTTTAGTGAAGACATTTTCAGGATATATTATGTAGGCCTATTTACCCCCCCCCCCCCCCCCCCAACTCAAGGTTTCATGTCGGCATCTGAATTAACAGACAATTCCATTGAGAAGACAGCCCAGTACACATGTCCTATCAGAACGGTGCTTGCTTCGAAGTGGCAGAAGGAACGAAAGAACCACAGAATATAAACTGCATGAGTCGTGTGATATATCTCGATAAATTATGACATAACCGCTTGGCTCCTGCACCTTGTCCACTAGCATCCTGCATTATCAACCAAGTTAGCAAAGCAAAAACTTTACCCTTTGATTTCCTTACCATATCCACCCGCTTCCTGCAGGAAAAGAGAGAGAGAGAGACGTTTTTGCAGTGCCGTCGCAGAAGAATGTCATACTACTGTCATCAAAAATAATAAGTGACTATGACAAAAACTACACACACTGAGGCGCGCGCACGCACACACACACACACACACACACACACACACATAAACTCAATAATACAGACACACACACACATACACACAAAATCTCAACAATACACACACACACACACATAGTCACACACACATAGAGTCACACACACTCCCTCATACACACACACACTACGCACGCGAGCGCGCGCGCGCGCACACACACACACACACTCTCTCATACATACACACCCACATACGCACGAACGCGCACACTCACACACACACAAACTCAATAATACACACACACGCACGCATACATACATACAAAAACTCGGTAATACACACACACACACACACACACACACACACACACACACACACACACACAGTCACACACACATACATACACTCCCTCATACACACACACACACACGCTACGCGCGCGAGCGCACACACACACACTCTCTCTCTCATACATACACACACATACGCACGAACGCGCGCACGCACGTACACACACACACACCACACACACACACACACAACACACACACACACACACACACACACACTCACACACACTGTTTTCTGTTTTTCATTGTTTGCAGATGACGGAACTCGAGCGCTTGAAGTTTTATTTTGGTCGTTTATGGCAAAAAGACACAGATAACCGCGTCCTCGACATTGTAAAACGACCGCCCCAAGATCTCCTCATCGACATCTTCGTGTTTGTGATGTGGCATTATCAGTGATGTCTTCGATTTAAGGTATTTCGGGGATAAAGAACAGATTATATATTCAAACATTAAATACTTGTGATTATTTATTAAAACACTTCTTTTCAGTGCGTTGCTATGCTAAAGAAGAAACAAAAGTTGAAGCTTGGGACGACTTGATTCAGATTTTTTATGTGTCTGCGACTTTCACTTTGTAAGTTTCGTATTGATCTGAGAGCTACCTTCTATCTATACCCTTTGGGGTTGTAATTTCAGTTTGCAGATGCACTTTAAGTTTTTCTTGGATTTTTTTTGTTACAATACTGTGTCTGCCCGTAATCACAGTAATGCGCACTAATCCAGATGCAATGGAACGGAAAGACCAAAAATAATCGTTTCGATTGCCAAAACCAGCTCATGATCAGCAAGAACTCGCATAAACAGTAACACACACACACACACACACACACACACACACACACACACACACACACACACCACTCCACCTCTCTCTGCTCTCCCCTCTCTCTTTTGCTCACACACACACACCACACACACACACAACACACACACACACACACACACACCACAAGAGGCACATACACACCAACACACGCATGATCATCATGCCTTAACCATCCTCATGATGGTCAAGATTCACCTCTTTTTTGTTTATAAAACAGAAAACACACACACACACACACACACACACACACACACACACACACACACACACACACACACACCACACACACTCACACACACACACACCACACACACACACAACACACACACACACACTCATACATGCACTGCATGTGTGCGCGTGACACACACACACACACACACACACACACACACACACACACACACACACACACACACACACACACACACACACTCACACTCTCCCCTCAACACACACATACAATCACACTCATGAGCCCCGAACACACACACACACACACACACACACACACACACACACACACACACACACACACACCACACACCCTCTCTCTCTCTCAACACACACACTGATCATATCTTAACCAACCTCATGATGGTTGAGATACACTTCTTTTCGTGAAAAAACACACACACACACACACACACACACACACACACACACACACACACACACACACACACACACACACACACACAACACATCATCACACACACTCACACACACTCACACACACACACACACACATGCATCCACACACTCACACACATCACATGCACACACCACACACACCACACACACACACACACACACCCAAACACACACACACACACACACTACACACACACACACACACACCACCCCACACACACACACAACACACACACACACAACACATACACACACACCACCACACACACCACACACACACACACACACACACACACACACACACACCACACACACACACACCCCACACACACACACACACACACATCATCTCACTCCTCCATCTCACCGTCACTTCACTCACACACACACATGATCATCACTACCACACCTCACAGTTACAACACTACTTTCGGAAAAACAGACCCACACATACACACAACACACACACACACACACACACACACACACACACACACACACACACACACACCACACACACACACACACACACACACACACACACACCACACACACACACACCAACACAATTGTCTTCTTCCAACATATATCTATATCAAGATATGTAAACGTCAAACTTCCAGTTGAACATCCAGGGTTGGTCTGTTTAGACACTTGCCTTGGTTTTTCTATCTTTTGGGTCAACATGTGCAGACTTGCTTTGTTGATTATACCAAGGCTTTCGATTGGGTAAGACATGAAGGATTGTTCAACCAACTAGAAAGATCTACGAATAATCAGAAATATGTATTGGGAACAAACAGCTGCAATGAGAATAAAAAACGATAAAAGCTCTTTCCAAAACATCAAAAGAGGAGTCAGACAGGGTTGTGTTTTGTCACCAGATCTGTTTTCACTTTACAGTGAAAACATCATGAGAAACCTAGAGGAAGACCCTGGATTAAAGGTTGGAAGAAAAATAATAAACAGCATTCGATACGCAGATGACACTGTGCTAATTGGAGAAATGAAAGGGACCTACAAAACCTTGTGAATATACTGAAATAGAAAGCAAAGGTAAGGGGCTGGAACTAAACAGCAGGAAGACTGGAGTCATGGTGATCAGCGAAAAACATGAAATCCCCTCATGCAAAATAACAGCAAACGGCACAACCTTGAGACAGGTTGATAAGTTTAAATACCAGGGAACGATCATTTCATCAGACGGCAGATGCACATCAGAAATAGCCAGCAGAATTGGCCAAGCCAAAACAGCATTCAAGAAGATGAAAAGCATTCTTACTAACAAATGCCTATCAATTAATATCAGGAAGAGAGTCCTTGAATGTTATATAAAACCAATACTGTTGTGCGGTTGCGAGACATGGACAGTCAACAAGCAAAGCCAGAACAAGATTGAGGCAGCCGAGATATGGTTTCTAAGAAGGATGTTGAGAGTTCCATGGACAGCAAAGAAAAAAACAAGACAGTCTTGATGGAGGCAGACACAAGTAGATCATATCTTTAGGAAGATTAGGAAAAGACAGGCAACATTTATAGGCCATTTTATGAGGAAAGGGGAATTGGAACACCTGGTCACAATGGGAAAGCTGGAGGGAAAGAGCAGCGGGTAGACCCAGGGAGAAGATACTAGATGGACTTGCAGAGTGGCTGGGGACAAGGAGGGTGGAAGAGATGCTTGAGGCAACAAGAGATAGAGACAGATGGAAGTCCCTAATTGCCAACGCCATGCGGCAAGGCACCTAATGATGATGATGATGTGCAGACTTGCCAGTGCTTAACCCCCCTTTATGTGTATGCAGAATATTGAATATGCCTGCAGAAGATCCTGTAAGTTATATTGTCGTCTTAAGTGATGGAAACATGAAAACACCCAGCATGCTCACTCACCCAAGGTGCAGACTTTGCAACAACATAGTGGAATGTGATCAGCTCAACTAACAGATTGAGTTGTCCATGCCTCACTGAAAAGTTCAGCTAGAACAATTTCAGTCAGTAATATAATCATGATGATAATAACTTTAATCATCATCACCATCATACCATGACTATGCGGTATGCACAATAAAAAATATTACATCCACAGAAGAGATAAATTAACCTGTATGCTGAAGAACTACATCATGCAACAAGTTACCAGTCACCTATATCAAATTTCAATTGACTTCAAGTGGGATTTTTCAAACTTCACACACTTTGTATAAAGCCCAGAACAGACAGCAGTGGTGTATCTTTATTGCTGCCCTACATGGCACAGTGAACAGCTAGTAATTAACTCATTAAATTCCCAGTGTGTTCCCTTTTGTGAAATGCAAAAATATGAATAATTGGGGGGGGGGGGGGGGGGGGGGGGGAGAGAAGAAGAAGAAAAGAAGTACTACGTGATACAGAATCGTCATCATCATGATATTCTATATCTTGTAGTATTTCTTCTTCTTCATTTCCTTTTTTTTCAATTATTCATACCTTATTTTGCATGTCATTAACGGGAACACACTGGGAATTTAATGAGTTAATTACTAGCTGTTTATAATACCATGTAGGGCAGCAATGAAGAAGAAGAAATACTACATGATGTAGAATCGTATTCTGTAATTCTTTTTATTTGACCTGGTATTATCCTGGCTTAAGTTATGCATGTAATTGTTAGGAAATGTGAACAAGAACCGAAAGTAATGCATCTGTGAAATGGGCAACACTTGAATGCATGGTTTTTACAGTGATAGAGATACTGATGCTGATTTAAATCTAATCTTCCAGTCATCAGACCGTTGTGCTAATCACTACACCACAGTGACTGGTGACCTACCAGTCTTGTTTATTATTAATGTTACTTTTTGATATTGTTTAGAAAAGGAACACGGTCTCACACTTACACACACACACACACACACACACACACACACACACACACACACACACACACACACACACACACACACACACACACACACACACACACACACACACACACACACACACACTTCTCTCTCTCTCTTCTCACACACACACACACACACACACACACACACACACACACACACACACACACACACACACACACACATAAATAAATAAAATAAGTAAATAAATAAATAAATAAATTGCCATTATATTAGCTTTTAGTGACTTAACAGCAAAGAGACATTGTCTACTCATTCTCTCTGTTTGTTAACAGGCGTTCATTCAAAAGGCTGAAAATGGAAGTGGTGGAAGTTGTACTTCCAATGTCAACAACAGTCACAGACTCTCTGGTGACCACACTGAATACTATTACTAGTGCCATAACGGAAGTCAGTGCAGGTGCCGCACAGTCGAGCTCAGTGAGAAATGGCATCAGCGTGTTACCTGCCACTTCTGTCGCAGACCAGCCATCAGCTTTTATTGCAGGGGTGCTTCCACCTCAAGGCTTCACTCTCGTCAACGTGGATCTGGAGCAGCTGCAGCTGGATCAGATTTCACATGAACAGCTTCAAGAACTTGATGAATCGAATGAACTTGACGATGGTGTCAACTTGGTTGTTAAATCATCGTGGTGGTGGTGCAAGGATTGCAACATTAAACAGAAGTTTGGGTCAGGGGAGAGCATCGAAGATCATCTTCATAACAAACACCGCATCAACAGTAAGACCAAAGAAATGGTGCACCATGACTTTGTAGAGAGTTCTCACGACCATGAGATCAAGCAGGTAACAGAGAAAGAAGCACCTTGTGGTGATATGGTTGCCTCAGTGTATACCATTCCTTCTGACTCTCTAACTGTTGAAGATCAAGCTGTTGACACCTTGATTGTGTTTGATGATACTACAACTCTACAAGTCATAACCAAGCCTTCTGATGACAGTCCAATCTTTTTGAGCTCTCCTAATGATGAAAACAAACATGTTCTTCCGCCCCAGAATTCTTTGAAAGATGCTGCCGATACTGGAGCATCCAATCCTGATTTCTCGTCAAATTCTTCCCATGTCAGAGCTTTGCCTCAGCTGAAACTGATCCCTGTTATTCCAGCGCTTCCACTTAATGTACAACCAGAGTCCCAACTTCCAGCGCCAGTTTCTTCAGTTGCAAAGGTCTCAGAGACAATGTCAACAGAATGTGAATCTCCTAGTATCAGCGTTCCAGAGAAAGAGTCATCAGAAATGAGATCTACCCATGAATTTTCAGAAAACAGCAGAAAGATTCTGGATAATGCTAAGTCTGAAAACATTGCAGAAGATGGCAAAACTAAAGTCCAGACTGAAGTTAATGGATGTGTGACAAGAAAACCCATTCGACCGAATGCATGTAGTTTCAGTATTGTGACCAGGAGGCAGACCCAGAAAAAATCTGAAGGGGACATTGAAGGCATTCAGCTTAAGGACTGTAGTGTTCATTTGACAAGACTGTCTTTGAGAGATATAACACGGACAAGCAGAAAACACAGTACTAATACTTTTATTAAACCAAAATCAGAAATGTTGCCTTCAGAAGTAACAAAACAGACTCGAGATGTGAGATACTGCGCTTCAGTAAAATCTTGCCTTTCAGCAAAAAATTTTCCAAAGAATGGTTCATGTGTATCTCAGAGTTCAGAGCAGTTGAAGAAACATGGAGTCAGTGCACATGTTCAGTCAGTTGCGGACATCAGCAAGAAACACACATTTCCCAGACTGAAGATAAGAAGCTTCTCAGGACGCAAAATCAGGAAACCTGCTCGCTATCTCACAGGATCAGAGAGTGAAGAAGATATTGATCAAGATACTGATCTACAGCAACAGTGTAGCACATCAGCTGTAAACAGTTTACCAACTGTCAAGTCAAGTACACCTACCCCATCTCATGAACAGAATGGATTCCAAAAAGCAACAAGGTGCCCCAAGAAACGCAAAATTTCTTCAGATGTAAGTCGTCCTGAAACTGAACGAGCTCATCAGCTTGCAAAAAAGCCAAGGAGGAAAACTACTACTGCCAAGATTGTGGCCGTAAGTTCAGGTTTAAGAATAAACTTAAAAAACATACTGAACTATACGCAGGCCAAACGATGCAACAGTGTAGCGTGTGCAGTGTTAAGTTACACAATCTGGATCTTCTCAATGTGCACATGTACCATGTCCACAACACTCAGGAATCAACATCTTGTATGACATGTGACCAGCTGCTGGGCTCTAAAAAGAATATGCTGAATCATCTGTTAACTCATCCTAACACTGAAGGACAGACTGTTGCAAACCTCATCAAGGATTCCTGTGAAGTACACCAGTGTAGCATTTGTAATGAAACCATCATCGTAGGTGAGGGCCGAGTGGAAAAGCACTACATAACTCATGAAAAACCAAGCGCTTGTGTGTGTCAGAAATGTGGACAATCTTTTCATCATAAAAAAGAACTGTATAACCACCTCAAGACACATGCAGACTCTGAAATATTACAAGAGAGCAATGAAATAAAAGTAGAAAAAGATAAGAATAACCAGAAAGAAAGCCATCCCTCTAACCCTGAATCTGCGACTCGCATTGAAGACCTTGAGTCACAGAATGCTGATCTGCATACAGATGAACGAGTAATTGCTGATTCTGTGGAGCAGATCATGAAGTATGAAGAAAATACATCAAAATCAAAGAGTACAGGTGAACAGTTGTCTTTGACTTTTGTTCCCTGTGATACAGAGGGAGCGGGGACTGGAGAAGAACAGAATTCACAGACAACCAGGCCACTGATTTACTGCGAAAAGTGCAACAAGCAGTTCACAGCAAAGAAACTATTGTATCAACACCTGAAAATCCATGGCCCTGCAGCATCAGGCTCTGCTGCCAAAGATGATGGCTTACTGGCCTCAAATGAACAAAAACCTCCTTCTGAACCTATTGACCTATCTATGGGGATCCCATTTTGGGTTCCTTGCAGCCTTGTCAAACTTGAATGCCTAGAAGGAGTAGAGGATTTTGTCATGAAAAGTTTCACAACTACGCATGAAGGACTTGTCGTGCCCAGCCAGATGCACTACAGCTGTGCTCTGTGCGAGCGAGCGTTTGAATGTGAAAGTAAAGCCAGACGTCATGTGAACCGGTTTGGCCAACAACGAAATATCATCCAGTGCAACCTGTGTTCAAAGAGGTTTCACAATCTTGATCTTTTCAATGTGCACCATGTGTACTTCCACCAGGTTTCAGGAGCATCAACATGCATGACCTGCAAAACGGACTTCAATAACAAAGGAGATTTCCTTACACATCTAGGAAATAGCCCAGTCTCTCATCCACTTTCTCACAAACTGGGATTCAAATCATTTATCCAAGAAGCCTGTGGAACAGTAACTTGCAATGTGTGCCAAAAGAGTATATGGAACTATCCCATGAGCATCACTAAGCACACCAGAATGCACATGAATCTCCATTGTCCGATCTGCCGGCAGGAAATGCCCTACAAATACGCTCTGTTTGTCCACTTGCAAAATCATGCCAATTCCAGAAACCTCAGCGTAGTCAGTAAATTGTCAGAGACGGAACGCAGGCAGGTTGACCAAGTTGATAAATTACATAGAATTGTGGCTGAGGTAGAGAGCAACACATTTGAGGAAAGGAGAAAGAAATTCTGCTGTTCCTTTTGTGACGGTGAAGTTTTGTGCACACGCAAGAACATCCATCAACATCTTGATCTTCATGCTCGAAAACTTCTGCATAGCATTAGAAAAGGACGGTACTTTTGTCCAGACTGTGGAGAGGACATTGTCGTCACAGAGCAGAGCGTCTGTGATCATCTCATGTCTCATGGTCTGACAGAGGTTCTGTTTGTGTGTATGTTCTGCTCTGAAACATTTACCTCTTTTGATGAGTTTAAGGAACATGAATCAAAGAGTCATTGGCTGAACGGATATTTTGAAAAGAATATGTGTGATGTGTGTGGGAAAGGGTTTGTGAGCCGCCAGCAGTTCCAGAAACACATCAAACTTCATGAAGAAAAACAGGGTCTCTTCTCTTGTATTCATTGCAAGCAGACCTTCCGTTTTGAGGTATACATATATTTATAACACTGGTTCTCTTGTGTAAATGTTTCCTCTGTGTGTGTGTGTGGTGTGTGTGTGTGTGTGTGTGTGTGTGTGTGTGTGTGTGTGTGTGTGTGTGTGTGTGTGTGTGTGTGTGTGTTTACACTGTTTCTTCTTGTTAGTGTCACCTGTAATAGAGTTCTAGTGTTGCTTGTGTAAATGTTTCCATTCTTTTGTGAGTGTGTGTGTGTGTGTGTGTGTGTGTGTGTGTGTGTGTGTGTGTGTGTGTGTGTGTGTGTGTGTGTGTGTGTGTGTGTGTGTGTGTATGTGTGTGATGTGTGTGAAGTCAGAATTCAGATCTCATTTATTCGTCATTCAAACCCAAAATTATGGCTAAGATAATACTGATACTAATTGCAGTAAGTTGGGACAAATGATCAGCAGGTAATAATTTCACATTTTATGTTCTCATCGTCAGCATCAAATTTAAATATTAATCAATAGGAATGTAAATCTATTGGTAATGAAGACTTAATTTTCCCAAATGCAGTCAATCATACATGTATATTCATACTGTGTATTATAAAACGTGTAGTTTTTTTGTTATTTTAAATACGCATTCTGATTCTATTCTTCAGCTTGTGATTTTCTGGTTCATATTTACTTGAATGCTTGCAGTCACTTTGATTCAGATTTCAATGATAGATCCATGAAACAAAAATTTTAATGCATTGCTGTATTTTTCATGAATTCAGGTATGTTTTTTAAATCCCCTGTGTTATAAGTTGGACGGAGTGGTCAACACAGGGGCATCTCCTTGGATTGCGTGCGCGAATGCATTGATACGTGTAGGCTACTTAATTTTCTTTTCTATTTTTTTCCGTGTTGAAGTACTGTGTATGCTTTGAAATGGGTTATAGCCCTGATATTGCTCTACGCAGTCGGCAGGGCTTTAAACAACAATAATAGTAACAATAACAGTATTAACAGTGAATTATTTCACTTGTCACTACCAGAGCAAGCTTCAGAAACACATGGCCAAGCACGAAGGGGACTCTTATGCCTGCCAGTTCTGTGGTAAACTGTACATGACCAAGATCAGCCTGGATCGACATGAACAGGTACAAAACGTTTTCTGCATAATATTTATATATTTAATGAGTGTGTGTGTGTGTGTGTGTGTGTGTGTGTGTGTGTGTGTGTGTGTGTGTGTGTGTGTGTGTGTGTGTGTGTGGTGTTTGTGTGTGTGTGTGTGTGTGTGTGTGTGTGTGTGTGTTTGTGTGTGGCGCGCGCGTGCGTATATATAGGGCCTACATCAGTAGGGGCCTACATGTGTGTGTTTCTGATTACATGCATGATATACATTAGGCATGCTGCAATGTGTAACTTGTTTTTAATTACACTGTCTTAAATGGCAATGACATATTGATCATGACTGATTTATACTGAAATCTGAAAAGAAAACTGGTAATTTTTACCGACTTACACTAAAATCTGAAATAAAAAAGCAAAATGATATGTTTTTCTGTAGCAGCTGTGGTGCTGCCTCATAGTGTTGATGCCTCACCAGCCATTCTGGCACCACAGTCCGCCACCAAGCTCTTTCAGTCAAAGTCCCAATACCAGCAAACCTATAGGAGCCGGAGATGCCAAGCCCCACGAGGCCCCGCACCAGAAGAGACCTTGCAGATTTGCAGTGACAATTGCTTAAGTCAGAATTGAATATTTCTTTGTTTTGATTTATTTTTGTGTAAAAGGGGAGATAAAGAATGGCTTGATTGTCTTGTTTCTTATTTTTTTCAAACAAGTTTAACCTTTTGACTCCCGCAATCTGTCCACCAGCATCCTGCATTGTCAACCATGCTAGCAAAGCAAAAATGTAACCCTTTGACTTCTTCACCCTGTCCAACAGCTTCCTGCAGGAAGCTGTCGGATAGATTGAGGGAGTCAGTGGGTGAAGTTTTTGCAGTGGTAGAGAGAGTGCGGAATGGTCCCTTCGGACTTTATTGTTTATGAGGCAGGAATGGCAAATCGCTGCCGCTTATTGCATCAGTGAGCACGGTAAGTATGTTGATTAAACGTAATTTAGAAGGAAAATTTCCTTTTGTAGAAAATATCAGCAGACTGGTTTCACGATGTTGTTCTTGTCATCAGGTTGACCACATCGGCATCAAAGACTTGAAGCACAAGTGTAAACTGTGTGATGCTCAATTTGTCAATGCCACACACCTTCGGGATCACGTGACCAACAAGCACACCACTGGCGCCAGTTACAGGTGTCAGCAGTGTGGACTGGGCTTCAAACACTTGTCCACCTATGCCAGGCATAAACGTGTTGCACATGGGGGTGACACGCCGTATGTTTGTCAGGTCTGTATGCTAGGCGATTCTTGTTCTTACTGTTTAAAGCCCAACTGACTGCATGGAGCCAGAGCAGGGCTGAAATCGTCTCAAAACATATACACCTTGTTTACACTGGAAAAAAAAACCTGGAAAGGAAAAAGTAAATGCACTTATCAACACATTTGGGCACATAACCTAAGAATATGCCCCTGGTTTCATTATTCCACCCAATTTATCACCATGTGTTTTAAAAAAGCAAAATTGAATACAAATGTAAACACAACTTAAAGACGTAAAACATACTTGGGAACTGTCCTAAATTACCTAAAATTGCTCATGCATATCACATTTCCTTACAGCCACAAATGCAGATAGGTCTAGTACATCTATCCAGTTATCAGTCCTAAGAGAAACTTTAGAAGGCGTTATGTAAAAACATATACAGGTGAATGGAATGGACCAGGTGAGAGCAAAAAGGATAGTGAAGAGATGACAGAAAGCAAAGGAGCGAGACAAAAACAAAGAGAGCAACAAAACCAAAGAATTTTCTAGCACACATTTTCCAGAAGGTGAGGATACTGTTTATACAGAAAGAGCCCCCAGTATTCCCATAGGGATGAGTCAAGGAGATAAGTGAAAGTGTGTCATTGTGGGGTAGTTATATTTCAAGGTGGCAATTATTGTTGTTGTTTTTGGAGATCAGTTAATTTCCACTGTAGTCTACAGTGCTGGGTAGATGTGAAACACCTTTTACCTGCTCAGGAATTTTTGCTCTTATTTGTAGCCACACATTCTTTAGAGTGAGAGAGAGAGAGGAGAGAGAGAGAGAGAGTGAGAGAAGATGAGAAAAGAATGTGTGCATCACATTCTTCTCTGTCTCTCTTTCTGTTGTCTCCTCTCTCTGTGTCTCCTGTCTCTCTCTCTCAGCTCCTCTCTCTGTCTCTCTCAGTAATGTGCACATAGTGTATGATGCAGAACAGTTGTGCCCGTCTTCAGGCTTGGCCTTTGGGAAATAACACCTCGTTCATACAAAGAGGAATTCATTATGTGTGATGGTAGATTTTGTTTGTTATAGACAGTATTTTACAGGAGGGAAAGAGAAGGAAGTGGGCAGGGAAAACAAAAGATATCATTATTACTGGAAATTCATTGTAGGCAGGTGGGTCATAGTGGGATTCCTCAGTATGTGTGCGCTGTGTTGTTTGTTTAACTGAATAACAATGAATATGGCCATTGAAGATAACTTGTTACAATACAAGTCCTTTTATGACTGATGTTTTTGACTTTATTTCAGCCATAGAAATTTCCCTATATCACTATGCTGACAATGATAAAAGTGATAACGCAGATGACGATGACATTGACGATGATGATGATGATGAGTTGTAGTATGTTGTGGTGGTGTGTGCAGGAATGTGGGGAGAAGTTCCCCTTGAAGAAGTTGCTGCAGCGACACATGATCACCCATACAGGCTTCAACCCCTTCCAGTGCCCAGCATGCTCCAAGACTTTTGGCCTGGAACGCACCATGAAGGAGCACTTTGACTTTGTCCACCAGGGCGTCCAGAAGTTTGTCTGCCCCAACTGCGGCAACAAATTTCCCAGGAAGCGCAGTCTCAAGCGTCACATGGGCACATGCAGATCGTCCGGTCTCTCTCAGCTTGAGTCAGCCCCTGTGTATTCCAGAATCTCTATCGAGGTGCATGGATGATGCAGGCATGTGTGATAAGTGACAAGAAAGAACTGACAAACTGTTTGCATATACACAGGCCATTTCAAACTACGGTTCATTGTTGAAGGGTCAATGACGTCTTGGCAAGTCGTAGTAGTGAACTAATGTTGCGTTGCTGCATTTCAAAGAAAATTGATTCATCACTTACTGCTGATAACCAAAGTTTTGTCTGCACAGAAGGAAAAATAGGGGAAGTAAACTGTTATTTCCTCTTGTTTCAAGTTTTTGTAAAAGATTATTCTTGTTTAATTTAATCAGATGAAATATATAACATGACATAATGCAAATTAAATGGGTATCATAAGTTATATATATACTTGTAAATTACTTTTATGTTACGTTTATACATAGGCCACACACACAGACACAGACACAGACACACACAGACACACACACACACACACACACACACACACACACACACACACACACACACACACACACACACACACACCACACACACACAACGCACACACACACACACACAATCATTCACTCACTCACTCATCATCGCCACGACACGACACCACACATATATCTATAATCTATATCTGCCTGTCTATCTATCTGCCTATCTGTCATGCTATCTATCTACTATCTACCTATCTATCTACTATCTATCTATCTATCTATCTATCTATCTATCTATCTATCTATCTATCTACTATCTATCTACTTATCTACTCTATCTATTATCTATCGAGCGTGATGGTGGGATATGACCACCTGTATGTCATGAGTGTGAGGTTGCGCATTGGTGGTGTGTGTGTGTGTGTGTTGGGGTGTGTGTGTGTGTGTGTGTGTGTGTGTGTGTGTGTGTGTGTGTGTGTGTGTACACATTATATATGTGAGTGTGTGTTTATATGTGTGTATATACTGTATATATGTGAGTATATATGTATATGTGTCTTCTTTTCCCCCAACCTGAGTTGTTTCTGGAGCACACTGTGCCATCTGTTGCGTCAGCTGCTGTATCTTCCCAGCTCTCTGTGTTGATGTCCAGAGCTTTCATATCATGCTTGCAGACGTCTTTGTATCATAGTTGGGGGTGGCCAACAGAACATGCCATACCAATTATTCTTTAAAAGCATGGGTGAATTTTTACCCTGAGTAGCGGCAAGAGACAATGGGGAGAGCTGGACACAGTTTCTTCCTACACTGTTTCTTACTACCATTCAGGCAAAAAATCTGGTGAAAAATCACACAGGAGGTAGGCCTATGTCATACAAAGATATTGTTTAAAAGCTTGGATGAATTTTCACCCTGAGCAGTTACTTCACAGAAGTGTGATGTTTTTATTTATGTATGGATTCCTGTTTAACAAAAGTACTCCTTTTTTTTTGAGTATGTGGATGAAAAAAATGCTGACAAGTTGACAAAGTCACAAAGTTCTGTTGATATAACTCAAATAGTTTTTGAGTTGGAGCTTTTAAATGAATGTTTGATTGAATTTTCGGCTCCCCACCCCTGGGGATGCAGGGCTCTGTGAGTATAGATAGTATCCCTACCTTCTGGAAATTCTGTGCTAGAAATTTCCTCTTTTCTGTCACTGTTTTTGTTTCTGCCTTGCTCCTTTGCTTTCTGTCATCTCTGCCTCTCATTTTCTGCCTTGCTAGTCCATTCACCTGTATGTGTTCCATCAAGCCTTACATACTTTCTCTTAGGATTGATAATGGGGCACTTGTACTGACTGCATGTTTGGCTTTAAGGAAGCTGGTGGATAGGGTAGGAGAGTCAATGGGTTAAGTTTTTGCTTTGCTGGCATGGTTGACAATGCAGAATGCTGATAGACAGGGTGCACGAATCAAAGGGTTAACATCATACACACAGTCGCAATAACATCCATATACAACATACTACAAGAATACACAAAACCAAGATGGGATTGGGTCAGCATGAACGAAGCTGATTTAAACAGAAGGATTCGTGGAAAAGATGGGCTTTAAGGTGGGTCTTGAGAAAGAAAAGGTCAGGCAAATTTCTCAGATGCAAAGGTAGATAATTCCATAGAAAAGGTCCAAAATGGGCAAAGGATCAGATTGGAAAGCATGAGTTTTGCATCAGTATCAAAGGATTTTGAACAGCCAAGTATCCGAAAAAGAGCAAAGAGTACAGGAAGAAGAATAGGCATGGAGTAATTGGGATAATGACAACAACAACAACAACAACTTAAAAGAACAGGAGCAGTACCAAACCGCCCCCCCCCAAAAAAAAAAACAAAAAAAAAACCCACCCCAAAACAACCAAACAAACAACAGCAACAACAAAACATTGTTGCACACACAAACAGATAAATGTTGGAAGGGAAATAACTGATTACAAGCAAGTACAGCAAAGTTCTTCATCATGTTGCTTCCTTTTGACCCCGTCAAAATGGTCTTCAGGTAAAATGTTATTATTTATGTTAACGTGACGAGGTATGTTAATTGTGAAGGTTGGTTTGGTGTATGTTAATTGTGATGGAATGTTGGGTGTATGTTAATTGTGAAGCTTGGTTGAGTGTATGTTAATTGTGAAGCATGAGCTGGTGTGTGTTAATTATGAAGGACGGTTTATTGTATGTTAATTATGAAGGGTGGCTTGGTGTATGTTAATTGTGAAGTGTGGTTAGGTGTATGTTAATTGTGAAGCGTGGTTTGGTGTATGTTAATTTTGAAGCGTGGTTTGGTGTATCTTAATTATGAAGGATGGTTTGGTGTATGGAAATTATGATGGGTGCTTTGGTGTATGTTAATTGTGACCGATGGTTTGGTGTATGTTAATTTGAAGCGTGGTTTGGTGTTTGTTAATCATGAAGGTTGGTTTGGTGTATGTTAATTGTGAAAGGTGGTTTGATGTATGTTATTTGTGAAGCGTGGTTTGGTGTATGTTAATCATGAATTGTGGTTTGGTGTATGTTAATTGTGAATTGTGGTTTGGTGTATGTTAATTGTGAAGCGTGGTTTGGTGTATGTTAATTTTGAAGCGTGGTTTGGTGTATGGGTTTAATTATGAAGGTGGTTTGGTGTATGTTAATTGTGAAGGTGGTTTGGTGTATGTTAATTGTGAAGTGGTTTGGTGTATGTTAATTGTGAAGGTGGTTTGGTGTATGTTATTTGGAAGGGTGGTTTGGTGTATGTTAATTGTGAATTGTGGTTTGGTGTATGTTAATTGTGAAGCGTGGTTTGGTGTATGTTAATTTTGAAGCGTGGTTTGGTGTATGTTAATTATGAAGGATGGTTTGGTGTATGGTAATTATGAAGGATGGTTTGGTGTATGGTTAATTATGAAGGATGGTTTGGTGTATGTTAATTGTGACAGATGGTTTGGTGTATGTTAATTGTGAAGGTGGTTTGGTGTATGTTAATTGTGACAGATGGTTTGGTGTATGTTAATTGTGACAGATGGTTTGGTGTATGTTAATTGTGACAGATGGTTTGGTGTATGTTAATTGTGACAGATGGTTTGGTGTATGTTAATTGTGACAGATGGTTTGGTGTATGTTAATTGTGACAGATGGTTTGGTGTATGTTAATTGTGACGGATGGTTTGGTGTATGTTAATTGTGACAGGTGGTTTGGTGTATGTTAATTGTGACGGATGGTTTGGTGTATGTTAATTGTGACGGATGGTTTGGTGTATGTTAATTGTGACGGTGGTTTGGTGTATGTTAATTGTGACAGGATGGTTTGGTGTATGTTAATTGTGACAGGTGGTTGGTGTATGTTAATTGTGACAGGATGGTTTGGTGTATGTTAATTGTGACGATGGTTTGGTGTATGTTAATTGTGACAGATGGTTTGGTGTATGTTAATTGTGACAGATGTTTGGTGTATGTTAATTGTGACGATGGTTTGGTTATGTTAATTGTGACAGATGGTTTGGTTATGTTAATTGTGACAGATGGTTTGGTGTATGTTAATTGTGACGGATGGTTTTGTGTGTATGTTATTATTGTGACGGATGGTTTGGTGTATGTTAATTGTGACGGATGGTTTGGTGTATGTTAATTGTGACGGATGGTTTGTGTATGTTAATTGTGACAGATGGTTTGGTGTATGTTAATTGTGACGGATGGTTTGGTGTATGTTAACTCTTCGGAGACGTAACAGCGGATATTCCGCTGCAGCTGGCCAACCATTAGAGACGTGACAGCGGACATTACGCTGCAGCTGGCCCAACCATTAGAGACGTGATAGCGGATATTCCGCTGCGGTTTTTAAAAATAGATGCAAGCCGGTCGCTGGTCTAGGGGAACTAACAACACATATAGGAACACTCTTTGGTATCTTCTGAGTGTTTGTTACTTCCCTTGCATCGATTTTATCCCGATTAGTTACAGTTTTTGCCTTTATCCAAACCAACCGGAGTGACCGTCATTGCACCAAAATGGCAACATTTAGGCCTTCTTCTTCTTCAAAGGATCGTCATAATCACTTTGCTACTTCACCTGTGTGAAAACAAAGCTGTGTTTGTTCTTTTATATCTTCTGGTCATACCAAGGACTTGTGATTACCTGGATTTCTGGATTACCTGGTCAAGAATGGGTGTTTTACTGACTTTATGTGTTGGATTACTGTCAATCAAAAACTTCTTTCCCAGAGCCAAAACCCTACCCCATTTCACCTTCTAGGAAGGTAAATAGAATAGATGTATTGTCCTTGTATGTTGCTCCAGCTCAAAGAGCGTAAATTGAATTATATTTTGATATAAAATATGTTCTTGTGCTGTAAAATCTGTATTTTTGAGAATTTTTTGAAAACCCTCCCCAAAATTGTGCGTTTCCAAGGGTTGTGGCAGGTCCCGTTGATCGCGTCCACAGTGGTTGTGCAAGGCAACTATATTACGTCTTCAAAGAGTTAATTGTGACGGATGGTTTGGTGTATGTTAATTGTGACGGATGGTTTGGTGTATGTTAATTGTGACAGATGGTTGGGTGTATGTTAATTGTGAAACATGGTTTGGTGTATATTAATTGTGACAGATGCTTTGGTGTATGTTAATTGTGACAGGTGG
Organism: Monoplex corrugatus; assembly: GCA_030674185.1. Taxonomy (NCBI): domain Eukaryota; kingdom Metazoa; phylum Mollusca; class Gastropoda; order Littorinimorpha; family Ranellidae; genus Monoplex; species Monoplex corrugatus. Next base: position 63,871,497 of record JAPXFY010000014.1, read on the forward strand.
TTTGGTGTATGTTAATTGTGACAGGTGGTTTGGTGTATGTTAATTGTGACGGATGGTTTGGTGTATGTTAATTGTGACGGATGGTTTGGTGTATGTTAATTGTGATGGATGGTTTGGTGTATGTTAATTGTGACAGATGGTTGGGTGTATGTTAATTGTGACAGATGGTTTGGTGTATGTTAATTGTGACAGATGGTTTGGTGTATGTTAATTGTGACAGATGGTTTTGGTGTATGTTAATTGTGAACATGGTTTGGTGTATATTAATTGTGACAGATGCTTTGGTGTATGTTAATTGTGACAGGTGGTTTGGTGTATATTAATTTTGACAGGTGGTTTGGTGTATGTTAATTTTGACAGGTGGTTTGGTGTATATTAATTTTGACTGGTGGATTGGTGTTATGTTAATTGTGACAGATGCTTTGGTGTATGTTAATTGTGACAGGTGGTTTGGTGTATATTAATTTTGACTGGTGGATTGGTGTATATTAATTTTGAAGCAAGCTGGTGGATCAGATGAGGGAGTGAAAGAGTTAAGTTTTTACAACTGGCAGATAGGATGTGGGAGTGAAAGGGTTAATTGATAATGAGTTCAGTTTTAGTTGTTTTATTTTGGGGGGGGGGGGGGAGGGGGAGTGTGAGGGGAGAGAGATGTAAACCATTATTAGGTTTAATGTGTCGTTTACTTTGACAGAACACTAGTAGCGGTTTAAAGCATTTTGAAAAAGAATTTGTTCATTTACAATAAAACGTCGACATATTGAACAAAGTTTTGTGGTTTTCTTGTAATGTGTTTGTGTGTGTGTGCATGAGTGTGTGTGTGTGTGTGTGTGTGTGTGTGTGTGTGTGTGTGTGTGTGTGTGTGTGTGTGTGTGTGTGTGGTGGTCTTTGATTTAATGTCTATTCACTAAAGTGATTTTAGACAAAAAAAAAAAAAAAAAAAAAAAAAAAACTTGAGGAGAAAAGAGGATTAACGATTGAAACAGCAAAACTGGCTAACCATAACATTGAACATGAAAAGTAACAGAACGTTAAGATAATTCGCTATAGGACTTTTGACAGGCTAACAAAAATTCATATGTTAAGGATGATGAGGCAAATATGTCAGAAACTGTCTTCGTTAATAGCGTAGGTATATGTCGTTTTACCCGAACGCATGAAAGAATATGACTATGTGTTATCTTCTTTCCACACAGACACACTACATTCCTAGTGTATTTTGTTTTGAATGCATCAAGTTTCCACCTATACATAAGGGATTGTATACTTCTGCTGGCAGGAAGCTGCTTCGGTGTTTTGCTAATTTCAAAGTTCATGTAACATTTTTCATACTTTTTCTGTTTATCTTGAAACTGCTTCCATACATAGGTGTCCACTAAGGTATAACACTCATGCAATGAGAGGGAAGTTGTATATGATTTGAATCTGGGGAGCTCTTTGCCCCCGTTTGGCAGCTGTGTGTGGTGTGTGAGTGTGCATGTGTGTGTGTCTGTGTGTCTGTGCCTCTGTGAGTGTGTGTGTGTGTGTGTGTGTGTGTGGGGAGAGGAGAGAGAGAGAGGAGAGAGAGAGAGAGAGAGAGTGTAGAAAAGTTTCCTGTTGAAGGTCTAATAATAATACTGACATCTTCTGCCCAAGAAGTACGCTCTGCAAGGTTTTATTTTCATTTTTTTTTCTTGTCCCATTTTCTATGCCACCTTAATGGCCGCAGAAGCTGGCTCAATTTTTACAATGCGATGATGATGATGTCGATGAGGGTGATAATCGTGTTGCTGTGGAGTTCCATCTAGTATTGAGACTGTGTGACAGGGCTTGTACTCTATGCTTACTATGATAACATATCCTGGCATCAACCAGGCCTGAGAAATGGACACCTGCGGTGTTAGTCAGAAGATTTGAGCAACACTCTCAATGATTCATCCGTTAAGTGGATGGGACTCGACTGTATGGTTCCAGTCTTCCCAATGATCCCTTAGCACGCCCAATTCTGGGTAGGAGACAGTTGGAGCCGAAAAATCCCACATTGATTTTTGAAGGAACTGATGGAAATTTGAACCCACAACCTTCCAGGTGGTAGTCCATTACACTAACCACTACACCACAGTGACTGGTTTATATTTTCACTTATTATTAGTAATACTTTATTCATTAAAGATGGGGAATTGACTGCTAACCATACAGACAACTATAAGCAATAATAATAATAATAGTATTAATAACAGCAGCAACAACAACAGCAACAACAACAACTACTACTATACTACTACTACTAGTACTACTACTACTATTGCTGGTGCTGCTGCAACTACCTACTACTACCACTATTATTACTACTATAAAAAATTATTAAAAAGATAAATAAATAAATAGGTAAATGAATAAATAGATAAATAAAAAAATGAAACAAAATATACAAAATAACACTGAAACACACACACACCTATAGATACACAATCACAGAGATGATGAAACCATTCTCTCTAGTCATACATGAAGTTTTGATGCCCATAAGAAAAGCCAGATTTTGTACATCTGAAGGTCACTCTGATTTGAAAAAGCATCAGATGAAATAAAACTTGACATGAAGAGAGACAATGATAGATTGTAACAACAGTGAAAACAGAACTTGAATCTAATCAGAAATTCCCAAGAGTGCGCCGTTCATTCATGTACTTAAAAAAAAAAAAATGTTAGGCTTTTTTATTTTTGTCTATGTAAGCTTTAGCTTGACAACATAACTTTAAAACTTATGGAGTTGCGACTTGTCAACTGTGCACACTTTTTTGTTTTGTTTTTGTTTTGTTTTTGACCCGACTTTGTCATATCTCCATCATGAAACAGCTGAGAAAAGCTTTCCATCAAAGTTTAGTCTCGACGTACCAAACCAATCCAGTTTTTCTAGTCTAAGGGAAATAATACTGTATTGGTTTGTATTTGTGCAATTAGTTTGAGTTGCTTCCCATTAACCATATTTTACGCTCCTTGACACAGCACAAGGTAATATGCACATATTCGCGCGCGCGCATGCACACGCAAACACACGCACGCACGCACGCACGCACGCACACACACACACACACACACACACACACACACACATACACACACGCACACACACACACATTCACGCATGCACGCACGCACACACACACGCACACGCGCGCTCTCTCACACACACGCACGCGCGCGCGCTCACACACACATACACAAACACACACACACACACACACACACACACACACACACAGACACAGACACACACACACACACACACGTATATACTTGACCCTTTGAGGAACTCGTACTTCAATTAAGTGTTTTTGTTTTCAGCACAGTTGAAATGGTCTAAGTTATCTGAACATACAGCAAGAATAAAAACAACAACAACAACAACAACGAAAAACACACACACACACATACACAAAAACCAACAACAACAACAACAACAACGAAAAACACACACACACAAAATACACAAAAACCAACAACAACAACAACAAAAAAACCAAACCAAAACAAAACAAAACCAAGCAAGCAAGCAAGCAAACTAACCAACCAACCAACAGACCGACCAATCAACCAACCAACCAACCCACCCACCAACCAACCCATCCAACAAACAAACAAAAACCAGCCAACCAACCAATCAACCAAGCAATCAACCAAACGAACAAACGAAGGAACGAAAGAAGAACGAACGAACAAACAAAACAAAACATACATTCCCAGAAGACTGAAAAACAAGCATTCTGCTTAGTGCTAGTATCAATCTCCATCGAATCTCCATCAGTTTAACCATAGCACCTTTTGTCACTATGCGCAGTCTTCTCTCTTTCAATTTCCCTGTTAAAAAAAAAAAAAAAAAAAAAAAAAAAAAAAAAGACAATCTCGAGAGAAGCAAACACAAAAACAACATTGATGAAGAAGATTAAGAAAAAAAAACACGCATCATTTAGATGACATTTTATAAGGCAAGAGAAATTTGAGCACCTAGTCACAACATGAAAGCTAAAGGGAAAAAGAGCACCAGGTAGACGTAGAGAGAAAATATTAAGAGTTTTGCAGAGTGGGTGGGGGACAAAAAGGGTAGGAGAGAAATTTGCAGCGACAAAAGATAGATTCTTATGGAAGGCCATGATCGCCAAATGGCATGCGGCATGGTATTTGATGATGATGAAGAAGATGAAGATGATGATGAAGAAGAAGAAGATGATGATGATGAGATGATGATGAAGATGATGATGATGAAGAGATGATGATGAAGATGATGATGATGATGATGATTTGTTTAAATCGGATATTGTTTGAAGTTGACAGTAGGTGTGAGTGTGGCGTGCGTGTTGTATGTGTGGAAGCTGTGGTAGTGTGCATGCATGGAGAAAGAGAGAGAGAGAGAGAGAGAGAGAGAGAGAGAGAGAGAGAGTGTGTGCGCATGCACATGCGTGTGTGCATGTGTGTGTGTGTGTGTGTGCATGTGATGTGTGTGACAAAAAAAAAACAAAAAAAAGTTTTAACAAGATATCCTGATCTGTTTCAGCCTACATTTTCCCATAACGGGTATTATTGCCTTAATGAAAACAAAGATCGTCACAGGTGTGTATCATCTGCTCTCGCTAACAGCAGACGATCCCGACATCAATTTCTGCACTCAAGTCTAGGTCGGCAGCTGATTGGTTAATTTTGACGATATCAACCAATCAGTTGCCGGCTCGGTTTGAGATAAATTAATGTCTAAGACCACGAAGGTGAGAGAACGCACGTTCCCAAGTAGCTCAGTTGGTTTGAGCATCGGGTTCAAACTGGCCTTCTCACTGTCCCATCCTAGGCTAACATCATTGTTGTTCTGGTAGTGTCAGTACAGGATTAAATAAGTCCCCCTTCCCCCCCTTCCCTGGTATGGTTATCCCCGTCGGCCATAGCCTATCACCTGAGGTGGGTGGCGACGTAAAAACTGAACAAATCAATGAATCGAAGCTGAAAGAACGTGGTCCCCAGTACCGGTAATTCAGTTGGTTGAGTATCGGATTTACGTGCTAATGGTTGTGGGTTCGAATCCCGGGTCGCGCTACATTAAAACTGGCCGTCTCCCTGTCCCATCTTAAAATCATTTGTTGTTCTGGAGGTGTCAGTATAGGGTTAGATAGTCCCTCTTCTCCCACTTGCCTGGGATGGTTATCCAGGCTATATCACCTGCGGTAGGTCATCATCATCATCATCATCATCATCATCATCATCATCATGTGCCCTGCTGCATGGTGTTGGCGATCATGGCCCTACACATGTATCTATCCCTTGTTGCCGCAAGCACATCCTCCACCCTCTCTGTCCTCAGCTACCCTGCAAGTCCGTCAAATATGTTCTCCCTGGGTCTACCTGGTGCTCTCTTTCCCTCTAGCTTTCCTGTTGTGACCAGGTGCTCTAATTCCCCTTTCCTCATAAAAT
>JAPXFY010000014.1:63881935-63889435 GCA_030674185.1 Monoplex corrugatus
ATTCGTCATCAGTATTCCTTGTTTGAGAAATGAAAACCGGTCGTCCATGTAGCCTACTTGCATAGAACTGAGGTTAAAAAAAAAAAGAAACAGGTGAAACATGCATTGATACCCTGCAGGTTAGTTGGTTCTTTTGGCACAGCCGTGGACTCAGGATCTGATATCTGGAGTTCAATCCCGGCCCAAGGCATTAAAAACTGGCCTGTTCGCTGCCCATTTTAATATTTCTGTCATTCTGGTGGTGTCAGCTTAGTGTTTGATAGGTCCCTCCCCACCCCGCCCCATTTCAAGACCTTGTCAGTGCACAGTTATGCGCAGGCTCAAGGAGTCCGCCAGATAATTGCTGGCAGAATTGAGTGGAGCGCATATGAAGTTTTCCGAACGTGATGAATCCCTCTTGAATGAATAGCAAACTCCTCGTTTCTGTTCTGTTTGTCTGTGTGCGTCTGTGTGTCTGTCTGTGTGTCTATGTCTGTCTGTGTGTCTGTGTCTGTCTGTGACTCTGTGTGTGTGTGTGTGTGTGTGTGTGTGTGTGTGTGTGTGTGTGTGTGTGTGTGTGTGTGTGTGTGTGTCTGTGTCTCTGTATCTGTCTGTGTCTGTTTAGCTGTCTCTGTGTCTGTCATTGTCTCTGTTTCTGTGTCTGTCTGTGTCTGTATGTGTCTGTCTAGCTGTCTGTGTGTCTGTGTGATCCTGTGTCTGTCTCTGTGTCTGTCTTTGTGCCCGTCATTTTGTCTGTCTTCGTATCTCTCTCTATAACCAGGCAGTAGTTCATGTACTTGCCGATTTGCATCGTTACAATAATTCAGAAAAAAAAAGGAACGAACGAACGAACAAATAAACAAATAAACAAACACGCAAACTTCAAGCTTTCGGACCACCACAAGGTGGCGAAACCTCTCTTCCCGGAAGGACGATGATGACTATCCTCCTCCTCCTCCTCCTCCTCTATCATCATCATCAGCAGCAGCAGCATTATTCCAATTATGGTTATTATTATTATGATTATGACGATGATTAATATGATACCATTATCATTATTATTATGATTATCATCATTATTTCACAGTCCCATCGAGCCGAGTCGTACTGTAATTGCTTTAACCCTTTGACTGCCCTACCCTATCCACCAGTTGCAAAAACTTAACTCTTTGACTCCCTCACCCTATCCACCAGCTACCTGCAGGAAGTGAAAGGGTTAAGGTTTTGTTTTGGTAGCATGGTTGACAATGCAGATTGCTGGTGGACAGGGCGCGGGAGTCAAAGGGGTTAAAAGGCTGTGGATAGCCATTCTCCAACAAGAACTGGTGATGACAGTGAGTCGCCCTAGGTACTGATAATAGTCTGATTCCTACCTAGCTCATATCCCCATGGGGACGCCAGGGGCTCTTTCAGTATAAATAGCATTCCCACGTTCTGGAAAGTCTGAGATAAGACTTTCCTCTTTTCTGTCACTCTCTTTGTTTCTGCCTTGTTCCTTTGCTTTCTGTCATCTCTTTCTATCATTTTCTGCCTTGCTGGTCCATTCACCTGTAGATGTTGAATAATGTCTTTATGCTTTCTCTTACTTACTTAAGATAGGTGACTGGTTGATTATATGCATTCATTACATTTTTGGCTCTAAGGAAATGCGATATACAGAAACTAAGGGTAACTAAGGATATTTTTTTAAAGATATGTTCTAGATCTAATGTCCTTGGTCATGTTTACATTTGTAGTCAAGTTTGTTCTTCCAAACCCTCTGATGATAATCTGAACGGAATGGTCATTGCCAGGGGCATATCCTTAGATTATGTGCACGAATGCATAGAAATGTGTAGTTAATTTCCTTTTCCAGGTGTCTTTTTTAAAATTTGTTATTAGGCTTAGAGCACATTCTGAGATGGCTATAGTCCTGCTGTGTGGCTCTGTGCAGTCGGCTGGGCTTTAAACGATAATTTTAGAAACAGTGGCTAATTCATGTCTTAATGACATAGACTTTAAAGGAAGAAAATCTTGCGAAGGCTTGGTATCATATCTCGAATGTGTACGTACATGTACATATTCTGTCTTTCCTCTTGGTAAGTTTGGAAGCGCATCTTTCTCGCGTGATTGCGTCCGGTTGTTCCCGCATTTTTTTCGCACTATTTCCTCAGCAATTTTGTCCAGAGTGACGGTAGAGAACAGTTCAGCACGCCTCTTTCGATCATGCGACTCTGTTCCTTCAGGTCATGGTTGATACATGTGCGTAAGCAAGATGTCTGCTGCATCACCCAAAATACCAACCAACCACTGGCCGGTTCGGTTTGAGCTGTCGGTTTGAGATGTGGTCGCATGTGCCCTAAATGACATAGACTTTGAAAGGAGAGAATCTTGCGATGGCCTGACCATCCTGCACATTTCCCAACCCCCCCCCCCCCCCCCCCCGTCATGTCTCTGAAGGGAGAGAATCTTGCGATGGTATGACCATCTTGCACCCTTTCCCCAACCCCGCCCCCCTCCTGTCTCTGAAGGGAGATAATCTTGCGATGGCATGACCATCTTGCACCCTTTCCCCAAACCCCGCCCCCCTCTCCTAGTCTCTCCCCCCCACCCTGCCCAACTTCTGGGGCTGTTCCCTGCGGCTTACAAGCGCTGACGGTAAGATTTGTAGTAATAGTGGTGATGGTGATGGTGATGGTAATGGTGATGATGATGGTGGTGGTGATGGTGGTGGTGATGGTGGTAGTGGTGGTGATAGTGATGGTGATGGTGGTAGTGGTGGTGATAGTGATGGTGATGGTGGTGATGGTGGTGGTGGTGGTGGTGGTGGTGATGGTGGTGGTGGTGGTAGTGATGGTGGTGATGATAGTGGTGGTGGTGGTGATGGTAGTAGTGGTGGTGGTGATTATGGTGATAGTGGTGATGGTGGTGGTAGTGATGATGATAGTGATGGTGGTGATGGTGGTGGGGTGTGTGGTGATGGTGGTGGTGGTGATGGTGGTGGTGGTGGTGGTGATGGTGGTGGTGGTGGTAGTGATGGTGGTGATGATAGTAGTAGTGGTGGTGGTGATGGTAGTGGTGGTGATTATGGTGATAGTGGTGATGGTGGTGGTGGTGGTGGTACTGATGGTGGTGATGGTAGTGGTGGTGGTGGTGATGGTGGTGGTGGTGGTGGGGTGGTGGTGGTGGTGGTGGCACAGAGAGGCAACAGCTGCCTGTATCCTCACTGACTGACTGACTGACTGCCTTGTGTGAAATAAAAGGTCGGTGCAACCTGAAGGAGAAAACGGCTTTCCACTCCAGAGTGCTCTCCTCTTGTCTTGTCTTACAGGACGCATCTGTTACCAGAAGGAGAGGGGGGTGGTTTGTGTGTGTGTGTGTGTGTGTGTGTGTGTGTGTGTGTGTGTGAGGGGGGTATGTGTGTGTGTGTGTGTGTGTGCGTGTGTGGTGGGTATGTGTGGTGTGTGTGTGTGTGGGGAGGGGTATGTGTTGTGTGTGTGTGTGTGTGTGTGTGTGTTTATGTTTCTTTGTTTATGTGTTCGTTTGTGGGTATGTGCGCGTGTTGTGTTTGTGTGTGTTGTGTGTGTGTGTGTGTGTGTGTGTGTGTTGTGTGTGTGTGTGTGTGTGTGTGTGTGAGCATGTGTATATGTGTATTATTGTTGTTGTTTTTGTTCTTCTTCTCCTCCTCCTCCTCCTCATTATTATAATTATTATTATTATTACTACTACTACTATTACTATTATCATTATCGTTGTTGTTGTTGTTATTGTTATTATTGTTACTGTTACGATCATTTTTCTTCTTCTCCTTTTTCTTCTTCTTCTTATTATCATTGATGATGATGATAATAATAATAATTATCGTTTTTGTTGTTTAAAGCCCAGCCGACTGCGTAGAGCCATATCAGGGCCGTAACCATCTCAAAACATACACAACACATAGTTGATCCTGAAAAAAAGCACTAGGAATTTTAACAAATCTGATATACATATATAAACATAACTAAGGACATTAAAATATACATACAAACAGGCCTAAATCACCTAAAATTGCTTTTGCACATCACATTTCCTTAGACCAAAATGTGCATTTAGTTGCCGCATCCAAACATCAACCCTAACAGTATGTAAAGTTTTATTCAACACATACAGGTGAACGGACCAGCAAGGCAGAAAATAATAGAAAAATATGACAGAAAGCAAAGGAGCAAGACAGAAACAAAGAGAGTGACAGAAAAGAGGAAATTTCTAGCACAGAATTTCCAGAAGATGGAGGGATACTATTTATACCGAAAACGCTCCCGCCACCCCCTCCTGGGAAACATACATATTTTCACACAGACATCCACAATGCACGTAGGCCTATTAGAATATATATATATACGAACTTTACCAATAGTGACGTTAATAACAAAACTACGACATATATGACGCAAAAGGCAACATCAATTTACTTTAATTCTCTGACCAAATAGATTGGTATCTCTAAAAGGTCAGATATATGATATAAAGGCAGTTCTTTCAAAATATCTTGGTATTTTTCATTACAAATGTAAGGACAACCAGAACACATTCTGCTGGTCATGATATTTGGATGGTATAAATTCTTTCCTTGGGTTAACGAGCTTTGGACAGCTTATGAAAAATGAAGTTTCTCGTTGTATCGAAACGCATTCTGATATACCAAACCTAAAGTTTGTCAGCGCATCCTTATGATATACGTTCATTTTTGATGTTATGTATAAATCAACATCGCAATTCATTTAGTATGCTATGAAACCGAAATCTATCATTATCATCAGCATGCACTTTTCAGCATAGCCTCTTTATATCAGTCAGTCTTTGAATAACTCATCATCATCATGTGCCCTGCTACATGGCTTTGGCGATCATGGCCCTCCGTACGAATCTATCCTTTGTCGTTGTAAGTACATCTCCTACCCTCTCTGTCCTCAGCCACTCCAAAATTTTCTCCCTGGGTCTACCTGGTGTTCTCTTTAATAATTATACATAAACAAAAAATACACCTAGCACCTGTAGATTTAAAAAAAATATACGAAAACCCATTCATATGCAGGGATTTTAGTCATCCTGTTTCCCTGATCCTATTCAAAAATTACAAGCTTTGACTCGTCATCTGAGTTCTTTCAGCTAGATTAGTCTCTACAATATCTCCTGCAGCTGACTACAACATCTACACAGATTTGAAACATCGAACGTTCTCCATTCATTACATCAGTTTGGAATTTTTATGTTGAAACTGATATGTCGCTTTACTGCACAGAGAGAGAGAGAGAGAGAAGAGAGAGAGAGAGAGAGAGAGAGAGAGAGAGAGAGAGAGAGAGAGAGAGAGAGAGAGAGAGGTGAGTGAGTGAGAAAGGGAGAGAGACAGAGAGAGAAAGAAAGAGAGAGAGAAGGGGAGGGAGCGAAAGAGAGAGAGAGAGAGACAGAGACAGAGGCAGAGACAGAGAGACAGACAGAGAGATAGATAGATAGATAGATAGAGTAGAAGAGACAGACAGACAGATAGACAGACAGACAGACAGAGACAGAGACAGACAGACAGAGACAGAGAGAGACAGAGGGTGAGAAAAACAGAGAGAGAGAGAGAGGAAGAGGAAGAGGAAGAGAGAGAGAGAGAGAGAGAGAGAGACAGAGACAGAGACAGAGAGAGAGAGAGAGAGAGAGAGAGAGAGAGAGAGACAGACAGACAGATAGAGAAACAGACAGAGAGGCATAGGCAGAGAGAGAAAGACAGAGAAACCGAGAGGGAAGGGTGGGGGGTGGGAAGGTAACGGAGGGAGGAATTGCAGCAACAACAACCGATGACGAGTCAGGTGCAAAGGTCATCAGATGTACCCAGAAACGCGTGATGACCTAGATACGACTGCACTCGACCTGATGCACATACGGGTAGGCTTCCCCTCCTAGGCACACCCGGGGTGCACTTTTGTAGGGAGATAAGGTGTTTTTCGTTTAGCTGTATACGCGCTGACCCAAATACCTGTCACACGAATGAATGAACATCTGGAAAAACAAGACGAGAGGAGACAGAGAAAGTTATGCTTCATATTTTTGATGCAGAGGGTTGCCTTGCTCTCGCCCACCCCCACCCCCCCTTCTCTCTACCTCCCCCCCCTCTCTCTCTGTCTTTGCTTCTGTCTGTTTCTCTCTCTCTCTTTCTCTGTTTTTACTTCTCTCTCTCTCTCTGTTTTTGCTTCTGTTTCTCTCTCTGTTTGTTTTTGTTTCTCTCTCTGTCTCTCTGTTTTTGCTTCTCTCTGTCTGTCTGTCTGTCTGTTTGTTTTTGGTTCTGTCTTTTTCTCTCTCTCTCTCTCTCTGTTCTTGCTTCTGTTTCTCTCTGTCTCTCTCACTCTCTCTTGCTTCTGCCTGTTTCTCTCTTTCTCTCTCTCTCTGTCTCTGTCTGTCTGTCTGTCTCTCCCTCCCTGTCTTTCTCTGTCTGTCTCTCTGTCTGTCTCTCCCTTTCTCTCTCTGTCTCTGTCTCTCTCTCTCTCCTTGTTTGCCAGTTACACGCGCTTATAAACACAGACACACGCACACACACAAGCAAGGAAGCAAGCGCACACATCCACAGACATGCACGCTCGCACAGACGTAAAGACACGCACACTCACACACACGCACGTACACACACACACACGCGCATGCACATAATACTCACACAGACACACACATACGCACGCACGCATGCAAACACACACGCACGCACAAATATCCACACACATACGCGCGAGCACGCACGCATATTACACATTGAAACACTTAAACACGCACGCACACGAATGCGCACGCACGCACGCGCGCTCGCGCGCACACACACACACACACACAAAACACACACGCACACACCGACATAACCTTCACCCACCACCACCACCACCAGTACATCATACACACGCACATGCTCGCGTTCGTGCACGTTCGCGCACTGCATCACACGACATGTGAGAACCACACACGCGGGTGCCATGAGATCACACAGAAAGTGCCAAAGATACTGCTTTTGCCCCTCCCTCTCATCTCACCCCCCCCCCAATGTCTGGCAGAGGTAGGGGGAGAGGGAGAGGAGAGGGAGAGGGAGGGGGTGATTAAAAAAAAAAAAAAAAGGACGCGAGATTGTCAAGCCGCACTAACTTCTCTTTATCTTACAAACCCATAAATACCTGTATTAGACGGTAGATGAACTAAGAGGAGAGAGAGAGAGAGAGAGAGAGAGAGAGAGAGAGAGAGGAGAGAGAGAGAGAGAGAGAGAGAAGAGAGAGAGAGAGAGAGAAAGAGCACAGGAAGATCAACCATACAACAGCGTCTGCTAACGCCCTATCGGTATACTCAGCCCTATCGGTATACTCAGCCCTATCGGTATACTCAGCCCTATCGGTATACTTAGCCCTATCGGTATACACTATCGGTATACTTAGCCCTATCAGTATACACAGCCCTATTGGTATACTTAGCTATCGGTATACTCAGCCCTATCAGTATAAACAGCCCTATCGGTATGCTCAGCCGTATCCGTATACTCAG
>JAPXFY010000014.1:63914435-63934435 GCA_030674185.1 Monoplex corrugatus
GGCTGTAGCAAAACGTGATCAGCTCGCAGCCAAGGACGTTGCAGCGTTCCCTAAATCTATGGAAAGCCATTAGAAACCGAACGGATTATCTCCGAATTTCGTTGGCAAATTCAGATTTCTTTGCGACAGTTGCAGTTTTCGGATCACGTTAATTTTCTTCTTCTTTCTTTTTCTATTTTTATTTCCCCAACAAGGTTTCCTTTCAAGAACCATCTGAATTTCACGGTGACCAATGACGTGCATATAGTTGAGTGCGTTGTGGACAAGTGGTAATGTATTATTCTATTCTATATTCTTCTGTATTATTATTCTTCAATTATTCTGTTGAGGTAACGAAATTACTATTGCTTTATTGAACGTAATTGTAGCTTTAAAGTGCCAAATATTGATAAATCTAATATTACATTTACGCTGTAGCACTCGTCTCTGGCTCCCTGCAGTCAGAAGTGCTGACAAAATTTTGAATTATGACGAGATACTGAGTGAGCTACCAGTGGTAGCTGCACACAAAAAGGGTAACAATTGTCCTTATTGTAAATTTAACCCCCAAAATCTATAAAATTAGGATAGTGCTGTGGTCTTACCAGGCTTGCTGTCGTCACGGGTTCATGTGATTTTCTGCAAAGAGTTTTGGATCTTTCTTTGAAACGACTATATGTGTGCGCTTGTTCTCTTTGTGATGACCATGGTTCATTACAATGGTGGTTCTACTTCAGTGCCAACACTAACCCTAAGCTTTAATTTAACCCTAACTGTAACCCTTATGTTCCTCTCTAAACCTTTTCCTAACCTTAACCTTAACTCCTATACACCAAGCCCCAATCCTATCCTTAGCCATTATTCTAACACTTACCACTGATGTGAATGGAACTGAATGTTCCGATAAACTCACAGTTAAAGCCACTATAGCAAGTAGTTCGCCACGTATCGAACCTGGGACATATCGAACCTGGGACGTATCGAACCTGGGACATATCGAACCTGGGATATATCGAACCTGGGACGTACCGAACCTGGGACGTGTCGAACCTGAGACTAATCGAACCTGAGACGTATCGAACCTGGGACATATCGAACCTGGGACGCAACGAACGTGGGACGTATCGAACCTGAGGCGTATCGAACCTGGGACGTATCTAACCTGGGACGCATCGAACGTGAAACGTATCGAATCTGGGATGTATCGAGACTAGGATGTATCGAACATGGGACGTATCGAACCTGGGACGCATCGATCCTGGGACGTATCGAACCTGGGATGTATCGAGACGTATCTCTCTGGGTAGAAGCTGCTTAGAGCCGAAAAATTCCGCAATAAGTTTTGAACGGACTGATGGGGATTCGAATCCACGAACTTCCAGTCAGTAGTCCGTTACGCTAACCACTACAACACGGCGGCTGGTTCTTCCTTGATATTCTTGTCATGGACCCTTTTGGACACCGGTGGTTCACCATACATCCGGGCCTGTACGTGTTCCATTCACAGCCAGGTGGCTGCAGAACCGTCACCAGGTGGCGCCTGCCTGCCAGCATCAGTGGCGCCACCACACGCGACAGAAGGCGGGCTTGTGTCCAAACTGTTTACGTGTCACCGGAAATGGACAGCGTGTGCTCCGCGTGGAGCGCTCTGGCGGCGAAGATCAGAAGGAACAGTTGGACGGCAAGATGGGATCTGCGGTTGTCTGTCTTCACGTCTGTTTTCGCTCGAGTTCTCACGCTGCTGGAAGGGGAAGCGAACGATTCAGCTGGGCGCAAAGCGTGTGTGTGTGTGTGTGTGTGTGTGTGTGTGTGTGGTGTGTGTGTGTGTGTGTGTGTGTGTGTGTGTGTGTGTGTGTTGTTATTGTTATCGTTGTTTAAAGCCCAGCCGACTGCGTAGAGCCATATCAGGGCTATGACCGCTTGAAAACATATAAAACTTAAACAGGAATAAAAAGAAGAAGAAGAAGAAGAAGAAGAAAAAAAAAGAAAATTAAGTACGCATATCAGTGCATTCGCACACATAATCTAAGGACATGCCCCCGGCGTTGACCACTCTGTCCAATGTATCCCGCAGAGGATTAAAAAACCCCAGATACACCTGATTACAAATTTAAGCCAAAACATATATAAAAACGGGCCTAAATTACCTGAAATTCCTTCCGCATATCTCACCTCCCTAGAGCCAAAAATGCACTTAATACATGTACCCAATTATCAATCCTAAGAGGAAGTACGTAAGACTTTATCGAACACATACAGGTGAATGGACCAGTATGGCAGAAAATGATAGGAAGAAAAGACAGAAAGCAAAGGAGGAAGAAAGAAACAAAGAGAGTGACAGAAAAGAGGAAATTTCTTGCACAGAATTTCCAGAAGGTGGGGATAGTATTTATACTGAAATAGCCCCCAGCATCCCCACGGGGAGAGCAGAGAGAGAGAGAGAGAGAGAGGAGAGAGAGAGAGAGAGAGAGAGAGAGAGAGAGAGAGAGAGAGAGAGTGGTGTGTGTGTGTGTGTGTGTGTGTGTGTGAGAAGTGTTTCTTCAAAGATATATGGATTTAGCAATATTTCATTAAAGATATTGACTTGGCCGTATTCCATAAAAAATGTGTGGACAAGATTGTATTTCATAAACGACATTTCGTCAAAGATGTATGGACGAAGTAATATTTAATCACAGACGAATTGACCGTCAGCCTGGAATAGACTTCCGCTACCCTTTCTGCTTTTAAATCCACCTCTTTTCCCACAATGAATTCTACAACTACTTCTTTCCCTTGGATTGTGTATTAAATATTGTAAGGTGGTCTTTGTCGATTGCATGCGTATGCCTGGTGCGTGAGTGCGCTTTGATTTTAATTGTCAGGATCTGGCGCCGTATAAATACTGTAATTATTGTTATTATTATAAAGATGTATGGAGTGAATGATGAGACAATATAGTCCCAAGATAAAGCCGGTTTGCAATGGCTTACACCACGAGATATTACCATTGCTTATAGTTGGAGAAATCACGAATATTTTTCTACATACAGCTATCATATACTCATTAACCCTTTCACTCTCTCACCCCATACGCCAGCTGCAAAAACTTGGCCCTTTCACTCCTTCATCCTATCCACCAGCTTCCTGCAGGGCTATAACCGTTTTCAAACATACACAATACTTCAACAGGAAAGAAAAAGGAAAAGAAACTTAAGTACACATATCAGTGCATTCGCGTACATAATCCAAAGAGATGCCCCTGCGTTGATTACTCCGTCCAATGCATCGCACATAGGATTAAAAAAACATACCTGAATACAAATTTAAACAGAACTAAGGGCATAAAACATGTATAAAAACATGGCTAAATTACCTGAAATTGCTTCCGCATATATCATTTCCATAAAGCTAAAAATGCACTTACTACATGTACCCAACTATCAATCCTAAGAGAAATTGCGTAAGACTTTATCGAACAAATACAGGTGAATGGACCAGCAAGGCAGAAAATGATGAAATGACAGAAAGCAAAGGAACAAGGCAGAAACAAAGCGAGTGACAGAAAAGAGGACATTTCTAGCACAGAATGTCCAGAAGATGGGGACATCATTTGTACTGAAAAAAACCCGGCATCTTCATGGGGGGCAGGGGTGGGCGGGGGTGGGCACAAGTACCTAAATCCTCTGTTTAGCTCTCGTCTTCAAACCACCTAGTTTGTCCGTTTGACATTTTGTGCATGTCGCTGTATCACTGCAACAGAACAGTTACTACAGCCTTTGGCATTCAATGGTATTTGGGTTTCCTTGCCTTTCCGATCAGTGTTTGGTGCGAATACAAGTGTGTGTGGAAATTCAGTCTTTGTCTTGGTAGGGTGTGTCAGCATCCACTGACTTCAAAGCCAGGAGCTGTCGGTGCCTTCTCTTTCAGGGATCCAAGGAACCAGCCTTTCCAGGTTGTATGATCTGTGATGGAGTCAGGTGCAAAACGATGCTTTTATTTGGGTAAGGTAATAATAAGCCCCCATAGGTCTCTGCCACCTCACTCCCCTACGACCCCAGAGTTATGGAACTATCTAGGTAGACCTCAGGACCTGGCCAGCTCATGGCTTTTTGTGCAGGCTTACGGCTTGTGCCACATTGATCATATGACTGTGACGTTAGTGCATAATTATGGAATTCATTCCGAGCACGGAGACGTCATCTTGAGAAACTGAAAATGAAACAGCCCTCAAATTGAAATGGGGAATGAAATGATGAAACGATAACTAGCTAATTATTGAACGGACCATTCATATTCAATATTTCATTCATTTCTTTTATCACTGTGGATTTACCATAAGAAACTCAGGCTGCTCTCCCCTTTGAGAGCGCTTCGCCGCAGTGCAGCGCCACCCAATCTTTTTCTTACCAAGACTTCAGAAAGGCAAGAAGGCTAAACGGCCTTGAAAGGGAGGGACCCGGAAAATCAACCTGTCTCTCCTATATTTTATATCAGGCGAATGCCCTCTCTTCACGATTTTCAACTGCTGTGGGATCTTCATGCACACGGGTCCGACTCGTTTTTAGTCCCCGTCCGAAGGACTGGGCGATCAGTTTTTTTTAATTTTCTGGTCAAACTGAAGATAAAAATCGAGGCCTCAACAGGGAAACGAACCCTGCAACCTGGAGTTTAGTTTTTGCCATGGAAACGTCAGAATCATTCTGCCACTCTTCGAATCGGTTCTATGAAAACATTTGTGATTAGATTGCTATTGCTATTGTCGTTTAAAGCACAGCCGACTGCGTACAGCCATATCAGGGCTGTAACTGTTTCAAAACATACATAATCTCAACAGGAAAAAAAAAAAAAATGAAAAGAAACTTAAGTACATATAGTAATGCATTCGCACACATAATCTAAGGACATGCCCCTCGCGTTGACCACTCCGTCCAGTTTATCGCACAGGGGATTTAAGAACCACACCCGAACACTAATTTAAGCATACCTAAGGACACCAACACATATGTAAAAACGGGCCTAAATTATCTAAAATTGCTTTCGCATATCTCACTTGCCTAGAGCCAAAAATGCGTTGAATACATGTACTCAATTATCAATACTAAAAAAAAAGGTACGTAAGGACCTTATCGAACACATACAGGTGAATGGACCAGCAAGGCAGAAAATGACAGGAAGAAATGACAGAAAGCAAAGGAACAAGGCAGAAACAAATACCAGTGACAGGAAAGAGGAAATTTCTAGCACAGAATGTCCAGAAGGTGGGGGATACTATTTATACTGAAAGAGTCCCCGGCATCCCCACGGGGGGAAATTGTGATTAGATAAGTCATAGGCATTTCAACCAGGTAACGTGTGAGCCCCTTTGGGAGTACAGAGAAGCCAGAATACCTCGAAAATGTCAAAATGTCACAGGCTGCACGGAGCATCCTCGCAGCGGGTGCAGCCACCAAGAGAAAATGCCAGGTAGCAAAACAAGTGATGTGGGTGGAAATAGCACAAACCATGACGTACTTTTGTGTAAAACCGGGCCAACAACTTGTAGGTCAGGTCAGCTTGACCCAGGATTAACCCTTTGACCCCTGAAAACCCTTCCACAAGCGCAAAAAAATTAACCCTTTGACTCCCGCACCCTATCGATCAAGTGGAAAACTTAACCCTTTGATTCCCGCACCTATCCACCAAGTGGAAAAACTTTAACCCTTTGACTCCCGCATCCTATCCACCAAGTGAAAAAAATTAACCCTTAGACTTCGGCACCTTATCCATTAAGTGAAAAAAAAAACTTAACCCTTTGACTCCCTCATCCTATCCACCAGCGTCTTTGCAGGCACCTGGTGGATAGGGTGAGAGAATCAAAGCCTTAAGTTTTTGCTTTGCTAGCATGGTTGACAATACAGGATGTTGATGGACTGGGTGCAAGAGTCAAAGGGTTAAAATGTATACATGCTGAAGTACATGTATGTTGACAGAAGAAGACATTTCAGGAACTGACAAAGTATTTGAGTTTTGTTCTAGACGGAATATGTTATCAGGAGAAATGGACACACTTGCACTTCTTTAACAATTCAAAACGAAACACATGAAAGAAAAGAAACATATAAAGAGAGAAGTATGTCCGTGATAGAAAAAAACGGGGTCAAGGTCTCTGTAAGTGTGTAAGTGTTTTCATTTGTTATACAGTCATGGTGATATACAGGGGGGGGGGGGGGGGAGGTGGGGTGGGTGCAAAAGTAGGTATACAGTTATGAAAAAAGAAAACACGTACAATACTCATTACATATATTATACAAACAAACGAATATTGCATATATATACATGTAATAACAAGCACAGCCTTAATCCCTCAGATACTCAAAACTGCTTGACGTCGGTATTCACACACTCCTCTAATCGAGAGCGGAATTAAGCATTATAATAATGATGTGATACTTACTGTATACCTACTTTTGCACCCCCCCCCCCCCTGTATATATAATTTTTATCATTTGGTATAGAGTCATTATGATAATTATTTTTAAATCTTATCATTAGTTATAGAGTCGTGGTGATCTGTTTTTCATTTTGAGACCAAGACTAGTCATGTAAGAAGGAACCTTTTGAATAATTTCCCCGAAACAAGAGAGAGATACCTCCCCCCTCCCCCCTCCCCCCCCCCCCCCAACGGTTGACGTTATTAGTTAAAAGCCATTTTCAAAATTGTGTCGTTGCTTGCATGCTGTTTTTTTTTCTTCTTCATGTTTTCATAAGCCAGCCACCGACATAAGTTACATGATCTTTAATTAACATGCGTAATTGACATTCTGTATGCATCTACACAAGCAGGATTTTTGAGCACTTGCAGGCCTGTATACATGTTAATCTGGGAGATCGGAAAAATCGCCTCCCTTTACTCACCAGGCGGAGATGTCAAGGCGGATCGAACCCAGGACCTTCTGAATGCAGGTCCCAAGTTTACCAACTTGACTACCGACTACCCACACCCCCGGGGGTGGGGGTGGGCAGAGAAACGGGACGGAGAGAGAGAGAGAGAGAGAGAGAGGGAGAGAGAGAGGGAGAGGGAGGTAAGGGAGAGAGAGATAGAAGGAGAGACAGAGAGAGAGAGAGAGGGAGAGAGACAGAGAAAGAGAAGGGAGAGAGATAGAAAGAGAGAGAGGGAGATAGATATATATAGAGAAAGAAAGATAGATAGATAGATAGATACATAGATACATAGAGAGAGAGAGAAAGAGAGGGAGAAAAGGAGAGAGAGAGGGAGAGAGAGGGTGGGGGGAGGGGAGGGAGGGGAGAGAGAGGGAGAGATCGAGAGAGAGAGAGAGTGAGAGATCGAGAGAGAGAGAGAGAGAGAGAGAGAGAGAGAGAGAGAGAGAGAGAGAGAGAGAGAGAGAGAGAGAGAGAGAGAGATGTAGACCTATCACATTTTTTTTTGTGAGTCGTCTTTCAGTCACTTTTCCCCCTTCTCATGGATGGGGATGTACACAATAAAACGACGCCAACTTGTCTACGGAACAGCTGACAGTGTATCTCGCCAGTCGTCAGCTGTTCCCCCACCCACCCCCATCCCCATCCCCACCCCCCACACCCACACCCGCCTGTTGCCCTGTGGGTGGTCCGATGGTCTGATACTACTGCTCTGTACACCGACCACAAAGCGAGCTGGTCATGTGATGACAAGGCTCGAGGATCACGTGCCCTGACAACAGACACCTGGTCCCCACAACAGACAATAGAGAAGATCCCAGGGCAGATGCCAGCAGAACAGAACTGTCTGGTCCCTGCCTTCTTGATTCCTTTTGTGTTAGACAAGTCTCGGCATTCACCCTCTTGATACGTGGAGCACAATGTTCAGCACCAGAAACAACCACATTAGATATCTACCACACCGTATCGTCATATCTGGAATTGAGTAGGGTTGTGTGTGTGTGCAGAAGAAGCCAGTTTAGGATTGAGTAGGCTCAAATGTGCGAAAGAAGCCAGTCTGGAATTCGGTAGGTTCAGACTGTGCAAAAGAAGAGTCTGGTATTGAGTAGGTTCAGGTGTGCAAAAGAAGTTCGTTTACGATTGAGTAGGTTTAGGTGTGGCCAAAGAAGCCAGTTTAGTGTTGAGTAGGCTCAGATCTGCAAAAGAAGCCAGTCTGGTATTGAGTAGATTCAGGTGTGCAAAAGAAGTTTGTTTACGATTGAGTAGGTTTAGGTGTGGCCGAAGAAGCCAGTTTAGTGATGAGTAGGCTCAGATCTGCAAAAGAAGCCAGTCTGGAATTAGGTAGGTTCAGGTGTGCAAAAAAAAAAGAAAGAAAAAAAGTCCGTTAACGATTGAGTAGGTTTAGGTGTACCGAAGAAGACAGTTTAGTGTTGAGTAGGCTCAGGTGTGCAAAAGAAGCCAGTCTATAATTGGGTAGGTTCAGGTGTGCAGAAGAAGCTGGTCTGGAATTGGATAGGTTCAGATGTACAAAAGAAGCCGGTTTGGAATTGGGTGGGTTCAGATGTGCAAAAGAAGCCAGTCTGGAATTGGGTAGATTCAGGTGTGCAGGGGAAGTCCGTTTAGGATTGAGTAGGTTCAGGTGTGCAAAAGAAGACAGTTTGGAATTGGGTAGGCTCAGATGTGCAAAAGAACCAAGTTTACAGTTTAGTAGGTTCAGATGTGCAAGAGAAGCCAGCCTGAAATTGGGTAGGTTCAGGTGTGCAAAAGAAACCAGTTTACAGTTGAGTAGTTTCAGGTGTGCAAAAGAAGCCAGTTTAGATTGAGTATGCTCCGGCGTGCTAAAGAAGCCAGTCTGGAATTAGGTAGGTTCAGGTGTGCCGGAGAAGCCAAATAGTGTTGAGTAGGCTCAGGTGTGCAAAAGAAACCAATCTGGAATTGGGTAGACCCAGGTGTGCAAAAGGAGACAGTCTGGAATTGGGTAGGTTCAGATGTGCAAAAGAAACCAGTCTGGGATTAGGTAGACTCAGATGTGCAAAAGAAACCAGTCTGGAATTGAGTAGGCTTAACTGTGCAGAAGAAGCCAGTTTACGATTGAGTAGATTTAGTTATGCCGAAGAAGCCACTTTAGTGTTGAGTAGGATCAGGTGTTCACAGGATCCTGTGTGCAGAAGAAGCCAGTATAGGTTTGAGTAGGATCCTGTGTGCAGAAGAAGCCAGTATAGGTTTGAGTAGGATCCTGTGTGCAGAAGAAGCCAATATAGGTTTGAGTAGGATCCTGTGTGCAGAAGAAGCCAGTATAAGATTAAGTTGGCTCAGATGTGCAAAAGAAGCCAGTTTACAATTGAGTAGGTACAGGTGTGCAAAAGAAGCCAGTTTGCAATTGAGCAGGCTCAGATGCAAAAGAGAAACCAGTTTACAATTGAGTAGGCTCAGGCGTGCAAAAGAAGCCAGTCTGAAAGTGAGTAGGATCAGGTGTGCAAAAGAAGCCAGTCTGGAATTGGGTAGGTTCAGAAGTACAGAAGAAGCCAGTTTAGGATTGAGTAGGCTCAGATGTGCAAATAAAGCCAGTCTGAAACTGAGTAGGTGAAGGTGTGCAAAAGGTCAGTTAGCTTTGAGTAAGCTCCTGTGTTCAGTAGAAGCCAGTTTAGGATTGAGTAAACTAAGGTGTGCAAAAGAAGGCAGTCTGGGACTGAGTATGCTCAGGCGTAGAAAAGAAGCCAATCCGGGATTAGGTAAATTCAGGTGTACAAAAGAAGTTCGTTTACGATTGAGTAGGTTTAGGTGTGCCGAAGAAGACAGTTTGGTGTTGAGTACGTTCAGACGTGCAAAAGAAGCCAGCATGGGACTGAGTAGTCTCAGGTGTGCAAAAAAAAAAAAAAAAAAAAAAAAAAAAAGCCAGTCTGAGTTTGAGTAAACACAGGTGTGCCAAAAGAAGCAGTTGAGGAATGAGTAAGCTCAGGTGTGCAAAAGAAGCCAGTACGGGGGTATAGTTTTGAATAAGGTCCTGTGTTCGGCAGAAGCCAGTATAGACTAGTATTGAGCAGGCTCAGGTGTGCAAAAGAAGCCAGTTAAGCTTTGAGTAATCTCTTGTGTTCAGTAGAAGCCATAAGCTCTTGTGTTCAGTAGAAGCCAGTTTAGGATTGAGAAGACTAAGGTGTGCAAAAGAAGCCAATTTCGAGTTGAGTAGGCTTGGGTGTGCAATAAATGCAGTGCAGGTTTGAATAGGCTCAGGTCTGCAATTTAGGTTTGAGTAAGGTACTGTGTTCAGATGAAGAAGTCAGTTTAAGATTGTGGGCTCAGGTGTTCAGAAGAATGACAATTTTCTCGCTGATTCTGCTCTGCTAAAGGTACTACGTTTCACTTTGAGATCTTTCCGTAGTTTCTCTAGCCCTTGCTCCTCAAGTTCTGGAGCAGTCTTCATTTGTTTCCTTAGTATCCTTTTCTTCCTTCTGATCTCTGCATTTGATGCTTACGTCTGGATTTCTGAGGAAGAGTTTTCACGTTTGATTGCTTTGCTCCATAGGCATCCCTAAGCGTATACAACATCTCCAAAAGGGACCATGTTGTGTTCTAGGGTGCTTCTTCCTAGTAGAGTATCCGGTTTTTGGACTGTTCCTCTATCCAGCCTCTCCCATTCCTCTTTTCCACTTGCAGTTGGCAAGTTCAGTTTGTGGCACTTAGCATCAAGAGCCTGTACAAATTCTTCGTCTGAGCCATCAGTGTGGATGTCCTCAGCACTGTGGTTTGCTTCCTGGCCTTGGTTTTCCGACGTCTTGTTTGCTGGTGCAATGTGTTGCTGTTCGTTCATCACAGTGTGTGCACAGCATTTTTCGTTCTGTGGTCTTCATGCCGATCTTGGTAGAGAATCTCCTTCCTCAGATACACAGGAATTCTATTTGTGTTATTTGTTACTATATTTGTCAGTATATGTGCATACGTGTATGTATGAGTGAGTATGTATGTGTATGTATGTATGTGCGTACATCAGTCCATCCATCCTAGCACACACACACACAAACACCACAACACACACACACACACACACAACACACACACACACACACACAAATACACACACATACACACACACATACAGCACACATACACAAGCACAGCACACACACACACACACACACACACAACACACATACACACAAGAACACGCACACACACACTCATACAACACACACACACACCACACACACCCACACACACACCACAAATACACACACACACACACATACACATCCAAACTTTCACATAATGAAATATGGCGATCTGTGCAGGCTGGTTGTATTGGTTCTTTTGGTAGAGCCATGGACACAAGATCTGATATCTTGAGTTCAATCCCAGCCCGCAATATTAAAAATGGTCTCATCGCTGACCATCTGAATGTTTTCATCATTCTGGTGGTGTCAACTTAGTGTCTGATAAGTCCTGTTCCTCCACTTCCCTCTTTCAAGACTTCGCCAGCGTGTAAGGTTTTACACAGACTCAGGCCTGAGCCTGCCACGTAACTGTCGGCAGAGTTGGGTGGAGCGCATATGGAATCGTCCGAGTACGATAAATCCCTCTTGTCCAAATATCATCAGCATGTGCCCTGCCGCATGACGTTGTCCAACTTGGCCTTCCATACGAAGCTATCCCTTGTCGCTGCAAGTACATCTCCCACCCTCTCTGTCCTCATCCACTTTGCAAATCCAATTTTCTCCCCGTGTCTACCTGATGCTCCTTTTCCCTCAGCTATCCTGTTGTGACTAGGTGCTCTAATGTCTCTTGCCTCATAAAATGTCTTGTAAATGTTTCTTGTCTTTTCCTAATCTTAACGTTCTTCTTGTGTCTGCCTCCTTCAAGACTGTTTTGTTTGTTTTCTTTGCTGTCCATGGAACTTTCAGTGACCCCAATTTTGCTCTGACTTTCCACGCGTCACAACCGTACAACAGTATCGGTTCAATATATATAACACTCAAGAACTCTCTTCCTGATATTAATCGATCGGCATTTGTTGGTAAGAATGTTTTTCATCTTCTTGAATGCTGTTTTGGATTGGGCTATTCTGCTGGCTTTTTCTAATGTGCATCTGCCGTCTGGTGAGATGACTGTTCCCAGATATTTAAAACTCATCAACTTGTCTCAGTGTTATGCCATTTGCTGTTATTTTGCATGAGGGGATTTCTTGTTGTTGTTGTTTTTACTGATAACCATGACTTCAGGCTTCTTGCTGTTTAGCTCCGGCCCTTTATTGCTTTCTACTTCTATTAATTCACATGATTTGGTAAGTCTTTTTTATTTTCTGCAATTGGCACGGTCTCATCTGTGTAACGAAGGTTGTTTATTATTTTTCCTCCAACCTTTATCCCAAGGCTTTTTTTCTAGGTTCCTCATGATGGTTTTGGTGTAAAGCAAAAACAAATCTGGTGACAGAACACATACCTGCCTGACCCCTCTTTTGATATTTTGGAAGGAGCTTATATCGTTTGACCAAACACTAGACTCCAAGCACACTCCAAACTCACACAGTGAACAAACAGGAATGGATGAACAAAAAGTTTATTCACGCAATAATTAAAACACACGTAAGGGGCAGGTAAAAACTGCACAGACTTTAAATCAAATAAATTCTAATGTCTAAGATATCCAAATCAAAAGCTGCTGCGTTGTTCTTACAAATAAATTATAAATAAATAAAGAACTACCAGTCATCGAAAACCCCAAATGTACGATAGAAAACAGATTGTTCGTTTGGCAGATCTGAGTATGCAGTGTTAATAAACTTCAGTCGCACATGCATG
This sequence comes from Monoplex corrugatus, assembly GCA_030674185.1. Taxonomy (NCBI): domain Eukaryota; kingdom Metazoa; phylum Mollusca; class Gastropoda; order Littorinimorpha; family Ranellidae; genus Monoplex; species Monoplex corrugatus. The sequence goes on from JAPXFY010000014.1 coordinate 63,927,107, forward strand.
CTTATGTTTCTATTTCTGGTGTTTTTGATTAGTGAATATTCCCTAAGCTACATGACTGTAGTAACAATTATTTGTAATCAGTGGAATTTATGTCAATAAAACAAATACCACAAAATGTAAAACGTTGGCAGTCACTAGAAGTACATTGAGACTCATCACTTCTATGAACTACATTGGAAGGGAGTAGTTACTGTTTTTGCTTGGTTGTGTGATGTTTGCAGCTTTGTTGATAATTTTTATAATACTGTGGCACACGGTTCTTGAAATAAATGAATAATCTATTTCAGTTTAATGTCCAAAAGACTGAACACGTTTGAGCACAGTAAAGGCACAAAAAAAGATAAAAACAATAATCATGAATGTTTCGAAAACGAGACAGGGATCATAGAGATCTCTTGTCAGGTAAACAGAATTTTAAAAAAAAAAAAAATGTATATATATATCTATATATGTGTATATGTGTATATGTATACATGTATATATATATATACATGTATATATATATATTATATATATATATATATATATATATACAAATATATATATATATATATACAAATATATATATATAATGTATATTAAACCTACCTATACATAAATAGAAGTTTCTTTCAAAAGTTCTGACTGTGCGTATAGCATGGCATGGCACACATGTATCCAGTGTCCACTTAACTACGACTAAATAACTAACCACTAAATAGGCCTACAAACTTTCAGTTGTTGATATGATAAGATCAAGTGTTTGATCATATTTTGTGCGATTGAACGTTCATCAACAAAACAACTCAAGACATTACAATCCCCTCTCCCCAAACCAGGAGATCATCGTCTGCAAAAGTCAGGTCATATAAAACAGGCAATAAAAGGTTACATAGATACAAGCATTACCCCCCAAAAAAATAGTACAAGGTATTGAACTATGTAAGCAAAAGCCAAAACGCTTTGCCAGTAGGTCGAAATAAACGGTAGAATAACATTAAAATTTGAGTATGGTCACTCAAATGGTCAGTAGGATACCTGATGCACTTTAAGTATCTTCTCCGCAAGGTTGTCGTTCATCGGAATGTGTTGATCAACTCGATGTTGGTTATCATGCGGCTATATGACTTTGATTTTATGTGCTTACAGAAGAATGAGTTATGAAATGAAACCATCTTGATATGATTGATACACACACATGGAAGCTCTTTTGTTTCTTGTGCTTGGAATTGGCATCATGTTAATAAGTTAATAGAAAAGTGTACACAAGATTGTTGTAATGAGTATTCATCAAGATACGTGAACAGTTTGCCTAAAATCGCTATAAGTTATAATAAAAATGTAGCACCAGAAGGTTTAGCAGATATACGATAAATATAAAAATTTACCATCACTATGATGAGAAGCAATAAATAGCCAATATATAAAGCTGGGTCAACGGGCAAATATTTACACATGGACGGAGGTTAGATGTTGAGTCACAGTCTAAAACTTGGTAGCAGCACCAAATTTGTAATAAATTATATATGCTATCAGGTAGTTGGTTAATCATAAATAAGTCTACAATTAACACAATCAAGTTGCAAATAAATAATACTGCTTCAGGGACGCTAAATAGTTTTTCTGTCTGCATCGGGATCAAAATAAATACTACGGAAGCAATGAAAGTCAAAAACAATCTGTTACAACAGATTTACACACGTAACGAGGCAATGCACACCCAAAATACCAAACTAGAAGCTGATACAAAAGCTGTCACAACGAATGGCAGTCTAAACGCTCGTTATGACAAACACTGGAAACTGAATGCTAACGTTGCAACCTCAAACAGGACAAAACAGTTTGCAACTGATTTTGAGTATATAATTCAAGGCACCAACGGTCACAAAATGGAGTACAATTACGTATTTGTCAGTGATAACAGGCACTATGTGCTATTTTGTATCAACTCAATTCAACAGTCAGCCATTATAATGATCAGATTGATATAAAAAATAGTCACTTTTTTCATCTTTGCATAGAGTAAGTAAGAGGAATCAAACGATGACAAAGATCAAGAAAGTTCAACACTAACAATATCAAAACAGTAATGTACACAAACAGAAAGGAATGCTGAGTATAAAAAGAAAATGTTGAAACATGCTCAGATAACTTGTTTGTTTAAAGAAATTGTTCTTATGTGACAAGGTATCATAGTCTATCCATAAGGACAGATGTAAGATTACAAGGACGAACCAAAACGTCTGTAATACGTTTACAATAGTGGCTAAGATATTCTTGGATAGAAATATACAAACGTTGGTGTGATGGAGATACATTTTGTTATTCAGCTTCATTCCTGATGGATAGAAAAGTTTACAGAAGAAAACCATACACTTCAGTTTCTTACATTTGTTTTCTTTTACTCTTACTCTTCATCATTTCTTTAGCCTTACCCTTCATCATATCTCAGAGATAATCCTTGAAACTACTCAAATCCAGTAAGCATACTAAAGGCTTTCAATTACAGCAATAATTTTCTGCAAAAGACACACAAAAAGAAACACTTAGTACACAATTGTTCTCTGAACATTTCACATTAAGGTCTCACTGACTGATCAGCATCCATTTACTGTTTCATTTTATGTCAACCACAAGGTTCGTCAAGGCGAAACTAAGCGATGGCGTTTAAAAAAAAAAGCAACTCCAAACGCAATGGACTACACAAAATCACGTGCCAAATCTCGTGAGCACACGAGACCAGCGTGTCAGACATGTTCACAGCACACACCAATGTAACAATGAATAGTGCACTTGGCACTCATGATTCTTGGTCCGATTGATGACAGATGAATATGAATTGCAATGACGTGAAAAGACGTGAAACATATGAATCGATTTCCCCTTTTTAAGAAATATTCAGAAGACAGTAATAAACGGGGCTGACTGGCCAAAACGGTATTTCAGGAAAAAAAAGTGGTCAAGAAAATGTTTTATACAATGTGCTGTTTGACAGATCAAAGAGACTAACGGAAGAAGAACCTTCCTTGGTAAGCTTCTCTGGCGCTGTCAACAATAGCTGATGAGTGAAGTACCATCACCATCAGTTTATGATAATAAATAAGTTCAATAACTTAGTCCTAACGAAGTGAAAAGTTCAACAAAACACTTTTGATTTCAATCACAAACAGGTATTGCTAATTCAATAGCCGATCACAAATTCTGCTGAATGCCACAATAACTTAAATGAACAGGGGAAACTTTAATAAATAAGTTCGTTTAACAGGTTTCTTCTGAGGTTGGCAAGCAATCCAATAAATTAAGAAAGTGGGATTCCAATAAATTAAAAAGTGGGATAAGTCAATTAAACGAAATAAATTAGCAACTGTACAAAACATGCAAATTAAATCACGTTTGTAACAAAGGGGTTGAGGACCAGTTGAAAACAATCAAATGAACCTTCCAACCTGAACTGCACAAAATGTACACACAAGTCTCAACAAACAAGCTTAACAGGGAAAGAAAAAAATATTCCAGTTTGCTGTTTGACTTCAATTAAGAAGTATTGCAATTAAATTAAAACGACAAAATTAAATGAAAACGTAATTTGTAGGATCATGTTCTTTTCAGATTCCGAATATCTAATGTCTAAAATAGAAAATGGCAATAAATATCATAAATAAGAGACTATACCATGCCAATTTCATTCACAATTTCGAGGAATTTGTAAAGCATCGAAGGTGTCGGAATCAAATAAAGAAGATGAACGAAATGAAAAAATAATTTGTAGGATCATGTACTTTTCAGGTACTTAATATCTAATGTCTAAAATAGAAAGTGTCAATAAATATCATAAACATACCATGCCAATTTCACTGACAATTTTGAGGAATTTGCAAAGCATCAAAGGTCCTGTTACTTCATGAATTCAACTGCTTAGAATGAAGTAATGTAAGAATTAAATAACAGAATATATGCACACAATTCTTGCTTTACAAATCTCTGTGAATTTTCAGAAGGCTATGTATCTTTGACTTTTTGTTTTTATTCATCTTAATCTTTAACTTTTATATCAGTTAAATGTGGAATTTTTGAGTATTTTCAATTGTTGAAGGGAATTGGCAGTCTTATGAAAAGAGTAATGAAATTGTGTTATGAAATGAAGTTGACATGTTAAATGACTTAATGAACGATGACAGACATGAAAAATTTGGTCCACAAATACCAAATGGTCAGACACACTGCTGCCAAAGAAACCAAAATACAAATCGCCAAAGCGGTTGTTGTATTGCTTCTATAAACTGTCAAAATGCAATGGCAACGTTTTTTGGCAAACTGGAATTCATTTTACTGAAAGTAATAGATGTTGTTCGACTCCAGGGAATACAATTGAAAATAAAACATGGACATAGATACAGGCAATGCAATACAATGGCGTGTATCAAAAATAGAGACACTAAAACCGACATTTTGGTTGTGGCTACCATACATGCGTACGCCAGTTTAACATACAGTCTTCGTACATAGAAAAAGGAGATAATTTTTTTTCTCTCCAGAAAAGCTGATTCATCTGACTCAGAAATGTTTAGAAAGCTTTTACGCATTTTGTTTTTCAACCAAAATCTTTCATGCGATGTTGTATATCTAGTATATCCCATTAAAAAAAAAAAAAAAAAAAAAAAAAAAAAAAAAAGGAAGAGCACTTTCTTGAAAGAACATGAACAAGAGCTCGAAAATGTTATCAGAATAGAGTGAAATGCAAAGGACTCGTATTCTATTTTGATTAAGTCGGTGGAAAATAAATTATTTAAGAATTGTTTCATATCCCTTCGTAAAACAACAGATCTGAGATGGGAACATGCTCTTCTGCATCTCTGAACATTTAAAGTTCAGCTGTTACAGGTGTTGTTACCAAACAGGTGCTCATGATTTGACTAAAAAAAATGATTACATGTGGTTTTACCATCACCAGACAGTCAAACATTAGCACAGTTGATTAAACATGAAATGCTGAAATATTCATATTTCAAAATGCCAAACAATCAACATGACAGTGGCAACCAAATCAACCCCTTACGTGAGCTGTGGTTCATTAAGAAGATAAATATCGTCAATATCAACACTGTACATGACAAAGGGAAGGAGAAAGAGAGACAGAGAGAGAGAGAGAGAGAGAGAGAGGGAGAGAGAGAGAGAGAAAGAGAGAGAGAGACAGAGACAGACAGACAGACAGAGAGAGAGAGAGACGAGAGAGAGAGAGAGAGAGAGAGAGACGAGAGAGAGAGAGAGAGATCAATGATAAGAACCATATCAGAAGCAAACTTTTATAACAGGTATAAATCATGAAACTGAGCAAGACAGGGTGAACGAGCAATTGAACAAGAGAAAGAGGGAGAGAGAGAGAGGGACAGACAGACAGACAGACAGACAGACAGATAGACAGACAGACAGACAGAGAAAGAGAGAGAGAGCATAAATAATAACAATAACAATTCCAGTACCACATCAATCACTGCACTGCGTCACACAGACGTAAGGTTTTCTTTATGTACAAGAAAAGCAAACACCAGGTAGATATCTGCCTTCTCCTCTCCTCCTCCCAACACACAAGCAAAACAAACCAGGCCAGCATTCCACACACAGCAAAGCATACAGTGACCATCTGATAACAAACTCCATCAGATGATCTACTTTAAGCTTTTATCACGGAGGGTAACGACATACCAGTAAACTATCGCATGTCTTTACCTTCAGTGGTAAAAGTATGTACAATCAGATTCACCTTTGCAACATCCCGGCCCCTCTCCTCTCTGCAACTCCATTTCTTCTTCCATAGGAGACATGTGATCGACCAGAGCATTAAAAAAGCATTGAAAAAAAAGAAGCTGACTAGTTACAAAAAAGATTCTGATAGATAAATAAAATAAATAAACAAATAAATAAATAAATACATACATATCAAACAGTTTTGACCACTTTTTGCATTTCTCCAGTTAATATTTCTGATAAAACGCCAGAGATTTCGTAGAGTGTTGATTTTAACATTGCAGGCCTGTGTCATGTAGTTCACTGCTTTTGGTGTGTTCCTGCTTTCTCTTTTGACGGGTATCATATCAATAAATAGATTCATGCAATTATCAAATCACATGGCTATGTCACTGTAAATATGTACAAAATCTAGTAACAACGAAATATAAATTAGGAAACAAAATCGTCTACAAATAACTTATGTTCGAAAAACCTTGTTGGTGATACCACTGGGGTTTTTGAGAGAACCAACAGCTCCACTTTCTTTTAGCATGCAGTCCTGTATAATAGAATCGGACAGAAAACCAACCAAACCACAAGAAAAGCAACTGATGATTAAGAACAATGTGTCACAACAAAACTGAAGTACACACGTTGTTCACTGCAGTCCAAGGACATTTAGACAAGACAAAGATCCTTGTAGGACCGGCAAAGATGCTATCGTCATCATCATGGTTTCTTCGTTGTCATGACTTTCCCGTCGTCAGTATCTTCCTCCTCATCACATCTTTTTCATTGTCATTGCTTTCAGCTATTGACAAACTGTCAGAATCTGCGTGGATTGCCCGCCACTTGAGATACCACAAAACATTGTTGTTCCGTTTTCTCACATCCTTCTCATGTGATTTTGATTAATAAAAAAAAGTTCAAAAGGCGAAAGTTATCGTAGGCTCTGCAGTAAGAATTGAGTGGCCTGGCTTTTTAAAGAAAGAGGAACCCAAAAAGAACCTTTGAGAAATAAAATGATAACACTTGCAAAGCCAAGCTCCAAGAATAAAACTTGAATTCTGTGTTCATGTCAGTGTTAAATCTTTGTCAGAATAGAATCTTAGCATGAGAATTTCTCATTTATCATCCCACCGCCATGCAGAAAATCGAGAAAGAAGAAAAAAGGATGTAATATGCTTCAACAAGTAGCATAAAAGTAAGAAGAGTCGATGAAAGTAGAGTGGTTGGGTGGGTTGTCTAACATTCAGCAGACACCTGCCTCCTGAGCGGCCTGAACCTCTCCCCCCTCATACAGGACGACTCTTCGTGCTTGTACAGGTAGGACTTGAGGGCGAACGCTTTGCCGCAACGACCACACACGTACGGCTTCTCCGAGCTGTGGGTCTGAATGTGGGCACGAAGGTTGGACTTGTCGGCGAAACTCTTGCCGCACTGAGGACAGGCGAAGGGCTTCTCCCCCGTGTGGGTACGGATGTGTCCTTGGAGCAACCAGGGTCTGGAGAACCTCTTGCCGCAGTGGGGACAGGCGCAGCCCTGGTTGTGCGTGCGCACGTGCATGCTGAAAGCTGGCATGGACACGTAGACCTTGTCACAGTGCGGGCATTTGCGGGCCTT
>JAPXFY010000014.1:63939435-63951935 GCA_030674185.1 Monoplex corrugatus
GACTGCTGTCATTCTGACAAAACGGACTTGTATTTTCGGGGATGAACTTCAAAGACAACATCACGTCTGCTTCAGTAGAACCGAAATGGTTGGCCTTGGTGTTGCTGCGGTCAGACTTGCATAACAGCCCGGCTATTTCCCTCAGGGTGCACTAATTGGCTGTTAGTTGTGACAAGCTGCCCCCATCTGGATCTCTTCAGCATACTGTATGTATGGACAGGGACCAGCAGTTCAGTGGTTGATATGGGTCTTAGGGGGGATGGGGGAAGCTGCCCCATCCCCCCCCAGGTCTGCCAACACCTTTCACACGGCAATGACCGCTGTCCCTTAAACAGGAAATGTTCCATTAAGTGAGTTACTCATCCCCCCCCCATCCCTTTTCTGCAGAACGTAATCAGCCATGACCATGCGTGTTTTTTTAAACACGAAGATGCTGATGTTTTGAGACACAAAGACTTAGAGTGGTAGCCTTTGTGCGAAAAACGTTACTGAGCAATGGTTATCACTAACCACTGTTCTAAGAATTGTTCGTTTTAAAACAGGTACACTTGCCTGTTTTGTTTAGATCGACAATTTAATAGTCAGGGGAAAACTTCACTGTAGCTTATTCCTACAACAGTAAAATTTCAGTATGATCATGATCGTTGCTTGAAAAATTGGAACCATACTGAAGGAAGAGGTAAAATACAAAAAAAAGACATCAACTGGAGCCAAAATAAACTTTCAATCATACTTCTACTTTCTTGAAATCGTCCTATCTTCTCCAAGACACCAAATGCCTTAAAAAGTAATTAGTGTATAAAAACGTTGAATATGCGGTCTTTGCCGTTCCACAGAATCAGAATATGCCCCCCCCCTCCACCCCGCTTATTATGACGTAAAAAGCAGATGGAAAGCTATGAAGACTAATTCACTAATTCAAACAAATCGACATATCGCTGCTTACCATCTTCTCAGTTCAATGATCTTTCTGACTCCGATTGAGGCAGAACAACAACCGAGCTAGAACAGCAACCAAACAGTTTGGCAAGACAGGAATGGTCCAGGTGCATGACAAGTCTCTATATCCTAGACATATTCTTACAATAAATTTCAAATTTACAATTTTACATGCGTTTTCACAAAAACACTCAAAACAATTCTAACATTTAGATCTAGAACGCACATAGTAGATAAAAACAATCTGTGCACCTGGGCCCAGATTTCGTCCACAAGAGTACATTCGCCATGTGTTCTTGCAAGGAACTAAAGGGAAGGGAAAAAAAAAGAAGAAAAAGAAGAAAAGAAGAGAAGGTGGGTGAGATGAAGGAAAGGGAGAGTATGAAAAGAAAACACAGCGGTGCAGTGAACAAGACACTCGTTACCAAAGCAATCAAGACGAAAGGAAGCACAGTACCACAACTTCCTCACTCCTGTTTCCCACAGAGGGGTGTATGGGCCACCTGTCTGTGGGTGAGGTTTCCCACCACAGCTGCCACAACTCTGGAAGCAGGAAAACCACTCTGCTGGCTTCATCAGCGACAGTATGACAGACGATGCAGCAGGAAGTTGAGGAACGGGGTTGGGGAAATGTGTGTGCCCGTGGGCGTTAGTCAGGATGTCCGTTTAACTTTGTGTCAGGGATGGTAATTAGGAACTGTGACGTGTACTTTTGACAGCTTCTCATTTGGACATGGGAAGGAGGATGGGATAGCCTAGTGAAAGTAAAGCACGATCGAGCGTGGTTGCCTAATTGGTAGATAACCTGATTCGTGCCTTAGTTTGAACACACCACTACAGTCGGCAAGATTGTAAAAGGCACATGTCCTTCACAGTGATATGATAATAATAATAATAATAATGATAATAATAATGATAATAATAATTACAGTATTTATATGGCGCCAAATCTTGACAATTCAAATCAATGCGCACTCACGCACCAGGCATACGCATACAATCGACAAAGACCACCTTACAATATTGAATACACAGACTGAGGGAAAGAAGTAGTTGTAGAATTCATTGTTGGGAAAAGAGGTGGGTTTTTCAATTGGATTTAAAAGCATGAAGGGAAGTAACCCAGTGAGGAAGAGGAAACTGGAGTCAGTCCTCACAATAGTGATGGTATCAATAGAAGCTGAGATCTGTAACATCTCCCTCAGAATGAGGGAAAAGTCTTTACCGCTTAATGCGAACAATAACCAATCAATGAGGGAAAAGTCTTTACCGCTTAATACGAACAATAACCAATCAATGAGGGAAAAGTCTTTACCGCTTAATACGAACAACAACCAATCAATGAGGGAAAAGTCTTTACCGCTTAATACGAACAATAACCAATCAATGAGGGAAAAGTCTTTACCGCTTAATACGAACAATAACCAATCAATGAGGGAAAAGTCTTTACCGCTTAATACGAACAATAACCAATCAATGAGGGAAAAGTCTTTACCGCTTAATACGAACAACAACCAATCAATTGGATAGATTTGGGGGAGAAGAGTTTTTTTTTTTCATTAGGAATTTATTGAACTCAGACAATTCCTCCATATGCACTCCACTCCATTCAAACCTGCAAGCAAATATCTGACACTCTCTGGCAAGATTTAGAAGTAGAGAGGGGTGCTGGATCTATGGGAAATACTGACATTAACCTTTTGACTCCTGCACCCTATCTACCAACTGCCAAAAATTAACCCTTTGACTCCCTCATCCTACCTACCAGCTTCTTGCAGGAAGCTGGTGGATAGGGTGAGGAAGTCAAAGGGTTAAGTGTTTGCTTTGCTAGCATGGTTGACAACACAGGATGCTGGTGGACAGGGTGCGGGAGTCAAAGGGTTAAGTGTTTGCTTTGCTAGCATGGTTGACAACATAGGATGCTGATGGATGGGATGCAGGAGTCAAAGGGTTAAAGTGGAAGCTAACAAGCAATCTCTCATGTGGTGGACTGGGGTTGAGCTTAATTATTAACACATGGCACCTTGAGTCCACAACTCTATGGAAAGAATGAACTAGATTCTAGCTGATTGTCAGAAACCAGATTTTTGTTTACAACAGTGGCATCTACAACTAATCCTCTGAGGAACATTAATAGGAGGAGGAGGGGGAATTAGTAAGCTTAAGTCGATGGTGAACAAGACCCTCGTTACTAAAGCAACCAAACAGAAAAAAGACCCTAATTACTAAAGCAACCAAACAGAAAAAAGACCCTAATTACTAAAGCAACCAAACACAAGAAAGACCCTCGTTACAAAAGCAACCAAACACAAGAAAGACCCTCGTTACTAAAGCAACCAAACAGAAGGAAGACCCTCGTTCTAAAGCAACCAAACAGAAGAAAGACCCTAATTACTAAAGCAACCAAACAGAAGAAAGACCCTAATTACTAAAGCAACCAAACAGAAGAAAGACCCTCGTTACTAAAGCAACCAAACAGAAGAAAGACCCTCGTTACTAAAGCAACCAAAACAGAAGAAAGACCCTCGTTACTAAAGCAACCAAAACAGAAGAAAGACCCTCGTTACTAAAGCAATCACACAAAAGAAAACGAAGCAAAGTACCACAACTGCCCGCAGTCCGTATATTTCACACAGAGTGTATGGGCCACCTGTCTGTGGGTGAGCGTTCCTCCCCCCCCCCACCACCCACAGCTGCCAAAGCTCTGGAAGCAGGGAAACCACTCTGCTGGCTTCATCAGCGACATTATGACAAACGATGTAGCAGGAAGTTGAGGAACGGGGAATATGTGTGTGCCACTGGGCGTCAGTCAGGATGTCAGTTTAACTTTGTGTTAGGGATGTCAATTAGTCAGTTAGTGATTTGGGTTGAACGTCTTCTTGACAGCTCTTCTTGCATGCTCTCTCTCTGTCTGCCTCTGTCTCTCTCTCTATGTCTGTCTCTGTCTCTCTTTCTCTCTCTCTCTATCTCTTTGTGACTCTCTCTCTCTCTCTTCTGTCTGTCTCTGTCTCTCTTTCTCTCTATCTCTTTGTGATTCTCTCCCTCTCTGTGTCTCTCTTTCTCTCTCTGTCTCTCTCTGTGTCTCTGTGTCGTCTGTCTCTCAAAAAAAAAAAAAATTCAATAAAGACCAAAGCCCTGTATGTGAACATATTACACACTTTGAAAAAAATGTTAACAATAAACGTTTGGATACAATAGTTATACACATAAGTATTGTCAGCATTGCCGGCGAATAAATCATAATAACAAAACAATTTTTGTCAAGTTGAAAATGTATAACAAATAATTTTTCTTTTTTTAAATGCATAGCACAAGACTCCCGAATTAATTTTTTTTCCATTTTTTACGTTATAAGTATTATCAGCGTAAAGTAGTTAGGATAGCTGTGGTAATTAGGATGGAAATGCATCTCATATCATCAAAGGATCAAAAACTCAGATAAAGATGATGCTTCTTTTTCAGTGGCAGTCTCACGCAGTGGGCACTTCTCAGCTTCTTTACCAAACCTTTAATATCTTCAAGAATGTATTGATGAATCAGATTTACCCTGTCTAAACCTTGTTAACTCAAATGATATACACCTGATTTTTTTTAACTTCAATGGTCTAAGCCTGTTTGAATCCAACAGCAAATATGGTTTCACGTCGTGTGGTACTTCTAAATTTATGCACTGTATAAATCAAACACTAAGTCATGTCATGAAAAAGGCCATTTTTCAAACTTGCCATTGCTGGTTTACATATCTGCCTACAACTTAAGGTACTTAAAAAAAACTATACCACTAATCATGGTTGACAATAAATCATAAGGAAATGAAACGTCAACACCATTTGTTGTCGTTTGAGAGAGAAGGAGAGAGAGGGGGAGATACAGATAAAGAGAGAGAAAGAGAGAGAGAGAGACAGAGAGAGAGAGACAGAGGGAGAGAGAGAGACACAGAGAGAGATACAGAGGAGAGAGAGACAGAGAGAGACAGAGAGAGAGAGAGACAGAGAGGAGAGAGAGAGAGGCAGACAGAGAGAGAGAGAGACAGAGGGAGAGAGAGAGACAGAGAGAGAGAGAAGAGACAGAGAGAGAGAGACAGAGGGAGAAGAGAGAGAGACAGAGAGAGAGAACAAGAGAGAGAGACAGAGAAGACAGAGAGAGGAGAGAGAGAGAGAAGAGAGAGAGAAGGAGATAGAAGATAGGAAATTAGTGAAGTGTGTGTGTGGTGTGTGTGTGTGTGTGTGTGTGTGTGTGTGTGTGTGTGTGTGATGGTGGTGGTGGGCTTGTGTGCGCATGTGTGTTGTGGTGTGTGTGGTGTGTATGTGTGGTGCGGATGCGGTCGGCGCGTGCGCGTGCGTATGTGTCTATATGATCGTTGTGGCGAGTGATTGTAAGCATGTAAAGAGAGCAAGAGAGAGAGAGAGAGAGAGAGAGAGAGAGAGAGAGAGAGACAGTCAGAGAGACAGTCAGAGAGACAGAGACACACACAGAGAGACAGAGAGAGCAAATAAACAAGAAAAGGAGGAGAACAAAAGCAGGGGTCAATGATTTGACATCCACAAACCACTTCTCAGAAGGAAAGGTTCGGGACAAAAAAGACATGGGGAAAAACAGTAGTCAAGACAAGTCTTTGAGTAAAGGTCTTCCGGAGAGCAGATGCTTGGAGGGATAAGCAAAGGGGGAACATGAATAGGGCGGGGATGGATCTTTGGGAGGAGGACGGGAGGGGGGGGGAGGAAGGCTGAAGTAGCTGGGGATGGAGAGAGAGAGGGAGGGGGAGGGGGGCTAGCAGGGTAGGGAGAAGAGGAACCAGGACAATATCATATGGCTGCAGCAGCATCCATTCTCTCCCTCCTCCCACACACACACACACACACACTCCACACTGCACAGTCAAGAAGCCAGATGACAGAAAAAACATGTAGGTAAAAAAAAAAAAAAGAAATAAAAGGTAAGAGTTGTCCTTTGACCCAAATAATACAAAAGCGAAGTGGTAGAGATCTCAATTCTTCTCATAGCCTACATCATGACCTCTCACGGAGTATTTGGAAAGACGAATTCAACCCATGGAAACTGGAATATTAAACATCAGATACACTGACCATAGTTATCACCAAAAGAACAAATGCGCCAAACCATCAAGCAGCACACTGGATAGTAATATAAAGATCTGCTGGCATCAATTAAGGAAAAAACAAAACAAAAACCAACTACGTTGGTATGCCCATGTAACAAGATCCAGTGACTTTGCTAAATCAATCCCCAAGGGACTGTTGAGGGAGGGAGACAGAGGGGAAGACAGAAAACAAAGAACAACCAGAAAACAAAGAACAAAAAAAAAAACAATGGACTGTCAACACGGTCATGGACATAGACAATATTTTGCAGAGACCTAAGCTTTGGCACACAACCGACATAACTGAAGGAATCTGTTGAACAGTTTGTTTTTTTAGTCCAGCGCCCAAATGATTCTCCCATAGAGTTATTAACCTTCTTGCCTATATATAAAGTCTTCGTAAAAAACAACAACACATTGGGTGGCGCTGCACTGCGGCGACGCGCTCTCAACGGAGAAGAAAACAGCTCGATTTTCACATGGTAAATCCATTGTGGCAAAAAGAAATGAATATATACATATCAATATTGTGCTTGCGGTAGCAAGGGACAGATACATATGGAGGGCCATGAACGCCAACGTCATGCTGCAGGGCATTTGATGATGATGATGACATATGGATATGGACAAATGTATAATTTAACCTTTGACTCCTGCAGCCTGTCAACAGCATCCTTCTTTGTCAACCATGCTGGAAGAGCAAAAACTTAACCCTTTGACTCCCTCACCTTCACAGCTTCCTACAGGAAGCTGGTGGATAGGGGAGGAATCAAAGGTTAAGTTTTTGCAGTTGGTAGATAGGTGCAGGTGGCAAAGGGTTAAGAAATATGAGTAACATATGAAATAGATACAAAACCAGAGGCTCAAACTGAAGGCCAACAGGGAGAAATAAATGGGCAAGGGGGAGACAGGGGTGGGGTGGGGGACTGGAGGATGGAGGTGACGGAGGAGGTTCATTAAATGGGAGACGGCGAGGAGGACGAAACATCGCTGCCAGTATCGTATAACTGCAGCGGCATCCTCATACAAGATGGCAGCTGAAAGAACATGTTGCCTCCTAGGTGGAAGGACTCCTCCCCCTCCCTCCCGTTCTAACCCCTCCCCCCCCATCCACAAAGAAAAAAAATAGTGGTAATAGTGAAGAGGTGGTGGTAGCGAGGAGGACGAAAGTTGACGAAGCATTTTCTCAGGAAGAGAGAGAGAGAGAGAGAGAGGAGAGAGAGAGAGAGAGAGAGAGAGAGAGAGAGAGAGAGACAGAGACAGAGACAGAGACTGAGACTGAGAGACAGAGAGCCAGAGAGACAGAGAGAGGACAGAGACAGAGACAGAGACAGAGAGACAGACGGAGAGAGAGAGACAGAAAGAGAAACAGAGAGAGACAGAGACAGAGAGAGACTGAGACAGAGAGACAGATACAGAGACAGAGACAGACAGAGGGGAAAAAGCAATTGAGAAAGAGAGAGAGAGACAGAGAGAGAGAGAGAGAGAGACAGAGAGAAAGGGGGGGAAAGCAATTTTCAGGAAGGGGTGAGAGAGAGAGAGAGAGAGAGAGAGAGAGAGGGTGAGAGACAGAGAGAGACAGGACAGAGAAACAGAGAAGGGTGAGAGACAGAAGAGAGAAGAGAGAGAGAGAAGAGAGAGAGAGAGAGAGAGAGAGAGAGACAGACTGACAGACAGAGAGACAGACAGACAGAGACATTTTGCTTGGGGTTTGTTCAAGAGGAATTCTCGCACTCGGATAATTCCATACGTGCTCCACCCAAATCTGCCAGCTGTTTTTAACCTATCCGGCAGACATTCCCCGAGTGGGAGGGTACAGAAGGGACCATGAAACACTAGTCAGAATGATGGAAACATTATGATGGCCAGCGAACAACAAAAAAACCCAAAAAACAACCCAAAAAAAAAAAAAAAAAATGTGGGCTGGGATTGAACTCAAGGTATTAAAAAGCTTGTGTCCATGACACTATCAAAAGAACCGATTAGCCCATAACACACACACACACATACAGAGAGAGAGAGAGAGAGAGAGAGAGAGAGAGAATGTAGAGAGAGAGAGAGCGAGAAAGAGAGAGAGAGTGAGAAAGTAAGAGAGAGGAAGAGAGAGAGAGAGAGAGAGAAAGAGAGAGGAAATAAAGAAGAAGAGGAGGAGGAGGAGGAGGAGAAAGAGAGAGAGAGAGAAAGAGAGAGAGAAAGAAAGAGAGAGAGAGACAGAGAGAATATGACACAGAGAGAGCGAGAAAGAGAGAGAGAGAGTGAGAGAGTAAGCGAGAGGAAGAGAGAGAGAGAGAGAGAGAGAGAGAGAGAAAGAAAGAAAGGAAGAGAGACATAGAGAGAAAGAGGCAGAAAGACAAAGAAACAGACGAAGTAAATACAGAAGAAGCGGAGGAGGAGCAGGAGACAGAGAGAAAGAAAGAGAGAGAGAGAGAGCTAGAGAGAGAAAGAGAGAGACAGAGAGCAGAGAGACAGAGAGAAAGAAAGAGAGAGAGAGAGAGAGACAGAGAGAAAGAAAGAGAGAGAGGAAGTAAAGAAGAAGAGGGGGAGGAGGAACAGGAGAAAGAGAGAGAGAGAAAGAGAGAGAGAAAGAGAAAGAGAGTGAGAGAGAAGAGAAAGAGAGAGAGAGAGAGAGAGAGAAAGAGAAGAGAGAAGAGAGAAAGAGAGAGAGAGACGAAGTAAATAAAGAAGGAGAGGAGAAGGAGCAGGAGAAGAGAGAAAGAAGAGAGACAGAGAGAGAAAGAGACAGAAAGACAGAGAGACAGAGACGAAGTAAAAATAAAGAAGAAGCGGAGAAGGAGGTACAGGAGACAGAGAGAAAGAGAGAGAGAGAGCTAGAGAGAGAAAGAGAGAGACAGAGAGCAGAGAGACAGAGAGAAGGTCTGAAGCGTGTTCAGGGTGAGAAGAGGGATAGGGACAGGGAGGGAGGGAGGGAGGGAGGAAAGGAGGGAAGGAGAAGACAGGGACGGAGGTATCGTATACCTCCGAAAACCCACGCGCTCAGTACAGGGCGCACGAGCTTGCACATTTCAAGGTGCCAGCAAGTCGCAGAGGACTTGGGGGTGTGGGTAGGGGGTAGGGGGTAGGGGAAAGGGGTGTTCAGGGGGTGGCAATGGAAGCGCATGGCAGTATCGTATGGCACGCGGCACTATGAGGCCTGGAACTGTTTGGACGGATGTGCTGCTGGGACGGAGAAGGAAGGAAGACGAGAAGCAGTACTAGGGTTTGGAGAAAATGGGGGGGGGGGGGGGGGGGGAGAGAGAAGTGTTTCTCACACACACACACACAACAGAAAGAGAGAGAGGAGAAGAAGAGAGAGAAAGAGAGAGAGAGAGACGTGTTTGAGAGACAGAGAGGGTAAAGAAGTGTTTGAGAGAGAGAGAGAGAGAGGATAGAGAGAGAGAGAGTAACGGGGAAGAATGTTTGTTCGGTGTTTGTTCGTGTGTGTGTGTGTGTGAGAGAGAGGAGAGAGAGAGAGAGAGAGAGAGAGAAGAGAGAGAGAAAGAGAAATAGAGAGAGAGAAAGAGAAATAGAGAGAGAGAGAGAGAGAGGGAGAGAGACAGAGGCGGAAAGAAAGCGACAGCGAGCAAGAGAGTGGGAGAAGAAGTGTTTGAGAGAGAGAGAGAGAGAGAGAGAGAGGGAGGAGGAGGGGGGGAGGGGAGAGAAGAAGTGTTTGTATGTGTGTGTGAGAGACAGAGACAGAGACAGAGACAGAGACAGACAGAAAGAGAAAGGGGCAGAGGTGGAAGAAAAAAAAAAAAAGACAGTTTGGAGTTTAGAGCAAGGGAAAGGGATAAGGTGGGGAAGAAGGTGGCCATGGGGGATGGGTGGTGATGGGCAGGTTGGTGGGTGGAGGCAGAAGGGGGGCAGAAGGGGGAGGGTAGTGGGGGGGAGGGCAAGTTTTTGAAGAAGCGCAAGCAGACGATCCAATGGCAGCAAGCAAGCAGGCAACAGACAGTGCACGTAGGAAACGGTACAGTGCCCCACGCACGTTCTTTCAGGAACAAAGAAAAGTGGTGGCACCAGGTCCCACGGACGGAGTATTTTTTTTATTCTGTTGGGGCCCTCCGAGGGTTTTGGTATTTGGCATCGCCTAATGGTTGCCTCAGGTTTCCTCTCCCCCTGTCTTGTCCTAGTCGTCTCAGGTTTTTAACTTCTACTACACATCATCTTGCATTGTTGTTGTGGAAAATGGTGCCTCTCGTTTCGTTTTGTATTTTTTTAATATTTTTTTTTACGTGTTTCGTCTGGGTGGCTTTCTACTGTTACGTTATGTCTCTCTGTCTTCTCTGTTGTTTTTCATTTTGGTAAAGTATCTGGAAGAAAACCACCGAGAGACCGTAACCAAAAACATCAACATTGTCTATGAAAACCTTTTTCAGCTCCTCTACCCCTCCAATCCCCCATCCCCTCACCTCCGCACACGGAGGCGCGCACGCAGACGTACACACATGTATATGTGGGGGAGAGAGAGATAGAGATAGATAGATAGATAGATAGATTGATAGAGAGAGAGAGAGAAAGACAGACAGACAGACGGACAAACAAACAGAAACAGAGACAGACAGAGACAGAGAGAGACAGATACAGAAAGACAGACAGAGACAGAGAAACAGAGAGAGAGACACACACACACACACAATGATAGAGACAGAAAAAGAGAGACAAAAAGAAAGAAAGAAAGAAAGTGAGAGAGGATTCCCCCCCCCCCACCCCCCCGTCATTTCATCCGGTATTTCACCTGGTGTGTATATAAACACTGACAGAAAAATAAAGAGTTTAGTCTGACCTGACTATGTAAATAAAGATTCATTTATCCAGAAACCGAAAAGCAAGACAGCTTGCAGACTGATAGGGGTAAGAAGAGCACATTTGAGATTTGTCGTTCGAATCTTGTTTTTCTTCCCCCCACCCCCCCCCCTTTCCCTTTTTACTTTGCTGAACTTTAACCGTTTGGCTCCCTCGGTCCTCCTGATGATGAAGCAGGTAGATAGTCTGAGGCAGCCAAAGAGTTAATACAAGAAAAAAACAAGAGAACAGCTCCAACCACCTTCAGGATGCTGGCCATGAACAACAACAACAACAACAACAACAACAACAACAACAACAACAACAACAACAACAACCCAAAACAGTTGTGTTCTCCATCGTCTCAGTCGCCAGAGGACCTTCAGGCTATGTGACTTATGTTCAAGGTTTTGGGATTACGATCTATGGTTAAGATCCTGGGGGGAATTAGACAACCTTTAAGACTGTATGACTATGGAGACAAAACTTTAGAGTTTAAGGTCATGGGAAAAGCTTTAAGACCTTTAGGGTTATGGGACAATGTTTAAGATCTTAGGGTAAGAGATACATTTTAAGACCTTATGATCATTGGACAAGTTTAAGACCTTGGAGTTACGGGACAATGTTTAAGATTTTAGGTAAGGGGCAAATTTTAAAGACTTTAGGGTTATAGGGCATTTTTAAGGCCTTTGGGTTATGAGACATATTTAAGACCTAAGGGTTCCTGGACAAGTTTAAGATCTTAGAGTTATGGGACTGCGGTTAAGACCTGATGATTAAGGGACTACATTTAAGACCTTAGGTTATGGGACAATCTTTAAGATCTTAAGATTAATCATTATGGGGCAACCTTTAGGCCTCTGTAGTTATGGCACAAGCTTTAAGACAGTAGGATTAAGGGACAATCTTTAAGACCTTCAGTTATGGGACAAGTTTTAAGAATCGATGATCGTGGAACAAATTTTAAGACCTCATGGTTAATGGACACGCTTCAAGACCTTAGGATTAATGGACAAATTTTAAGACATTAATGTTATGGGACAATCTTTAAGACCTCAGGGTTACGAGACAAAACACTTTAATTTAAGACCAGAATGTTATGGGACAGGCGTTAAATTTTAGGGTTATGGAAAAGCTTTAAGACCTTAGGATTATGGGACAAGCTTTAAGACAATAGGGTTATGGGACAAACTTTAAGACCATAGGGTTATGGGGCAAACTTTAAGGCCTCATGGTTATGGGACAAGCTTTAAGACCTTAATATTATGGGACACGCTTTAAGACCTCCCGATTATGGAACAAGCTTTAAGACCATAGGGTTATGCAAAGGCTATAAAACCTTAATGTTATGGGACAAATTTTAAGACCTGAGGATTATGGAAAAGCTTTAAGACCCCAGGTTATGGGAAGGCTTTAAGACCTTAGAGCCACGGGACTAATTTTAAGACCTAAGGATCATGGGACTAGTTTTAAGACCATAAGGCTATGGGACCAGCTTTAAGACCTTAAGGTTATGTGACAAGTTTTAAGACCTTAGGGTTATGGGACGAGTTTTAATACCATAGGGTTATGGGACAAGTTTTAAGACCTTAGGGTTATGGGACAAGTTTTAAGACCTCAGGATCATAGGAAGGCTTTAAGACTTTAGGGTTATGGGAAGGCTTTAAGACCTTAGGAT
>JAPXFY010000014.1:63956935-63959435 GCA_030674185.1 Monoplex corrugatus
TATATAGATGATTCTTCTCCTTCTTTTCAATCTTCTTACTCCTGCACGCCCTCCACCAGCATCCTGCATTGTCAACCATGCTAGCAAAGTCAGAGCTTAACCCTTGGACTCCCTCACCTTATTCATTGCCAACCATGCTAGCAAAGCAAAAACTTAACCCTTTGATTCCCTCACCTTATCCATCGTCAACCATGCTAGCGAAGCCAAAACTTAACCCTTTTATTCCCTCATCCTATCCATTGTCAACTATGCATGCTAGCAAAGCAAAAGCTTAACCCTTTGACTCCCCTACCCTATCCATTGTCAACCATGTTAGCAAATCAATAACTTAACCCTTGGACTCCCTCACACTTTCCATTGTCAACCATGCTAGCAAAGCAAAAATTTAACCCTTGGACTCCGTAACCCTATCCATCAGCTTCCTGCATGAAGCTGGTGGACAGGGTGAGGGAGTCAAGATGTTAAGTTTTTGCAGTTGGTGGTTAGGGTGTGGTAGTCAAAGGGTTAATGCAGGCTAGAGCTCCAGCTAGCACTCCCTATCTAGGCATATAAATTCAAACAAACCTATCTACCTATCTACCTATCTACCTACCTAGCACAGAGAACGGATTTTTGAGTCTATGACCGTCCATGGACGGCAAAGAAAACAAACGAGACAGTTTTCAAACAAGCAAACGCAAAAAACAAAACAAAAACAAAACATTAATAAAGAAGATTAGGGGAGAGGGAGGGAGAGAGACAGAGAGACAGAGAGACAGAGAGAGACAGACAGACAGACAGAGACATAGAGAGAGAAAAGCGAGAGAGACAGACAGACAGACAGACAGACAGACAGAGATAGAGAGAGACAAGCAACATTTATGAGGCAAAAGAAATTTGAGCACCTAGTCACAACAGGAAAGCTAGAGAGGGAAAAAAGAGCACCAAGTAGAGACCCAGGGAGAAAAATATTGGACGGATTTGCAGAGGGGCTGAGGACAGACAGGGTAGGAAAACATACTTCCAGCGACAAAAGATAGATTCGTATGGTGAGCCATGATCGCCATCACCATGCGGAATGGCACATGATGATGACGATGACCACAAAATATAGATTCGTATGGAAGGCCATGATCGTCAACGCCATGCAGAATGGCTGATGATGATGATGATGATGATGATGATGATGACCATTCTTTAACCAAGCCTCAGAGGCAGCCATATTCCGTCTTTGGGGAATCAAGGACAGAAGAAATACAGAAGAATGACTTGGAAGGCAGAAATAAGAAAGAGTTTTGTGAGGAAAACAGAGCATGACAGGAAAGAGGACCCCCAAACTTGAGACAGCTCGTTGCTATTATGCAGCACTCTTCATCACACTGAGCGTTTTCATAATTCCAAGAGGAAGCCACTGAAAGGACTCACAGGCTCTAACCCTAACCTTTGACTCCCGCATCCTATTCCCCAAGAGAAAAAACTTAACCCCTTGACTCCCTAACCCTATCCACCAGCTTCCTACAGGAAGCTGGTGGATAGGATGAGGGAGTCAAAGGGTTAAGTTTTTGTTTAGCTAGTATGATTGGTAATGCAGGATGCTGGTGTACAGGGTACAGGAGTCAAAGGGTTAACGTGCGTATTTGTTAATTTGATATTCTGCATGTGCATACAAACACAAAAGGGGTTTGGGTACTGGCAGATTTGGGCATATATGTTAAAATGAGAGATGGGGAAAATCTCCACACTTTACCCACCAGGTGAAGGTGTCTTGGCGGATCGAACCCAGGACCTTACGATTGGAAGTCCGAGGTTTACCCACTTGACAACCATGCCCGTCAGATAGACAGAGAGAGAGAGAAGAGAGAGAGAGAGAGAGAGAGAGAGAGAGAGAGAGAGAGAGAGATACAGACAGACAAACAGACAGCCAGACAGAGAAAAAAATAAAATAGAGAGAGAGAGGAGAGAGGGAGGGAAAGACAGAGAGAGAGAGAGACAGAGAGAGAGAGAGACAGACAGACAGACAGAAAGAGAAAAAAGAAAAAGAAGAGAGAGAGAGAGAGAGAGAGAGAGAGAAACAGACAGACAGACAGAAAGAGAGAAAAAACAAGAGAGAGAGAGAAGAGAGAGAGAGAGAGAGAGAGACAGACAGAATGAAAGAGAGAGAGAGAAAGAGAGAGAGAGAAGGCCAGAGAGAGGGAGAGAGAGAGAGAAAAGGTGAGAGAGAGAAGGTGAGAAAGAGAAGGAAAGAAAGAAAGATAGATAGACAGATATAGATATAGATAGATAGATAGATAGATAGATAGATAGATAGAGAGAGAGAGAGAGAGAGAGAGAGAGAGAGAGAGAGAGAGAGAGAGAGAATAACATTCTTTAATATACAACGTGAATTTAAGAGTAACACTTGCGTGCTTCTTTACTTTCTAGACCTCGCCCAAAATGGAACTGAGCTACATCACTGTATGAGTTCAACAGAAAGATAACACCTAAAGATCCTGAAATAGAAAGAAAATACTATCATACACAT
>JAPXFY010000014.1:63966935-63979435 GCA_030674185.1 Monoplex corrugatus
GCGCTGTGGCAACGACTTAGGCCTATCTCCTAAGAGAACAGCCCGAATTTCACATGGTAAATCCATTGTAACGCCAACAAACGACATGCCAAAAAATACCAAATAAGTGGTAAAGCCCATCTCACTCACCTTTCATACTTAGGTCCATTCCCATTTCGCTGCCCAGGTTACCGTTGCAGGCATCCAGGTTAGGGCTGTAGGTATTGACATAGTTGTTGTTGTTGTTGATGTTGTTGTTGCTGCTGTTGTTGTTGCTGACGGAGTAGATGACAGTGGGTCGAGAGTTGTCAGACAAGGCATAGACCTCACTGACACGGTCACTAACACACTCACCACCACCACCAACAACAACACTACCAACACTGACCACTGGCTGGAGATACTGATCAGAGTCTGCTGCCTTGTCGAAAATGTTCGGACTGTCCGTGATGATGATAGTGTTGTTGTTGATGTTGATGTTGTTGTTGTTGTTGTTGCTGCTGGTGGCTATGGTGGCGCCGGTCAGTTTGTGTGTGGTGGTGGGGGCGGTTGTGATGAGTCGTGAAGGTTTATCCAAAGCCAGGTTCACCGCCTCTGTCTGCTCGGCCTGCCTGATGAGGATGTGAGCCACCATCAGCTCCGTACTCAACCTGGAGGAGGTCGATAAGTCCTGGTGGTGGTGGTGGTGTTGGTGTTGGTGGTGTTGGTGTTGATGGTCCATGGCGGCTCCGCTCACATCGTCACCCACACTGTGACTACCGTCGTCGTCGTCGTTACTGTCTGTGACGGCTTCGGGTGGCGGTGTGGGGATGTAGCGACGGTTGGTGAGCAGAAAACTGCGCGGCATGATGACGATGGGACAAGTCTACCAGCAAGGGACTCCAGCAGACGATGATGACGATGGGGATGAGGGTGACGATGAGGATGAAGAGGACGGCCTGGAGGGCCGCCGCGGCCACAGCCAACGGACCAGGCGATGATGATGATGACGAGTGGTGGTGTCGGTGGCCGCTATAGTGATGATGAAAGTGAAAGTGGGAGTGAGAAAGTGAGAGAGTGAGAAAGAGATCAGATGGGTGGGTGCCAGACACAGGAGTTGTCAGGGTCTGGCACGGTGCCGACCAGCGTACTACGGCACGTACTACAAGCTCGCCGACCTCGCTGCCTTCTGCCAACCGCCCACCACTTTCTCAATCTCGCCACCAGCCGGTCGGCTGCCGTCGCCGCCGCCAAGTTCTCACGCCACACAACCAACCGCCTGCCTTACCTTCTTTACCTTGCCGCCACCTCCAACACCGGTATAGCAGTCAGACCTGCTCATCCCTCTTGTCTCCCCTCGCTTCTCTCTCTCTCTCTGTCTCTCTCTCTCTCTCAGTGTCTTGCAGACCCCAGGCCAGGCCCCCCAGCCACTCGCTGCCTGCTCGGTCGACGCTTAGCTAGCTTGCTTGGTGGTGGTGCCACAAGCTCCCAGGTTCCCACAGTGCTCAGACGACTTCACACACCACTTGCCCGAGTGTTTGAGAAATGCTGGAACCGTTCCAAGAATGTGTAAGCGGCTTCAAATGATGAGGTCAGCCACTCCGGCCCTTTGTTCTCTCTCTCTCTCTCTCCCAGGTGCTTTAGTAGTGGCAGCGGCTGGTGGTTGAGTGGGTCAGACTCTCTCTGTAGACCCTAAGGTAACAGCAACAAGTCTCACCAATCTCTTGGGTTAATTGTCCCTCCACATCACCACACCAAACTCTTCGATCACAGTCACTAACGTTAGTTACGGGGTCATTTACACCGACATTTCTCCATCTGTGAAAAGACAGCAATAAAATGTTTATTTCATCTTTTTTTTGGTTTCTTCTCGAAATTCAAAGAAAAAAAAAAAGAGGGAGAGGGAAGGTTTGAAAATCTTTTGCTATTACAAACTATTGGAAGAGGTGGAACAGAGAGATGCAGAGTAAGGTTCCGCCGGGTTTCTGAACATTGTGAAGGAGCAGAAAACATTTCCTTCTGTTTCCTGCCGACCTATCTGTCGTGTCCTGTGTGTCTGTGGAGGTGGTAGGGATGGGGGATTGGGGAGTGGGGTGGTGTTGTGCCGTTCACCTCACGCTACACCTACCTACCCACTCTGGCCTTTGCTTGTGTCTGCCTGCTGTCTGCCTGCGCCACAGCTCCTGCTGCCTGTAATGTCTCCGCCAGTCTCCAGGTTTGCCGCTGCCGCTGCCGCTGCCGCAGCTGGGATGGGATGTTTCTTACTGATGCTTTTGCAGAGTCACCCACCTTCCTCCCTCCCTCCCCCTCTCTCTCGCTCTCACATCCCCTCCCTCCCTTCATCTTCACCCTCCCTTCACATCCTCCTATCTTCTTACCTTCTGTGCCGTCCTCGTTTTCCCCTTTTGTGGTACCCCCCCCCCACCTAATATTCTCCTCCTTCTCCTCCTCATCCTCACGGTCCTCTAAGCTCCCCTCTTCATCTCGCTTCCACCCCTTCCCCCCTTCCGCCCTCCCACCTCAATTTTCTTTTCTTCCGTCCTGTACGTGTGCTTCACCTTCCTCCTGGTTCAGTTTCGCATTTTCCCCCCTCTCACACTCCTTCATTGCCTCTTCTCCCCCTCCACCCCCCCCTCCAGTATTCTGTTTTCCCTTTCACGAAGCGCACCATTCTCGCTCGACTCTTCTTCTTGCTTCCCATGGTGTCAAGGTGTGTGCAGCCATCCTGAAGTTTTCTGCTGCGGCCTTGTACTCTTCAGGGTTGCCGTGCTTTGTGTCGAGTCATGTCATTGCTCTCTCCCTCTTTCTGCCTGTTTGTTTGTTTGTTTGTCTCTCTGTCTCTCTGTTTGTCTCTTTGTCTCTGTCTCTCTCTCTCTCTCTCTGTCTCTCGCCTCTGTCTGTCTGTCTGTCTGTCTCTCTCTGTGCCTGTCTGCCTGTCTGTCTGTCTGCCTATCTCTGTGTCTCTCTCTCCCTGTGTCTCCGTGTGTGTCTCTGTCGCTCTGTCTCTGTCTCTCTCTGTCTGTCTGCCTCTCTCTCTCTGTCCGCTCTTTCTCTGTGTCTCAGTCTCTGTCCGTCTCTCTCTCTCTGTGTCTCTTTCTCTCTATCTCTGTGTGTCTTTGTCTCTATCTCTCTTTGTCTCTACTTCTGTCCCTCTGTCTCCTGTTTCTCCCAATCTAACCCTCTCTCTTTCTGTCTATCTGTCTCTCAGGGGGCTAGTTGGTTCTTTCATTAGTCATTATTACTATACACCTACACGTATGTATGCACCATTGTTTTTGTTGTTCACACTTACTTTGTCGTAGCGCTGTCGCGTAACCCGGCCTCATCAGCGACTGACTGTGTTACTGTAATTTGTCAAAATAGTTGGTTCTTTCGACAGAGTCGTAGACTCACAGCACGCAAAGGCAACAAACAAACAAACAAACAAACAAACAAACAAACAAACCAAACCAAACCAAACCAAACCAACCAAACCAAACCAAACAACAAACAAAACAAAACAAAACAAAACAAAACAAAATAAAATAAAATAAAATAAAATAAAATAAAATAAAATAAAATAAAATAAAACAAAACCAGAGAGTGAAAAAAACATATCCACAAAATACTAAATAAAACAAAAACTGGCAACCAACGAAAACGAACGAACGAACGAACGAACGAACGAACGAACCAACGAACCAACCAACCAACCAACAACCAACCAACCAACCAACCAACAACAACCAACCAACCAAACCAACAACCAAGCAAACAAACAAACAAACAAACCACTGTCATGTCGCTGCTCATCATAATGTGTCCATCATTCTGGTGGTGTCAGTTTAGTGTTTCATAGGTCCCTCTCCCTCCCTCCCTCCCCATTTCAAGACAATGTCAATGCATAGAGCTTTACGCAGGCTCAGGAAGTCTGCCAGATAATTGTTTGCAAATTGGGGAGGAGCGCATATGGAATTATCCGAACGCGATGAATCCCTTTTGAGCAAACTACAAAGAACCTCTAAAATCTGTCTCTTTCTCCTTGTCTGTCTCTGTCTGTGTGTGTGTCTGTCTGTTTTTGTCTCTGACTCTCTGTCTGTCTGTCTGTCTCTGTCTCTGTCTGTGTGTCTGTCTTTGTCTCTGACTCTCTGCCTGTCTGTCTGTCTCTGTCTCTGTCTGTGTGTGTCTGTCTGTTTTTGTCTCTGACTCTCTGCCTGTCTGTCTGTCTCTGTCTCTGTCTGTGTGTGTGTCTTTCTGTTTTTGTCTCTGACTCTCTGTCTGTCTGTCTGTCTCTGTCTCTGTCTGTGTGTGTGTCTGTCTGTTTTTGTCTCTGACTCTCTGCCTGTCTGTCTGTCTCTGTCTCTGTCTGTGTGTGTGTCTTTCTGTTTTTGTCTCTGACTCTCTGCCTGTCTGTCTGTCTCTGTCTCTGTCTGTGTGTGTGTCTTTCTGTTTTTGTCTCTGACTCTCTGCCTGTCTGTCTGTCTCTGTCTCTGTCTGTGTGTGTGTCTTTCTGTTTTTGTCTCTGACTCTCTGCCTGTCTGTCTGTCTCTGTCTCTGTCTGTGTGTGTGTGTGTCTGTTTTTGTCTCTGACTCTCTGCCTGTCTGTCTGTCTCTTTCTCTGTCTGTGTGTCTGTCTGTCTGTTTTTGTCTCTGACTCTCTGCCTGTCTGTCTGTCTCTGTCTCTGTCTGTGTGTCTGTCTGTCTGTTTTTGTCTCTGACTCTCTGCCTGTCTGTCTGTCTCTTTCTCTGTCTGTGTGTCTGTCTGTCTGTTTTTGTCTCTGACTCTCTCTATCTGTCTCTGCCTGTCTCTCTGTCTCTGTCTCTGTCCTGTGTGTCTGTCTCTGTTTTGTCTCTGATCTCTTATCTGTCTCTGCCTGTCTCTCTGTCTCTGTCTGTTGTGTGTCTGTCTGTCTTGTCTCTGACTCTCTGCCTGTCTCTCTGTCTCTGTCTCTGTCTGGTGTCTGTCCTGTTTGTCTCTGACTCTCTCTATCATGTCTCTGCCTGTCTGTCTGTCCTGTCTCTGTCTGTGTGTCTGTCTGTCTGTTTTTGTCTCTGACTCTCTCTATCTGTCCTGCTGCCTCGTCCTGTCTCTGTCTCTGTCTGTGTGTCTGTCTGTCTGTTTGTCTCTGAACTCTCCTATCTGTTTGCCTGTCTGTCTGTCTCTGTCTCTGTCTGGTGTCCTGTCTGTCTGTTTTGTCTCTGACTCTCTCTATCTGTCTCTGCTGTCTGTCTGTCTCTGTCTCTGTCTGTGTGTCTGTCTGTCTGTACTGTCTGTCTGTCTGCCTGTCTCTTTCTCTTACTGAAAGTAGTGATTCTTTGTGAAGTGATGTATCTTTAGTCTATATGTGTAGTGAAATGAACTATCATCGTATGAAATGTTATGCTTACAAAGTAATGATCATTATGTGAACTTGTGTTGATGTTTTTGTGTACTTGTGTTTAGAACTGCTCAATCTGATAGTACGATGATTCCCTCTTGAACAAAATCGACAGTAACTCCAAACTTCACCTATCATCATCATCATCATCATCATCATCATCACACCCACACCACCACCACCACGATCACCACCACCATCACCCCACCCCCACCACCTCCACCCCCACCACCACCACCACCATCATCATCATCATCATCATCATCACCATCACCATCACCCCACCCCCACCCCCACACCCCCACCTCCTCCACCACCACCCCCCACCACCACCACCACCACCACCATCATCATCATCATCATCATCATCATCGTCGTCGTCGTCGTCGTTGTAGTCGTTGTCGTCGTCGTAGTCATCATCATCATCATCATCATCATCATCATCATCATCATCATCATCATCATCATCATCATGATGTGCCATGCCGCATGGCATTGGCGATCATGGCCCTCCATGCAGATCTACTACCTTTTGTCGCTACAAGTATATTATCTCCTACTCTTTCTACCCCCATCCACTCTGCAAAACTGTCTGTAACATGTATTTTCTCCCTGGGTGTACCTGGTGCTCTCTTTCCCTTCTAGCTTTCTGTTGTGACTAGGTGCTCAAATTTCTCTCGCCTTATAAAATGTCCCTGTAAACGTTGCTTGTCTTTTCCTAATCTCTCTGCCCAGCAAAGACGAGAAATCCATGTGGGCGGCATTCGTTCATAGACAGACAGACAGACAAGAGAACAGATGGGGGGAGGGGAACCCGTATAACAACACACAGCTCGTGTACTTAGCAAACAAACAGATCACATCACCACCAAAACACACACACACACACACACACACCACACACACACACACACACACACACACACACACACACACTAACACACAACACACACAACACTAACACACACACGCGCGCGCACATTTTGTTTGCATGTGTGGTGTGCGTGTGTGGTGTGTGTGTGTATGTGTGTGTGTGTGTGTGTGTGTGTGTGTGTGTGTTGTGTGTGAGAGAGAGAGAGAGAGAGAGAGAGAGAGAGAGAGTTTGTGAGCGTTTCTCTGTCTCTGTCTTTCTCTCTGTCTCTGTGTCTCTCTGTCTCTCTTTCTGTCTCTGTCTGTCTCTCTGTCTCTGTCTCTTCTCTGTCTCTCTCTCTGTCTCTCTTTCTCTGTCTGTCTGTCTGTCTCTCTCTCTTGGTGTATGCCTGTGCGTGTATGGGTATGTACACATGTGCGAGCATTTATGTGCATGTCTATATATGGAAAATCATGTACCTGTTTATGAAAGCGTTAATGTATGAGTATGTATAGGCAAACGCATGTGTCGGTATGTATGAATATACCGGCGAGAGAGAGAGAGAGAGAGAGAGAGAGAGAGAGAGAGAGAGAGAGAGAGAGAGAGAGAGATGAGAGAGAGAGAGTAGACAGAGACAGAGACAGAGACAGAGAGACAGAGAGAGAGAGAGAGGAGGAGAGAGAGACAGAGAGAAGAGACAGAGAAAGGTGTGTGTATGTATGTGTGTGTGTGTGAGAGAGACAGAGAGAGAGAGAGAGAGAGCGAGAGAGAGAGAGAGAGAGGAGGACAGACAGACAGATAGAGAGAGGAGAGACAGAGAAAGGTGTGCGAATGTGTGTGTGTGTGTGTGTGTGTGTGTGTGTGTGTGTGTGTGTGTGTGTGTGTGGAGAGAGAGAGAGAGAGAGAGAGAGAGAGAGAGAGTTTACAAGATATAGTTTACAAGATATAAGAGCTGTCAGTGAGACTGCTATAAGGCCACACAACCGTGAAGACCCTGCGCTTCTGAAAGATTATTTCGGTGCTGTTCAGTTGTAACGCCTGTAGTAATTCAACATACGCATGAGACAATCTAGTACACCTCTTACAGAAAAGAGAATTGATTATGATGAAGCCAGACGGAGTAAGGTTCCCATGTACCCTGCCACGTGAGTCGCCACTATGCACCTGTCCAAAGGTGGCCACCGAGGGCCTTGATGTGAAGTTATTTTGTGTCTGGACATCCAGTCATACGACGCCATGAAGACGTAAAGTTCCACAGAACCTGACACGATTTCCAGGTGTCATGGTTATCTATTTGGGAATAGATTACGGTTTTGGAGTTTGTTCAAAAGGGATTCATCGCATTCGGACTGTTCCTTATGCGTTCTACCCAAATCTGCCAGACTCCCTGAACCTGGGCAAAACCCTATGTACTGGCAAGGTCTTGAAATGGGGACGGAACCTATGAAAAATACTTCCACTCTAGACCGATGAAAAACCAAAAAGAAACATCTGGTATGCTCGGACAGTCCCATATGCGCCACCCCAACCAACTCTGTGAATTTTTTTCTCTGAACGGGGAAGAGGGGAGAGGGACCTTTGAAAAACTTACACCTGTAGAATGGTGGTAAACAAACAGAGGGATCCAGCATACTTGGACAGTTCCATATGCGCGGTCCTAGGTCTATGCAGATGATTAACTTTCTTTCTGTCTTTCTTTCTTTGGAAATTTCATGACCAAACCTCGGAGAGAGTTGAACAAAAGAAAAACAAACAAACAAACAACAACAACAACAAAAACAAAACAAAAAACAAACACAAACAAACAAGAACAAGAAAAACAAAAAAAAACAAAACAAAAACAAACAAACAAAAAACCAAACGCAAAACAACAACAACAAAAAAGGGATTTAATGTACTCGGACAAATCCATATGCACCATCCTTTCTTTCTACAGATGGTGTGTCTTTGTTTATTTCTTTCTTTGGAAACTTCAGACCGAAACCTCAGAGAGAGTTGATCACAACGCTGTTGTTCCCAGACTGCAAAGACTTGGCACATGGAACTCCAAGGCAAGTGGTGAAATGTTCCCCCATACAGATGGTATATAGCCTTCATGATCAGCTCTGCAGGTGTGAAGGGATATTGTCTCCAATAACACAGATGGCCGCCCACGTTTCCTCACGCTCTCTATCGGCAAGCCGGACACCGATGCGTATGTTCTCCACCACTTCATCTCTTCACTTTCAATGTTTATATATTTTTTTTTCATTTTTGGGTGTGGTGGTGGTGGTAGTGGGGTTGAGGTGGAGGAGGTGGGTGGGGGGGAAAATGTAAGATCAATCAGACTCTAGCTTGAAAGATCCGTGTCTGTGGAGAGAGTTTGTTAGCAAGGATTCTGTTGTTGTTTTTTTTTCTTTCTTTTTTTAAACTTTTTTTGGGGGGGGGGGGGGGGGGAAGCGGGTACATTTCCACCTTTATCACTTTCTCTGGAGGGGTGTGTGTGTAGATTTCCACCTTTGTCACTCTTTCTCGGTGGGGGTGGGGGTGGGAGGGTAGATTTCACCTTATACTTTCGGGTGGTGGGGGTGGTGGGGTAGATTTCCACCTTTATCACTTTCTCTGGGTGTGGGTGGGTGGGGGTTAAATTTCCGATCTTTATCACTTTCTCGGGTGGTGGTGGTGGTGGTGTAGATTTCCACCTTTATCACTTTCTCTTGGGGGAGGGGGGTAGATTTCCACCTTATCACTTTCTCTGGGGGTGGGTGGGTAGATTTCCACCTTTATCACTTTCTCTGGGGGGTGGGGGGTAGATTTCCACCTTTATCACTTTCTCTGGGGGGGGGGGTAGATTTCCACCTTTATCACTTTCTCTGGGGGGGGGGGTGTTAGATTTCCACCTTTATCACTTTCTCTGGGGGGTGGGCGGTGTTTAGATTTCACCTTTAATGTCACTTTCTCTGGTGGGGGTGTTTGGATTCACTTATCATTACCCTTATGTATTTCAATTTCCAAACTATATCACATTATAAGGGGGGGGGGGTTGCATTTAATCTGTCCCCTTCCCAGGGAAAAGGGAGGGCGAGAGGTGTTAGATTCAAACTTTGGGGGAGGGAGGGGAGTGAGAGAATACTAGGAGGGGGGAGGGGAGGGTAGAGTAGAGCAACGAGAATATGGGGAGGGGAGGGGGAGAGGAGAGAGTGAGATGTTCACTATTATATATTTGTGTTAGATTTCACACCATATATATCGATTCTTTCTTGCATGCATTTTGTTTCTAAATCCTTTATACTTTTCGGGTCTAGTGGCGTGTGATAAACTGTTGTGTGAGTTGTTTTTGTTATGGGTGTGTTTTGTAAGGATGTGTTGAGTTGTCACCTCCTGAGGTCGGAGAGGAGTGAGTTGGTGAAGCTACTGTCGAAGAGGTGTGGTGAGGGTAAGTATTTCCCACATAATCAAAATTTGGGGGGATGGGTTTCTAAGATTTCCATTTATCAAAGTTTCTCTGGGCGAGAAACGGAGACACCTTTAATCACACAATCTTATGAAGGAGATTAGAAATGCACAACTTATCACCTTTTTGGTGAAATGGGAATTAGAGTCACCTATCACTTTCTCTGGTGAGGGATAGATTTCCACCTTATCACTTTCTCTAGTGAGGGATAGATTTCCACCTTATCACTTTCTCTTGTGAGGGATAGATTTCCACCTTATCACTTTCTCTAGTGAGGGATAGATTTCCACTTTATCACTTTCTCTAGTGAGGGATAGATTTCCACCTTATCACTTTCTCTAGTGAGGGATAGATTTCCACCTTATCACTTTCTCTAGTGAGGGATAGATTTCCACCTTATCACTTTCTCGGGGTGTGTGTGTGTTAGTTTTCCGCCTTTATCACTTTCTCTGGTGTGTGTGTGTGGGGGGGTTAGATTTACACATTCATCACTTTCTCTGGTTAGGGGTAGATTTCCACCTTTATCACTTTGTCTGGTGAGGGGTAGATTTCCACCTTATCGTTTTCTCGGGGTGGGGGTGGGGGTGGGGGTGGGGGGTGTTAGATTTCCACCTTTATCACTTTCTGGGGGTGGGGGGTATTTCCACTTTTATCACTTTCTCTTGTGAGGGGTAGATTTCCTCCTTTATCACTTTCTCGGGTGGGTGGGGTATAGATTTCCACATTTATCACTTTCTCTGGGGATGCTATGGGACAGCTTACTTGCACATTTTGTGCATAATCCTAAATGTGTACATCCTTTCTTTTGGCGTGTTAGTGGAGTCCTCAACTGTCTTTCGACCCTTCATCGTATTTCAAATCACTAGCAAACTGAGTATAACAGAAAATTAAAAAGGGCAGGGAGGTTGGCATTATAATCTGTCCCCCCCCCAAAAAAAAAAAAAAAAAAAAGAGAGAGAGATAAAGAGAAAGAGAGAGCGAGAGCGAGAGAGAAACAGAGAGAGAGAGAGAAACAGACAGAGAGAGAGAGAGAAAAGAGAGAGAGAGAGAGAGAGAGAGAGAGAGAGAGAGAGAGAGAAAGAGAGAGAGAGAGAGAGAGAGAGAGAGAGAGAGAGAGAGAGAGAGAGAAAGTCAACTATTCATAAATTTGTTTAAAAAAAGATATTTTCAATGCATGCCAAATGAATGATGATCGTTCTTTCAATTAGCATAGCATTTTGTTTTCTGAAAGTCCAAGTTATACATAATAATATTCTAGGGTCTAGTGGCGCCAGAAGCGATAAACTGTTCGGATGAGTTGATCATTTTGCGTTTATAGGCGGCTGTGTTTTGTAAGGATTGGTTGAAAGATTGTCACCTACCATGAGGTCGGAGAGGAGTGAGTTGGTAGAACAGACTACTGCGAAAGACAGAGTGTCAAAAACGGTGAAAAGGTAAAGTACTCTACTCTCCCAGAACAAGATTGAGGCAGCCGAGATGTGGTTTCTAAGAAAAATGTTCACAGTTCCATGGACAATAGTAGTTCCATGGACAGCCAAGAAAACAAACGAGACAGTCTTGATGAAGGCAGACACAAGAAGATCATTCATAAGGAAGATTAGGAAAAGACAGGCAACATTTATAGGAAATTTTATGAGGAAATGGGAATTAGAGTACCTGATCACAACAGGAAAGCTGGAGGGAAAGAGAACACCAGGTAGACCCAGGAAGAAAATATTGGACGGACTTGCAGGGTGGCTGAGGACAGGGAGGGTGGAAGATGTGCTTGCGGCGACAGAAGATAGATTCGTATGGAGGGCCATGATCTCCAACGCCATGCGGCAGGGCACATGGTGATGACGATGACTATACTCTCAATCAGAGTGTGGCCATAAACGGTACGAAGACCTTGACAACATCACCAGCCCTGTCCAATCCCCGCCAACAAGGTACCTATCGCCCCGTCTCCATACTCATTCCATTTCAGTTTTCGGCAGGCGTAAAATCACTCGGGTTTTACGACACTACACCACGCAGGCAATATTGTGTCATGGCGTCTCTCTCCCCCCCCCCCCCCACTTTTGCTTGTAGACAAAAGAGTTTCTGTAGTGCGTGAAAGCTGAACGGTGTAAATGTCTACCTGTAAAGAGGCTGGCAGTTGGCTCCTGGCGTCTTTATGAGCGAAGAGTGCTTGTAGGGTGACAGTCTGCCTGTGTGATGGCTGGCTAGAGGTTTTTGTCTGGTGGGGATAATGTTAACGAGTTGTGGCTCCAGGTCTTTGTTGATTGATTGATTTGGTTCAGTTTTTACGTCGACACCCACCTCAGCTGATATGGCCGACGGGGATAACCATCCCAGGGAAGTGGGGGAAGGGGGACCTATCTAATTCTATACTGACACCACCAGACCAACAATGACGTTAAGATGGGACAGTGGTGAGAAGGCCAGTTTTAATGTAGCTCACCTCGGGATTCGAAACCACAACCATTAGCATGCGAATCCGATGCTCAAATCAACTGAGCTACCGCGGCCCGCCACCTGGGTCTTGGGATGTTTACGTCAGTTGTGTTATCATCGTTAAAAAAGGAAGTCTGTTGGTTCATCACTGGCAGATTTGGGTGTACGGTGTGCATGGAACTATCTGATGGAGCAACCCCTTACCTGCACAGAAGCAAGAATATTATTCATATGCGACTACATGTTAAACTGAACTGGCCAATGATTGGTTGATAATTTCAATTACACGGCAGACATCTTGCATATATGTATATGTATGAACTATGACCTGAGAGAACAAAGTCACATGATAGAAAATCTAAAACTAATATCCACCACGTGCGTGGCATCATATCTCCAACGTATACATAATTATTCTGTCTTATCTCCTGGTGAGTCTTGAAGCGCATCTTTCCCACGTGACTGC
>JAPXFY010000014.1:63991935-64046935 GCA_030674185.1 Monoplex corrugatus
GACTGAAACTTCCCTGCTGCTGGTAACAGGCAGAGGACTTCCCGAGTTATTTCTCACAAGTGCCCCACATAATCCATTTTTTTTAACAAACTTTATTTTTGGTTCTCTTTTGCGTCACAACGAAAGGACACCTAACATACAACGTGGCAACGAAAAATGGCACCACACACACACACACACACACACACACACACACACACACACACACACACACACACACACACACACA
The DNA here is from genome assembly GCA_030674185.1 of Monoplex corrugatus. NCBI lineage: Eukaryota > Metazoa > Mollusca > Gastropoda > Littorinimorpha > Ranellidae > Monoplex > Monoplex corrugatus. Next base: position 63,992,165 of record JAPXFY010000014.1, read on the forward strand.
CACACACACACACACACACACACACAACCAAAAACCAAAAACCAAACCAAAACAAAAAAACACACACATGAAAAGACGTTGTTGACATATGAACTCCATATAGCATGCCCAGTATACATAATGATATTTCACACATTGAAGTTTAAAAATGAGCATCGAGATCTAAGCATATATCAACATTTTTTTATGAGTTAGTTTATCAAATCATATCTTTCTGCTGTACGATAATCAAGCATCAACGAGCAATGAGATAACAAAAATGATATCTATTTATACATTTAAAACAATACTGTTCGCATACAAACAAGATATAACATAGAAAACATATATGACAATATTCTAATCAGTGAAGGATTTATCATCCTTTGTATTGTTGTTACTTGAAATCGTTCTCGTCTAGCATTATCCTCCGAACAGTACGGACTGTCTGCGCATTACACATGTAACAATGATGATGATACTACTACTACTACTGCTGCTGCTGCTAATAATAATAATGATAATGATGATGATGATAATAATAATAATAATAATAATAATAATAATAATAATAATAATAATAATAATAATGTTGATGATGATGATGATAATAATAATAATAATGATAATAATAATGTTGATGATGATGATAATGATGATAATAATAATAACAATAACAATGATAATAACGATAATAATAATAATAATAACAATAACAATAATAATAATAATAATAATAATATAATAATAATAATGATAATAATAATAATAATAATAAGAAGAAGAAGAAGAAGAAGAATTTTTGGAGGAGCACGGTGAACTGAAGCTGTTGACGAATTAATTAATCATAATTCCACTATGTATCCAAATACCATAGTTACTATCAACAGGGTCAATGCTCATGGCCCGAATGGAATATGATGGCCCAAATTTGGTCACGGTGGCCCAAACTGGGCCAAGGTATCCCAAGCAGATTATGATGATCCAGTGTGCGTTACACAAGATGCGAAGTTTCACTTGCCCGTGGAATATATGTGACAAATATGGGTATCCGGTCTGTCTGTCTCTCTGTCTCCCTCTTCCGCCTCACTCACACACACATATTAAAATACACATGCACACACATTTTTCACATGTACCTACTTACCTACCTGCCTACCTACCTACTCATACATGCATACATGCATACATACATACATACATACATACATACATACATACATACATATATGCATACATACATACATACATACATACATACATACACACGTACATACGTACATACGTACATACATACATATACATACATACATACATACATACACACATACATACATACATACATACACACACATACATACACACATACATACATACAACCATACATACATACATACACACACATACATACATACATGCATACATACATACACACACATACATACACACATACATACATACAACCATACATACATACATACATACATACATACATACATACATCATACATACACACACATACATACACACATACATACATACACCATACATACATACATGCATACACACACATACATACATGCATACATACATACACTCACCAGACAGAGGTGTCTAGGCGGATCGAATCCAGGACCTTTCTTATTGGAACTCGACATTTAACCAGTTGACTACAAAATGGAAAAAAACGTTTAGGCTACATCGGTTATCACCATGCCTACCGTTTTATGCCATTTCAAGGCATGGAAGTTTGAGAAAACCAAACAGATACACACCTATTTGGTTTTAAATTCATAACACCCCCTCTACAAATACAAATCGAGAAACAAACTGTAACAGAAAACAAAACCCACCCCAGATTAATACGAATCCTGCAGTGAAAAAGAAAGAACCAGAGAGAGAGAGGAGGTGGAGGAGGGGAGAAACAGAGAGAGAGAGAGAGGGGAGGTGGAGGAGGGGAGGTGGAGGAGGGGAGAAAGAGAGAGAGAGAGAGAGAGGGGAGGTGGAGGAGGGGAGAAAGAGAGAGATAGGAGGTGGAGGAGGGGAGAAAGAGAGAGAGAGAGAGGGGAGGTGGAGGTGGGGAGAAATAGAGAGAGAGGAGATGGAGGAGGGGAGAAAGAGAGAGAGAGAGAGGGGAGGTGGAGGAGGGGAGAAAGAGAGAGAGAGAGGGAGGGGGAGGAGGGGAGAAAGAGAGAGAGAGGAGGTGGAGGAGGGAAGAAAGAGAGAGAGAGGAGGTGGATGAGGGGAGAAAGAGAGAGAGTGGAGGGGGAGGAGGGGAGAAAGAAAGAGAGAGAGAAGGGAAGGGGAGGAGGGGAGAAAGAGATAGAGAGAGTGGAGGGGGAGGAGGGGAGAAAGAGAGAGAGAGGGGGGAGGGGGAGGAGGGGAGAAAGAGAGAGAGAGTGGAGGGGGAGGAGGGGAGAAAGAGAGAGAGAGGGAGAAGGGGGAGGAGGGAGAAAGAGAGAGAGAAGGGAAGGGGAGGAGGGGAGAAAGAGAGAGAGAGAGGGGAGGGGGAGGAGGGAGAAATAGAGAGAGAGAAGGGAAGGGGAGGAGGGGAGAAAGAGAGAGAGAGGGGGAGGGGGAGGAGGGGAGAAAAAGAGAGAGAGGGAGAAGGGGGAGGAGGGGAGAAAAAGAGAGAGAGGGGAGGGGGAGGAGGGGAGAAAGAGAGAGAAGGGGAGGGGGAGGAGGGGGAGATAGAGAGAGAGGGGAGGTAGAGGAGGGGAGAAAGAGAGAGAGAGAGAGGGGAGGTGGAGGGGGGAGAAAGAGAGAGAGAGGGGGGGAGGTGGAGGAGGGGAGAAAGAGAGAGAGAGAGGGGAGGGGGAGGAGGGGAGAAAGAGAGAGAGGGGGAGGGGGAGGAGGGGAGAAAGAGAGAGAGAAGGGAAGGGGAGGAGGGGAGAAAGAGAGAGAGAGGGGAGGGGGAGGAGGGGAGAAAGAGAGAGAGAGGGGAGGGGGAGGAGGGGAGAAAGAGAGAGAGAGGGGAAGGGGAGGAGGGGAGAAAAGAGAGAGAGGAGGGGAGGGGGAGGAGGGGAGAAAGAGAGAGAGGGTGAGGGGGAGGAGGGGAGATAGAGAGAGAGGGGGAGGTGGAGGAGGGGAGATAGAGAGAGAGGGGAGGTGGAGGAGGGGAGAAAGAGATAGAGAGAGAGGGGAGGTGGAGGAGGGGAGAAAGAGAGAGAGGGGGGAAGGGGGAGGAGGAGAAAGAGAGAGAGAGAGAAGGGAAGGGGAGGAGGGGAGAAAGAAAGAGAGAGAGGGGAGGGGAGGAGGGGAGAAAGAGATAGAGAGAGTGGAGGGGGAGGAGGGGAGAAAGAGAGAGAGAGGAGGGGGAGGGGGAGGGGGAGGAGGGGAGAAAAAATAGAGAGGGAGGAGGGGAGGAGGGGAGAAAGAGAGAGAGGGGAGGGGGATGAGGGGAGAAAGAGAGAGCGAGAGAGAGGGGAGGGGAGGAGGGGGAGAAAGAGAGAGAGGGGGAGGGAGAGGAGGGGAGAAAGAGAGAGAGGGAGGAGGGAGAGGAGGGGAGAAAGAGAGAGAGAGAGGGGAGGGGGATGAGGGGAGAAAGAGAAAGAGGGGGAGGGGGAGGGGAGAAAGAGAGAGAGAGAAAGAAGAGAGAGAGAGAGAGAGAGAGAGACAGAGACAGAGACAGAGACAGAAAGTATTTCTCCCCTCCCCTCCCCCTCTTTCTCTTTCTCCCCTCATCCCCCTCCCCTCTCTCTCTCTCTCTCTTATTGTCACATCGTACTTACCATACGAAATTCAGGCCACTTTCCCAGCGGGGACCGCGTCGCCGTAGTGCAGCGCCACCCATGTATTTTTTCACTCTATGTGTAGTTATGTTTATCTATGAGAGTGAGATTCTATACAGAATTTTGCCAGGGACAACTCTTTTGTTGCCATGGGATCTTTGACGTGCGCTGAGTGCGTCCTGTATACAGGCCCTCGGTTTATCCACTCAGCAGAAAAATTAGTACCTACACCACCATTTACTTAAGTTACTAGGCTATCTAGTGGAGGGGGGAAGAATATGCTTGTCCGATCTGCTGCTATTCGAACCTGGTTATCCTACATGCAGGTGCATTAACCAATACGCCACACGCGCCATTGTTTTTTGTTTTGTTTTGTTTTTTTAAACAGCAATCGTTAAAATTTTGGGCAAGGTGTGCAGTCTGGATCATTTTTTGTGTGCTGGTTTCACGTGCGAAGTGTCTTTCTCGCTGGCCAAAAGCCATGTTGTAGGCCTAACAACAGTTCTGCAGTTGAACGACACCTCCTGAAGACGGCAACCGTCATTGGGTACACGCAAAAAGTGTTCACCTCGTTGGCCAATAGAAGTGTTTGTTACATCTAAACTGAACTTCTTGATAAAGGTGTTGGCGAAGTTCGTGTCAAATTGCATTTCTTTCTTGGACGGGGCGGACGTGAGCGAATGCGAACTTACTATACAAGGTAACGGTAATGTTGTACAATAGAATACGAAAATAATTGGAGCTAATTTCACGCACTTTTACGGGTTTTTCGGTTCTGCTCGATGTAAAGAGACGTAAGACACCCTTACCTACTCACTTTGACCAGTCCTTCCCCACAAACATGCACAAAGTATCCCAGAATGACTGGCGACCACAGCTCCAGCAGTCACCTGCACGCCATTTTGGTTGCTGATCACATGGGCACAACGTCATCACTAGTGGGGAGTTATTGTCTATAAATAGTAACATCAACCACGTGTGTCAGTGCAATCACCGACCTAAAATATGTGTGCAGTGCAACACTTGTTTACCCCTTCGGTTACCTCGCGTTTTTTGACTTTTTCCGCGTTTTTTTCGGCATTTTCCGGAGTTTACTGGTCTCGATCTAGATGTAAACATTACCACGTGTTTCCTATTTTCGGTTTCAAATAAAAACACACAAACAGTGATGACGTTTTCACCCACGTCACCCACGTGATCAGGGTTATGGTCGCCAGTCATTCAGGGATATTTAATGCATGTTTGTGGGGAAGGACTGGTCAAAGCGAGTAGGTAAGGGTGTCTTACGTCTCTTTACATCGAAGGTAAGGGTGTCTTACGTCTCTTTACATCGGCAGAACGAAAACACCGTAAAAGTGCGTGAAATTAGCTCCAATTATTTTCGTATTCTATTGTACAACATTACCCAAGGTAACTATTTTGAATGACACAATTTAGTTTTTACATTCATTTTAAAGTTTTGCCTAGTAAATGGTGTTAAACAGTGTTTTTGTTTTATTGCGTTAGCTAAGCAGGGGGGAAGTCTTTCAAAATGCGGCAATTTGGCTTCCATTTTTAGGCTTTCTCGCCTTTGCGTCACGTCATTTCAACTCTTTCACCAACACACGGCCAAACGAAATAATTTCACATTGCCAGCTCAAGGGAAAGAATGCCATCTGTGGGCATGATTGGGGAGCCCTTCAAAAACGAGGAAGATCGCAGCCATCTGGACGGCAGGCAGAACCTGTGCATGAAAGATTAGGTCTCTGGTCTGTATTCATGGTGAACTTGTTGCACAGCGACAAACAAAATCACTCTTGGCCAGATAGCTAGATATATCTAGACCTAGGTGGTATGGTACTGCCATCACAGACTGGTATGCTGCAAACTGCAAAGTTTGCAGTCGTCTGTAATGTGGAGACCTTCACGGCTTACGTGTATGCATGGAGTGATGGACACTATGGCTTTCACCGCTTTGCATATCCTCGTTAAAAGGGTTGGCATAGGTCTACTCTTCAGTTTAATTTAAACAACGGAGCAAATAGTTTCTTTAGGTTTAGGGACAAATAAAACTAGTTATGAAGGGAGGGGGGAGATTTTCTTTAATTTGAACTCTGGAATGGCCTAGGAAATTCAACAGTACCGTGGGTATTCACGCATTGTTCCGCCCGTTCATTTTATGTAGATCTATTATGTGGGCCTATAATCAACCGTGAAGATCTAGATCTACAAGTTTTTCTTTAGCACAGCTAGTTCAACTCACGATCTCCGAATTATCACTAACATAACAACCGTAACCCACACGCTGGCCTCATATGCAAGTAGGTATGAAAATTGAAATATGCACGTTATTTTGCCCACACTGCCACCCGGTCAAAAAACGATGACCCAAGAGTTCTCAATCACCTCCAACGATCATGTGAAATGGGGAACATTTACAGTTTGGCGTTTTACCAAGTGGGGAACGCCGATAAAGGAACAGTTATCTTGGAATCTGTTAAGAGCACGACTTAATCGCTCCGTTGTAACGCTAACAATAATTATTTTGAAACATTCATCAGGTTCAGGTTCCCATTGCAACAGATTAAATTTGAGGTCTCCTGCAGATGGTGGTGAGCTGCAGAATTACTGAATTTTGTAAAACTGCACTAGGCTGATGTTCGATGTGTTGAAGGAACGATTTTTCATTAAAAGTCTAATAATTGAAAAGCCCAGAGGAATTTTGACATTTGAGTCATGTGTGTTCTATGGTTTAATTTTTTTTCAGTCATTACATTAAAAAAAAAATGAAAAGCATGCGCAGACCCCTGATCTGTTTTTTTGCCCAGTCATTGATGAAAATGGTGTCGGATGACTTCCCAGAGAACAAGAAGCACAGACCATGGACTCGGTGAAGTATGGCTCAAAACCCTTTTTCAAATTGGCTGTATTCAGAAGACGTCTGCTGGCATCAGGTGCCTGTCTCAAGACACGGGTATGACTTGGACTGTGGAGTAAGTGAAGGTATGTTTTTTTAATTTTTTTTATTGCTGGTGGGTTTCTGCTCTAATTGTATTTCTCCACTCAGTTACCATGTTATTTCTTTTTTTTTTCTGTGTAATACCAATAGATTCAAACGGGAATGGCTTGAAAAGACTGTTCACAGTGACATTTTCGTTCTGTTATTCTTTCAAGTCGGTGCACCACAGTCAGAACTAAATTGAAGTACATGTAGTTAAAACGATGTAAGTATTTAGGTAACACAAGGCGATTAGGATTAGAACTTTGTATATAAAAAGACGTTCCCAGTATAAAAATGGCATAAAAACTAATCCATTCTGCTGAGACAGCCTTGAAGATGAACTGAACCTTTTTTCATCATTGGTCATGTGTATAAAGGCAAACCATCAGCATACACTTTCATACTTACAAAAGGAACATAATGTAGGATATACAAGAAAATTGTCACTATAAGCCTTTTATGCTTTAAAGGTAAATTTAAATAATTTCAACCACATGTTTCATATCGGCTGGGGTGTGTGTGTGTGTGTGTGTGTGTGTGTGTGTGTGTGTGTGTGTGTGTGTGTGTGTGTGTGTGTGTGTGTGTCTTTTAACATCTATTCACATAAGTGCTTTTAGACGAAAAAAGTTAATAAATAGATAAGATAGATGTGTCAGTGGGGTGGAAGAATCTGAAATCATAAAGGTATTACACTTATGGGGTGGAAGAATCTATGAAGTCATAAAGGCATTGTATCAAAGTGTGTGTGTGTGTGTGTGTGTGTGTGTGTGTGTGTGTGTGTGTGTGTGTGTGTGTGTGTGTGTGTGTGAGTGTGAGAGAGAGTTCAGCTATGCAGTCACGTGCAGCGTTCCTAAGCTCCTTAGAGCTCCTTGAAATGGTTTGTTTTGAATTGCCTTTGTCAGGGCACTGAATCCTGACATTCAACAAATCAGAAATCCATCCTTTAAAAAGCTCTTTGAAAACTTTGAAAATGGAGCCATGAGCTCGGCGAAAAAAAAAAACCTGTCCTTGATATAACCGACTTTTTGCTGGTAGCACTGGAGCCTGAGAAAGTTTTGAAACCCATATACTGACATGCTTTAAGTTTTCTGATAACAGAATACAAACTTTTTAAGCGATCTGATGTAGAGCAAAACAACTTGCTGTCTGTAATACACCCTAAAATTCTGTAATACACCCTAAAATTCTGTAATACACCCTAAAATTCTGTAGTACACCCTAAAATTCTGTAGTACACCCTAAAATTCTGTAATACACCCTAAAATTCTGTAGTACACCCTAAAATTCTGTAGTACACCCTAAAATTCTGTAATACACCCTAAAATTCTGTAGTACACCCTAAAATTCTGTAATACACCCTAAAATTCTGTAATACACCCTAAAATTCTGTAATACACCCTAAAATTCACAACATGCGTCTTAAAAAGCCCTAAGTCACTTTTTTCAAAAGTGTGCAAACTATTCATGTAACTTTTAAATTTACATACTATTCATTGGTAGCTTTTCTTTGAAGTTGAACTTTATTCAAGAGGGATTCATAACACTCGGACAATGTGAGTCAGCACAAAACCCTTTGCACAGGCAAGGTTTTGAATGTAGCTGCCAGCAGCGCTGATTGTTTTCAGGCAGTCAACCATCCAAGTACTAACTGGGCCCAACATTAAATACCTTGGTGATGGGACAAAACCCAGTTTTTCAAGTGGTATGCCATCTGTAGTAAATGTTTAAAAAGAATATAAGCTACGCACAAAAAGTTAAGGATCACTATGAGAAAACAGGTGCTGTTTATGTGTGAGATGCTGTCTCTTGCTTGGCTTTATAAGAAGACATTCCACCAGTAGTAGGCCTGATCTGACAATGCCTCCACGACGAAAATTGAGCGAGTTTGAGAGGGGACGAGCTGTTGCATGGTTCCAAGATGGTGTTCCCAAGCGAGAAGTGGCCAGGCGACTTCAGGTGTCCATCTCGGTCATTGTCAGACTGATTCAACGCTTCACAGCCACTGGGAGGGTCCATGAAAGACGCAGATCTTGTCGACCGAAGAAGACAAACCCACGTGAAGATCGTCTCATTGAACGACAAGCCCTGCAGACAAGAACAGCCTCTTCCAGCATCATTCGAAGGCAGCTGAGTGTGGCTACTAACATCAACATCAGCCAGCAGACCATACGGAACCGCCTTCATGGGTTTAACCTCCGTTCTCGTCGCCCAGCTGTACGGCCACGCTTAACTCCAGCCCATAGGGCAGCACGCCGCGCCTTCTGCAGACGTCACGTGAGGTGGACACGTCAGCAATGGTCCCAGGTCCTGTTCAGTGATGAATCACGCTTCACCATGAACCACAACGACGGCTGACTGAGGGTCTGGAGCCGCCCAGGGCAACGCTTTATTGACACCACTGTCCAAGAAAAGGTGGCCTTTGGTGGAGGTTCTGTAATGGTCTGGGGGGCCTTCAGCCTTCACCACAGAACACCCTTGTATCATGTACAGGGTAACCTGACTGGCTCCGATACCGGGATGAGATCCTTCGACCGCTGGCTGTGCCTACACTGCAGCAGATGGGACCGACGGCTGTCTACCAGGATGACAACGCTCGCCCCCACAGGGCAAGGGTGGTCAACGACTTCCTGCAGCAGTCTGGAGTCAACAGAATGGAGTGGCCAGCATGCAGTCCCGATCTCAACCCGATTGAGAACCTCTGGGATGAGCTGGATCGCAAAGTGAGGAGCAACCACCCCCCTCCCAGGGATGCCCAACACCTCTACCAGATGCTGCAGGCTGAGTGGCAGGCGCTTCCACAGAGGATCTTCACCAACCTGGTCAACTCGATGAGGACTCGCTGCGTCGAGTGCCAGAACAGCCATGGCGGTTACACGCATTATTGAACTTTTGGGAGCATCAGAATGCCCTGTCTTGTGATTTCAATGACTTTGGGAAATCAAATTTCGATACGTACCCACTTTGATCAAATGTACACACCAAACGATTGCTCGAAATTGAAGGCAATTGTGTATCGTTATCACTAAAGCATGGAATTAAATGTTTGCCAAACTTCAACGCATTGGCTTTTTTATTTTGAAAGTTATGAATTTTTGTGCAAGTGATCCTTAACTTTTTGTGCGTAGTGTATATTGCCCATGACCCAGTTTGAGACGCAGTGAAATAGAAAAGACATGGTTTTCGTGTTTGCCATATTTAAAAGTCTTTTTTTTTAATTTTTTATTTTTTAGTTGTTACAGTGCCATGCACATAACTTAGGGGTTTCGAGTCATTTTCCTGGTGGGCCAGATTTTTATGCGGGGGTGGTTCTTTTGATAGAGCCGTGGATTCGAGATCTGATATCATTTGAGTTACTCTTGACAACTTTTAAAAAAACTGGCCTATTTGCTGCCCATCTTGGTAATGTTTCCATCCTTTTGAGTCAGTTTAGTGTTAAGTCTCTTTCCCCACTCATTTCAAGATCTTACTGATGCCTAGGACTGTGCATGCTTAGGGAGTCTGCCAGATTATTGCAGGCAGATTTGGGTGGAGTGCAAATGTAATTGAGTGGGATAAATCGCATTCAACACACTCAAACTACGTCTTATGTTACACATTCAGAATGTGGAACTATGTTCAACAAACAATGAAGTGTAAATGTGATGAAGTGTGTAGTTTTGGTGTGTGATGGTTTGCGTCATTCTGTCATGACTCGGTTGGTGTAAAGCGTGAGCTCCCCACCTTCCAGTCTGAATGCACGGGTTCCAGTCTTTAGCCAAGACGGATATTGTGCTTGTTGCCTCCCGCCCACCCAGCTGAGCGTTAATACCTGATCCTGTTCAGGGTTGGGGAAGGTAAAGCACAAAAGGGAAGTGCTCACTGTTAGGTCTGAGAACATTGGTGAACCTTACTGCTCCTCGGCAATGTCTGGATAAAGAATTGGACTGGCCTAGCTTGGCCTATTGAGAAAATATTTTTTGCACAGTTACAAAGCATTCAGGTGAAAATGAAATGATTATGCATTGATTATGCAGAGATTTGTGTACTGTTTTTGTATGAATTTTAGAATGACTGGTAGGGCTTGAGTGTATGCACACATTGCTCTGTGTGTATTGATGTGTGCGTTTGTATGATAATTCAGTGATGAAATTCAATTTTTGCAGGTGAAAATGCCGATAGTCCAGTCGTCCAGCCCAGTTTCCTCCTTCCCTTCCCCCTCCCTCCCCATGTTCCTACACTCCCTACCTTCCCTCCTTTCCTTTCTGTTCTCCTTCCTCCATTTTTTTCTCAGTCTTTCCATAGCTCGTTTTTCGTTTTTCATTTTGTCGTAATGTAAGCCATCATATCTTAGTTTGTCCTTGACCCCCAAATCTAATTTCTCCTGTAGATTGAAAAGAGGGAAGTTTTGTGTATGGAATATCAGTTACGGAAAGAATGACATCAGACATCTGGCAAACTGTTCACTGTTCTGATTAAGCACAGAACAAGGGCTGAAGTCACGAGGTGCCAAGTCTGCAGGTGCCGTCTGTGCCGCCTTACAAACCACAGTTATGGAATCTCTCTTGATCTAACAGATAAGCAGATACAGTGGTCCTGCATCGCCCAATAATTGGTATTCATATACTGATATAGGATGCAAGACGAAGTTTGGAGGCATGTTCAGAGTATCCTTTTGTGGTCTTCTGTGGTCAATATCCCTGCTTCACCCCTCCATACTAGAGCATGTTAAGGGTGCAGTTGTCTTCCTTATAGTCAGCATGTCATGTCCATCAGAATTGACATTTGATGAGTAGAAACTGTAGGCAAACCACACTTTTTCAGAGCTGAAAGGTTCGCACTCGTTGTCACATGTTTCAGACTTTGTACAAACCATTGTACCAAGCAAAATAATGCAGACTTTTGAGGTCATTCACAATTACATTGGACTACTTTCGTTTGTTATCTACAAGATACAGGCGACATATGGCAATGAATGTGGCCGTTTTCTTTACAGTTCTTGCTGACTGCCATGTTGGTGGTCAGAGGGAACTCTTCAGGTTCTTTGACTTGTTGGAAGGCCTTGGGGTGGGTGGGGGAGCTTGTCATTCTTTAGGGCCTGGGAACGGAGGTCATATGAGAGGAAGACTGCTTGATATGTCGTCTTTATGCTAAATGATGAAGGCTGCTTCCATAAGCGCCTTTGTTTCTGCTCGTTAGTTGGAGCAGTGTTTGCTCATAGGAACACCGAAGCAGTGGTTTAAGACCCTGAGAAGCTGAAGGTATCAGACCCTGGTTGGTCACAGTATGATGTATCATACCAGTATGATACCATTGGTATATGTATTCATGCCCCTGAAGATAACGTTCTATCATGTGGCTATTTAAAAGTACAAGCTTTATGTCGGCTACATGAACCTGCCTTCTGAGGACAGTGGTTTTAGCTTTGTGCCTAGCGCCTCTGTTCTTGCAATTTCAGCTGAATCATGCACAGGTTTCTCAAGCCACTTCTCGTCAGACGGTTGCTCAGAGGTGATTTTTCTGTATGGAGGGTGCATGTTGTGTGGCTATGTCTCGGGGTTTGTCGTCTCCACACTTTGCCTTTCGGTTTGTAAACAGGATAATTGATGACTGGATCTGAATGGGTCATGCAACGCATGGACTGCCCCCTCTTTGCTCGTTGAAATAGCTATCGGGTGGTGTCGGCGAGCATGGGGGCTGATCGTCTGGAAATGTCGAGGCACGATTGGTGCCACTGACTTCAGGGAAAGACCTGGCTGCTCAGAAAGATTGCGAACTTGGGATCACTTTCAAGACATGTTGGACCTAACAGAACAGCAAAATGGGCTGTATCTGCAGTATCATACCTGGCCACTTTCGAGGCCGTTCAAATACCTCCGCTGGTTGAAGTAAGGAAACGTTGGGAGCTTCCGACTGCCAGCTGTCGAGACTACTGTAAGGGGAAAAAAGGAGCTGACAGCTATACGAGCTGTGGCATGGCGGACTGCCCTAAAGAGATAAAGGCCCAGAGTATGGGAGAGAGAGGGTTCTTCATTCTGTATTGGTCTTGTTGCTGGGTTGGAACTGGTTGGTGTGCAGTGTGTGGCTGTGTCCCAGGGTGTGTCATCGCCCCCACCTTGATATTCGTTTGTGAACAGGGTAACTGATGACTGGGTCTGATTGGGTCATGCAATGCATGAAACCCCACCCTCCCCCCCCCCCCACCCGCTCCCCTTTGCTCGATGAAATGGCTATCAAGTGGCATCGGGAGCTTGGCAGGTGATTGATCGGAGGATGGCGAGGCATTGGTGCTCTTGGTCACATCCATACCCTCAGGTGTTTCCTAACAGACGGTTACTCAGTCATTTTTATGTATCTCAGGGGACAACCACCCAGATGGGTACAAATGAACTTGGGATTATCTGCCTCATTTGTGGAGTAAGATCGTCAGAAGGTGTCATTGTCCACCTCCTCCTTAATCCTGATAGTGGTACATGTTCTGTGGTTTGGGGTTTGTCCACAAGCAGTTGGTGGTAGTGGTAGTTGTATCGGTGTGAATGGTCTATTTTTCTGGTTGTAGCCATTGAACAGGTCAGAGGGTAGTCATTCAGATTGAGTTCGGATTATTTTCTGTCCTCGATTGCTTGGTTACTCTGCTTGTACTGGGAGAGGTCGCGGGGAGATGAAGCTTCGGATTTGCGGCAGGGTGGGAAACGGGTATGCTCATGTTTTAGCGGTGAAGTTGCCTGCGATTCCATCCACCCAGTACCAAGTGGTCTTCGTCTTGGTTCTGAAATCTGAGCATCTGGTATTGTAAACTCAAGGGGCTTGTTGCTTGACTGGCGTCTTGATCAGGCGGCAACTTAATTGGTCGTTTAGTGGTGTAATTTACTGGTTTTTCAAATCTGAATTGGCTACCACCATTGAATTGGCAAAGAGAAAGATAAAACTATGTACGTGTAAATGAAACGAACCAGGCGCAGATTGTTTGGCCAAATTCTTCATCCGGAGGAAAAACCAAATTCAGGACAAATTGTAGCCAGGCTTTTTGTCAGAACACAAAAAGCAACCCACCAAATCCATGACGAAGATGGACAGTAGATACAGGATCAGTTGGGTTACACCAATAAGTATTTGTATTGATAGCACGAATACTTGTATAAAACAAAACTAAACAACTAAACCAGAACTAAACAAAAACCAAAACTTTTTAAAACCAAAACTAAAACCAAAACTAAACGTTGTTTTCAAAACTGAGACCGAAATAACAAACTAAAATTAAACCCCAAAACATAAAAAAAAAAAACATTAAAACCAAAACTAAACCGAACAGATTATAACCGAAACTAAAACCAAAACTAAACCCAAGCACACTAAAACCAAAACTAATCCCAGAACTAAAATTTACGATCAAAACTGAAACAAAACAAAAAACCCAAACCGTATTAAAACTTAAGCTAAACACATTCAAACCAAAACATAACCAAAACTAAAACCAAATGCATTAAAACCAGACCTAAACGTAAAAGCATTAAAATAAAAATTGAACCCAAACACATTAAAAACCGATTTAAAATCAAATTTAAAGCTTAAAAACAAAAAACATTATTACCAAAACCAAAACTAAAATGAAACATGAAAACTAAAACCAAACTAAAACTTAAACCAAAACTAAACTTTAAAAACGAAGCTAACAATTAAAAACAAAAATAATCATTAAACCTCCAATAAAAGCCGATCAAATACGTAACAAGAAAACACCATAAAACCATTACTTAAACCAAACAAAAAAATTAAAAACTAAAAAACTTGAGAACAAAAGTGAATAAAACAAAAATACAAAACTTGTTTTAAAAGCTCAAATGATACAAAACCCAACTAATCCTGTGATTAGTACTGCCATTTCACAAAATTTACATTTTAGCCTGAAGCTTGACTTACCAAAAACATTTGCATTTTGAGATGGGGAAGGGTCGCACAGGTTTTTCATTCCGTAAGACTGATCCTTGAGTTTGTCTACTTCCACAGACGCTCCATGGGAAGAAGTCTTGAAGCCTTGGGGTCTGTTCTGTTGAACAGCCGTTCTACTCTGTTCAGATGTGATGTGCCCTGTGTGCGCGGCTGTTGCCAACTTAATCTGTTGCAATGTCACCCGACTGGTGGCGTTGATGCCATAGCTCATAGTCACCCCTAGAGTATCCTTGTATCGTCTTTTATGCTGTTCGCAGTGTCCTTGCTTCATCCATCCATACATGAGCATCTCTAGAATGTGGTTGTCTTTCGTATGGATGAGTGTCCTTTTGAACAGAGCTGGCATTTGATGAGTAGACATTCTGTGCACGTCAAGTCCCAGTTTAGAACCTTGCTTGGATGCTCGATTTTGTCATGTGATGTTGCACATCTTTCACGGTCATCTATGGCCAAACCGTTCTAGCTGTTGACGATTGTCTTTGTGACGAGCCTGACGCCAAGGTCTTGACACACCTCTTTGATCTGCCTTCCAAATGCAGAACTGGCCTGTGAGGTGTGCAGCTCTACCTGGCATCCAAACACCATTACTGCTCACTGACCGCCCAAGTAGAATTTGCTTGACGTATTGGTCTCGTGATTGTTGGCAATTGAAAGTAGTTTTTTTTGTTCAGTTTCCATTTTCAGGAACAACAGGTGTGATGGCAATGGTATTTTTTTTCTTCTGGCAGCCGTTGAGCTTGACGGTCAGAGGCGACATTGTAGCAATATTATATGTCTAATTAACTTGACCACAGGGGCAGGTTAGTGAAGGCATCAGCTTATACTTTGTGTTCGTTTGGGTGTTGAGCTGGTTGGCTGATGCGGAACTTACAAGACTTCAGCTGCTCAATGGATACGTGATAGTCGTCCTTTTCTGTCCATGGCTTAAGAAGCGGTCTGATAGTGTTCCTTTTCTCGCTGTAACTGACACTGTGTGGCCTTCCTGGGCTTTTAGCTAGTTCATGTTTCGTTTTCTCTGGTATGTTTCACACCAGTAGAATGGAGGACCAGTTCTTATGACTTGGTGGAAGGCCTTCATCTTGTGGGGAAGCTTAAGGCATGAGAGGAAGACCGCCTGATCGTATGTCATATGTAATCAGAATGATGGCAGTCTCTGCCTGTAGGGGCATTGGCAGTTGTTGGAGTCCTTGGAAAATTGAGAATATACTGATTACCTTCTGATCACGGTATTGATGGCTGATCTATTGGTGTATACATGCTTTGTGTAGGTAAAAACTTTGTCATGACAGACACGATATCTGATCCCCATGTCACCTTGCACTCATGCTGTTCCGTTGTTTTTTTTCTGCACTCCACCTCTTCCGTCTTTCTCTCCTTCCTAACCCCACTTGTTCCCGTCCTAAAAGGAGGAAGAGGACAAACATGGTCACAGACATACACCACCTGCCCTTAGAGAGACGAGCCCAACAGACATGAAAAGTTTGGAGAGAAAAGCCAATCGGATTGGAAACGTCTGAACGCCTGGCTCCCATTTTACAACCCATCCACAGTCGCAATCCATCTCACCCTCAAGTCCTGTCTGACCCCCAACTGTCTAGTCGTAGTTGCTTATTGCCCCATCTTCACGTCCACCCGATAGTAGTCCAGCCTGACCAGATATGCAGACCTGGACCCAACTCTTAAACACCCCACTCCTTCCCAACGCAGGATCGAATGCAGAACTGAACTGGACTGCCTGAATCAACTCTAGGACCATGTCAAGGACACGTACTCAAGAACCGAGTTGGTGATCATTGTATCAAAGACCAGAACTTCCAAGCCCTCAGAAGTATAGAGACCATGTCTTTGGAGCAGCGACATGAACGTTTGAAGGGAAAGCACCTTTAGGTACCCATAATCCCCAGTGGGGAATTCCTGTCACTTTCTTTCTGCCTTGCTCCTTTGCTCTGTCATCTTGATAATTTTCTGCCTTGTTGATCCATTCATCTGTGTTCTATAAGTAGTAAATGCTTATATCATGATAGATAATTGTGCACATGTATTAACTGCATTACTTTGGCTGTAAGGAAAATGTGCAGAACATTCAGGGGATTTAGACCGCTTTAAAATGTATCTTGCCCTTATGATCAAGTTTGTATTTTTTTTAAAACCTGGTGATAAATGAATGGAATGATCAGTACTGAGGCCTATCCCTAGATCATGCACGCAAATACATTGTGTACTTTACTTTCTTTTCCGTTTTCAGGGTCCTCAAGGTGTGCACATTTTGCAATGATTACAGCCCTGAGGTGGCTCTGCACAGTCGTCTTGGCTTCAACAATGAGGTACCCATAACCGCATTAAGGACCACACAAAGGATTACGTCATGTCACAAGGCATCACGTCATGTCACCAAGGAACAACTTCACGTGATACATCACATCAAAGACGACGTCACTTCAGGACAAAGTCACGTCATGACATCGGTACGAAGTCTCCCTATTCAGTGAGTGGTTCAGATGTTTATACTGAGACTCTGCATTGGCACAAGTTGATTTGTAAAATGTCTGAAGGTGGTTTGTTAAGTGGCAAGTATTGTTAAATTACAAGGCAGACATAGTAGGTATTTTAAATGACAGATGTGGTGTAATGCTAGACGGCAGATATTGTGGATGGTGTTTTTGATGGCATTTATTGTTCTGTTAAACGGAGATAATGTGCTTGTTACAGAGCCAAAGTTGTAGGTGTTATGTGAAACGGCAGATTTGCAGAAGTTGTGTGTCTTACGTTAAACGCTTCCCCGTGGGGATGCTTGGGGCTCTTTCAGTATGAAGAGTAATCCCATTTTCTGGAAATTGTGCCAGAAATTTACTCTTTTCTGTCACTTTTTCTGCCTTGCTCCTTTGCTTTATCTTTTTTTCTGCCTTGCTGGTAAATTCACCTTTAGCTGTCCCTAAATTCTTGCAATTTGCCTATTGTCATTAATGATAAGGTATAGTATTTATTGTATTGCAGTTTAGCTGTAAGGAAATTTGAACAGCGTAATTGTAATTTTAAATACTGTTAATACTGTTTTCATTTGTTTTTGTGTATTTAGTTATGTTGATGAATTTATATTCGGATTGTTTTAATGCCCTTGGTGGTAAATTTGGAATGGCTGACGCCAGGAGGATACCCGTAGGTTATTTGCGTGAATGCAGTGATATGTGTACTTTTCTTCACAGGTCTTTTTTTTCCAATGTCATCAATGTATTCAGATGTACACTTAGATGGTTATAGCTTTAATGTGGCTCTGAGCTATAAATGTGATCTGTTGCTTCACCCGTCTGCATTATGTTACCAGCCTCTGACATAACTTGAAGGATCTTTAACGTACATGTTTGATATTTTGAATGGATAAGCACGCAAAGGGGGTTCGGTACTTGCAGGTCTGCACGCATGTTAATGTTGGTAATACAAAATTCTCTACGTGTTGTGACAGATGTGCCCATAGATGAGTTGAAAATAACGAAACAAAACTTTGACAAATGTAAAAGGATCTCGTTTCAGGGACCAGGTGATCAACCGTTTGCGAGTGTGCGTCTTCATGGAGCAGATTGTCAGAAACCTACAGAACATCAATGGCTGTGACCGCACCTTACTGCAAGGATATGCTGTTGCAACACAGGATGCAACCAAACTTCGAAGAATCGTCGGAGGGAAGTGGTTGACAACTACATTGACGCACCACAGAGGGAAGTGTGGCAGTCCAGAAACCTGACAGCTAATGGGACTCCAAATGATTCCAGATTAAGAACAGTGACTCTTAACAAATGTGACAACTCCAAGGAAATAGCGTCTCCAGGGATGGAATAACCACAGTGACTCTCACAGAAATGGTGACTGGCAACTCCAGGGAAACCGTGACTATGGTGCTTCGAGGGACAGAGTGACAACAGCAACTCCAGCAGAATCAGTGACTGGGGCAGCTCCAGGGAAGTCATGACTTCGGTGCCTCCAGGGAAATGGTGACTATAGAGGTTAGAGATACTTGCAGCAACTCCAGGTGAACAGATGGTGACTGCAGTGATGATTCAGGGAAATGGCGACCATGGCAGCAACTCCAGAGAAACTATGGCGGTGCAGGAGACACCACAACTTTACAAGGATACAACGACTATGTCAACTCCAGGAAAATTGTGAATAACTATTCCAGGGATACGGGGATAAAGTGGCTTCAGGAGAAATGGCAACTATGGCGGCTTGAGGAAATCGTGACTCCAAAGAAATCGCAACTGTGGATGCGGTTCCAGGGAAGCTGTGGCGTCTCTAGGGAAATGGTGACAACTATGAATCTGGGAAACGGCGACTTAAGGGGAGCACTTAAAGAGCAATCGGGTTTCGTAGTCGGATATTTAAAATATGGACTACAGGAACAGGGACTTGTTTTAAACTGCGTAAACTGACCCACGACTAATACCGATGTCATGTGTAGCCTCTTCACGTTATGCACTTGTCTTCATTCAAACTTTTGAGATTTTCTTGTCAGTAACATAAACTACACAGGAGACTAAGTTTTACGAATAAGTAGGAGCCTTCATGGATAAAACTGAAGATAGCGAAGAAATGATTGTAATGGGCGATTTTAAAGTAGGGGTAAGAGGTAGGAAAGAACAGTGGTATAGATGTTCAGGCACTTTCAGTGATCAAGAGACCGAGTTACTCGAATTGCGAGATGCTGAACTTTTCTGCTAAGCATGAACTCATCTCAAGTGCCTTCTTCGAGAATCGTTCATGTGAAAACATGGTACAAATGGAATGACTTTGATCGACCTTTCCACATTGATTTCATTCTCACAAGGAAATGATCGAGTCACAATTAAAGATGCCACAGCAATCCTAAAATTATATGTTCATTATTGGCATTGATCACAAAATTGTTAGTGCATACATCAAGAAAAGTGAGATCAAGCCCTGTCATAAAGATAAATTTTATAAGAAAATGTGAGCATGAAGAAAATGACTGAAGAAAGTGTCAAGACAGAAGTAATTTAAATCAAACATTGAAGAAGCATCATATGCCTGCTGAATGGCGTTGGCGATCATGGCCATCCATATGTATCTATCCCTTGTTGCCGCAAGCACATCTTCCACCCTCTGTCATCAGCCACCTTGCAGGTCTGTTGAACAATTCTATAAAAATTTGACAAATGAATTTGGCTTAATAAAGAAAGAATGAAACATTTTTAAAACAAATCATTAGCATTTTGGAAAGACGTGGAACCAAAAAAAGGGGACTAGGAAAAACACAGAAAACTGCTTGTTGGAATGACTCAAAAGTTTTGAAAGTCAAGAAACTATTCAAAATGTGGTTGAAATCAAAAAGGAAGACTACATAGTTGTAGAAAAACAAGAAGCAAAGAGAAAAGTCAATGCTAAGAATGAAAATCGGAAGAATTATGGCGAACATCTGGCACAACTTTGTGGACAGTCACCACGAGAATTTTACAAAAGCGCCAAGAGCATGAGGCTGAGGGACGAGCCAATCAACCCAACCACCATTATAAATAATATTGAGGGAAAGCCACTTTTTGACCCAAAAGAATGAGAGATGACAGAATATTTCCGGGACCTGTTAAACCCAACAGAGGAACAGGAAAATGTTGATCAAATCAAAACAGTGTAATGAAGTCGAGCCTGTCATACCCAGAAGTGAAATCAAGGAAGCAACAAGTCCCTGATGACTGGAAGAAAAAAAGAGGGATAAACACTCTGTAAGCCTCCGTGGAAATGAAAGATTAAGATCGGAAACAAAATGGATAGCAAAAGGAGAAAAGATAACAGTTTGATCAGAACGAAACTTTGAAAGATGAACCTAAACAAGAGGTAACCTGTCAATGAAAATTATACAAAGAAAATGTTAGATGCATGTGATATAATCGGTATAATGTCCAAATTTATCAGGTGAAGAGATTTATGAGGAGCCATACATTTGGAAAAAGCAGGATTTACATTAAAAGATGAGGAGAATGGAAAAAGTTCTGAAACAAATGGTGTTGGGGCAGAATTTTATGAATTTTTTGGAGAAGACTAAAGTCCTTTTGTGTATGAGCTTCAGAGGTGAAGTTTAAGCAACTCGACAAGATTTATAACCTGTGTCTCGAAAATAGATGAAAGACTGCATGAAAATTTCGAGACCTTTTTCAATACTTAAGCCGTTTTTTTCTTAAATGAGAAAGGATCAGGGTGTATTGCTAATAGAATTATTAAGAAAGTATATCCAAACTTATGAAGATCAGACGGGCTTTGTTGCAAACGGTATCTCGGCAATACCGTAAGGCTGATTTGCTCAGTTTCTTGCATAAAAAAAATTAGCTTGACTTGTATTTTGTCTAGTCTTGGGAGAAAGCTTTCTTCAGTTTAACAGTTGAATTACACACACTTAATCAGTTAATGTATCGGTAATACATATGGCTGGCAGCAGTCGGCTTTCATACCCTATACCAGTACTATTCTGCCTAATTCGGAAATTGCAAATCAATAGGTGCTTAGTGCATGCCAAGTTACTTCCTTTGGGGCCTATTTCATCTGAGTGGTCTTCAATTTTTGTTCGTTCACTCTAATCGATCAATTTGTAGACTACCCCCGTGGGGATGCCGGGGGCTCTTTCAGTATAAATAGTATCCCCACTTTCTGAAAATTGTGTGCTAGAAATTTACTATTTTCTGTCACTCTGTTTCTTCCTCCTTTGCTTTCTGTCATTTATCTGCCTTGCTGGTCCATGTGTTCGATAAAGTCTTACGTACTTTTTCCTAGGATTGGTAATTGGGTACATGTAGTAAGTGCATTTTTGGCTCTGGGGAGGTGAGGTATGCAGAAGCGGTTTTAGGTAATTTGTGCCCGTTTTTAGGTATGTTTTGGTGTCCTTGGGTGTGCTTGGGTTTGTATTCAGGTGTTTTTTAAAGACCCTGTGTGATAGGTTGGACGGAGAGGTCAACGCTAGGGGCGTGTCCTTGGATAAGATGCACGAATGCATTGAACGTATACTTAGTTTTCGCGTGTTTTTTTTTTTTTCAGGCGGTTACAGCCCTGATACGGTTCTACGCAGTCGGCTGGGGTTTAAAAAACAATTTGTTGACTGCTCGGTTTTATTTCTTTAGTTCTTTTCCAAGGAGCATTTCCAATATTGGTCGACCTATTTGTTAAAGATACATACATGAACGCACTGAACAAGCACAACCTTATATTCTGATTCTGAAGCAAGTTTTTAGAAAGACGGTAACATGTTTGACGTTCCCATAATTACACATATGTTCTCTGGGTATGCAGAGCTGTTCTGATTGAGACTAGAAAACTTGTCTCTGGTTCCGACAATTGTGTGTGAGCGAATGTCGTGCAATACTTACTAATGCTGAACCTACCCTAAAAATAACTTTGAGGTATTAACTTTAATCACTACTAACCCTAACCCAGTTCTGACCTTAACCCACAGTTGAGTTGAAGTAAGCGGCTGGCATTTGGTCATGACACAATTGTCGGAATGGTCCAAAAATCACAAATTCATGCACAAAAAATTAAAGAAAAAAGAACCCTGAACGTTTAGATGAAATTGCCATCTAGAACAGCACAGATTATATTTTCACTGGGCAGACAATTGTTTTAATGTACATGATAGTTGGATTTCACGTCTAGCTTTTTATTTAAGGAAACAAAATCAGGACGGGCAGGACTTTATGAAACACTAAGCTGACAAACACCGGAATAACATCAAGACTGGGCAGTGAGCAGTTGGTTAATGTCGCCAGCTGGGGTTGAACTAGATATGGGATGCTGAATCATTGGCTCAACAATGAGGGCCAGCCAGGCCGCTGTCAATGAAGCGCACGTATAAGACAGATTATCTGGGCTTTGTAGTTGGCATAATTAGTGTAAGGTATGGAGTGGGTTTCATAGTCAGCTCAGGGTGTACATTTTTGCTTTAAAATTACATGGCTGGCAATGCAGGATCTGGTGGACAGGCTGTAGAAGGCGAAGGGTTAAGGCACATCATTTTGTCAGAATTGCAATCGTTTTAGTTCAATTTCTTCCTGAGTACTTCCGGATGTTGGCGCATATACTTTGTTAACAAATGGCTCGACATCTGCATTAACTATGGCTTAGTGGTCGGCTGGGCTGTAAGCGATATGAACTTGAGCCAATTCAGCTATTAAATCGGTCTGATACAGCTCGGTAATCTCCGTAATGAGAGAACAGACTTATGTCCATGTCTCCAAGGTAAGTGGAAGGAAAGAGAAAGAGACGGCCACCTGCATCACTTGCTAGAAACATCACAAACATCAGTGCAAGAACTCCAGAGGTGTCAATTAGCCAAGATCGAGAGTGCTGAGGCAACTTGTGAGACATCAGTGCGCGGCCAACTGTTCCGGTGACGCGACAGGTGAGACAGTGGATACAGCTCGGATCTTTGACAGACTTTGACTTGTCCCTTTCCATTGACACCTACTCTTCTGTCATATGTTTACACCAGAATATTTAAAATTGTATGCTTTCCTGTTATCATGCCTGCCACCTTCCATCTCGCTTTCCCTAGTCCTAAAATGTTAAGTCTTTCCATCTCGCATCTTGACAATTTCAAATCTTTAGTTTTTGCAGCAGTGTTCTTACATTTAGGTTGTATTTTTGATGTATTTTAGTCTGATGGCAGTAGCTTGCTGATGGTCGAGTGTCGCCTGCAAAGCATGGTCTCTACCGGACAGAAAAAAAAAGAAGAAAAAAACGTTGAAGTACCACCCATAATGAAAGATGAAGTTATTGAAAAGATGAAACCGGGAAACCGCCAGGTTCAGACAACAATACTATAGATCTAGAAATGGATTGAGGAGGCCCTAGATAAATTTGGTATTGAAAAAAATATGTACTAAATTGAAAAAAATGTGCTAAGTGAAATTCATGACGCTGGAAAAATCCCTAAACATACGTCAAAATCGATTTTCATTACACTTCCAAGAAAGTGTGGGCTATAGAATGCAAAACTCTATCATAAATCGGCTTGATGAGTCATGTAACAAAAATTCTATTAAGAATAATGATGGAAGATAAGGAATACAATCAAAAGAAATAGAACATGGATTTGTCAAAGGGAAAGGAACTCTTAAAACCATGTACATCCTAAAACTCACAGAGGTTGGTCGAGGTGAATGAGGATTTACATTTATGCTTTGTTGATTATACCAAGGCTTACGATCGGGTAAGACACGAAAAATTGATCAACCAACTAGAAAGGCATAATGTTAATGAAAAAATCTAAGAATAATCAGAAATGTATATTGGGAACAAACACCAATGAGAATAGAAAATGGTATAAGCTCTTTCCAAAATATCAAGAGTGGTTAGGCAGGGATGTTCTGTCACCAGATTTGTTTTCACTTTACAGCGAAACCATAAGGAACCTAGAATACCCTGGGATAAACTTTGGAGGAAAAATGGTGAACAGTCTTCGTTCTGCAGATGTCACCGTTCTAATTGCATAAAATGAAAAAAAACGACAAAACCTTGTGAATATAATAAAAACAGAAAGCAGAAATAAAGGGTTGGAGCTAAATAGCAAGAACACAGACGTAATGGTCATCTGTGAAAAACAAATCTCGTGCAAAATAATGGCAAATGGCACAATATTGAGAAATTAAGGGAATGGTCATCTCACAAGACGGCAGATGCACATCAGAAACAACCAGTAGAATCAGCCAAGCTAAAACTGAATTCAAGAAGATGAAAAGCGTTATTACAAAGTTCTTGAGTGTTAATAGAACCGATACAGTTGTACGGTTGTGAGTTGTGGACAGTCAACACGCAAAGTCAGAACAAGATTGAGGCAACTGAAATATGGTTTCTAGGAATGTTGAGTTGCGCGGACAGCAAAGAAAACGAGTCAGTTTTGAAGGAGGCAGACTCAAGAACATTAATAATGAAGATTAAGAAAAGGCAAGCAACATTTATAGGACATTTTATGAGG
This sequence comes from Monoplex corrugatus, assembly GCA_030674185.1. Lineage (NCBI taxonomy): Eukaryota > Metazoa > Mollusca > Gastropoda > Littorinimorpha > Ranellidae > Monoplex > Monoplex corrugatus. The sequence continues at coordinate 64,016,751 of JAPXFY010000014.1, forward strand.
CAAGACAAATTAGAGCATACCTGGTCAAACCAGGAAAGCTGGAGGGAAAGAGACGACCAGGTAGACCCAGGGAGAAAATATAGGACAGACTTGCAGGGTGGCTGAAGACAGAGAGGGCGGGAGATGTACTTGCAGCGACAAGGGATAGATTCGTATGGAGGGCCGCATCGCCATCGCCATGCAGCAAGGCGCATGATGATGATGATGAATAGTTCACTGCAATTTCGTACTGCAATTCGCACAGGTCGCTGTCAAATGTTAAGTTTTACTTCAGAGAATGCGAAAGAAAAAGAATTGCGTCTGAGCTATATTGACAGCTGAGAAAATGATTTATCTTAAACGAATTTGATATCAAAGATGTTTTTCTAAGTTAAATTCATGTGACCACCTGTGTGTGTGTGTGTGTGTTGTGTGTGTGTGTGTGTGGTGTGTTGTGGTGTGTGTGTGTGTGTGGTGTGTGGGTGTGTGTGTGTGACAATTCATGTCGATGTACAGCGATTATAAGAAAAGTGCACAGAGGGAGATCTTGTTTTCGTTCTGGTGGTAGTATTTTTTATGCTATATTTATAAACACTTGTTCATGGAATGTTTTGTCTATTCCTGAAGATGTCTTTTTTGTCTGTATTTCTGCAGATTTCTTTTTTAGTACGCCTGTATTCCTGATTGTGTCTATCCATCTGTGTGTGCTCGCGCGTGTGCACGTGTGTGCACGTGTGTGTAATCTGAAAGTATTTCTGGCCTTTACTTCAGTGATTTTTTTTTTTTTGGTCTTAATACAGATTTAAACTCCGTGGGGTTGCCGGGGGCTTTTTCAGTATGAATAGTATCCCAGCTTATGGAAATTCTGTGCTAGACATTTCCTCTTTTCTGTCACTCATTGTTTCTGCCTTGTTCCTTTGCTTTGTCATTTCTTCCTATCATTTTCTGCCCTTGTTCCTTTGCTTTGTCATTTCTTCCTATCATTTTCTGTCTTACTGGTCCATTCACCTGTATGTGTTCTATAAATTTTTACGTACTTTTCTCTTAGGATTGATAATTTGGTACATGTTTTAAGTGTATTTTTGGCTGTAGGGAAGTGAGAAATGGGGAAGCAATTTTAGGTTAATTTAGACCCGTTCTTATACATGTATGTGCCTTAGTTATGTTTAAAATTGTGTTCAAGTATGTTTTTTAAATCCCCTCTGCGATAAATTGAACGGAGTGGTCAACGCTAAGGGCATCTCCTTAGATTATATGCACGAATGCATTGATATGTGTTCATAATTTTATTTTCCTTTTTTTCCTGTTGAAGTACTGTGTATTGAAGTGGTTATAGCCCTGATATGGCTCTACGCAGTCGGCTGGGCTTTAAGCAACAATAAGAATGAATGAATGGAAGAAAAGTGTTTTCCCTAAAAGTTTACCTACTGTTGAAAAGATTGTCTTCAGCCATGAAAGCTTTTTCTGTTCCTGAAAGTTTTTTTGTCTGTAGTTCTATAAAGGAAGTCTCTGTTCCTGAATGTTTTGTTTTAATGTCTTTATTCTTGAAAGGTCATTTTCATGTCTACATATGTGTATTTCTGCATTTTTTTCACTAGTATTCATGTAAATTGTAATATTCATTTTATGATGGGAAGAATTCGTACCTTTTTTTTTGTGTGTGGGGTTTTCATACTTAATATGGATCTACTCCCAATCACCACCCTCCCGTTGTTGCGGGGGGGGGGGGGGGGGAGAGAGAGTGTGTGCACTCGTTGGGGGACCCGAAGGAGAGGTCTATTGGGTGTTGGTGTATCATTTGTGTGGGGGGGAGGAGTTGTGCTGTGAGTGGCACTTGGGATATGTAAGGGTGGGTGTGGTAACTGGTATGTGGATTGAGTTGTGCGGTAGAATGGGTTTTGGTGTGTGCGTGCTTTGGTTTTGAGGGTGTGCGATTTTTTTTTGGGGTGGGTGGGTGGGCAGGGGGTAACGGAGATTGTGGATGTTGGGTAAATTGTGGGTGGTGATGAGTGTGAGAACGATGTGGATGTTCGTGGCGCGTGCGTGCGTGTGTGTGTGTGTGCTGCGCGTGTGTGCGCGCGCGCTAGTTGTAGATGTGTGAAAGATGGGTATCGCTTTTGTTTGGATTTTGTTAAAGCATCTGGTGTGTGTGTGTGTGTGTGTCGTCTCTATCATTTTCAACCTTGCAGGCCCATTCACCTGTATATTGTCTATAAAGACTTCCTTACTTAGGATTGATAATTGGGTGCATGTATTAATTGCATTTTTGGCGCATGGCCTTGAAGTAAATGTGGTGTGCTGAAGTAATTTTAAGTAATTCAGGCCCTCTTTTGTGTTAGTGTATTTTGTTATATTTATATATTTGCATTTTCTTTTTGTCCCTCTTTCCTGGTGATAAATTGTCAGTGCCTGCTCAAATCCCTTAGACCATGCGCTCATATGCATTGATACGTGTACCTTTTCATGTTCAGGTGTTTTTTTTTCTTTAATGTTTAAAAACTATTAGATGGTTCTAGCCCTGATATTAGCAATGCCGCATGAAAAATTGAAATTGGGTTTTGAGTTAAAAGATTTATATGGTTTTGAAGATATTGTTGTTCTGAGTAAAAAGCAGTTTAAATTTTTCAGATCGGACTATTAGTTCACGAGATATTCGAATTTGAAGCGTCAAAAATTTCTTAAATTTTGGTACCACGTCTTAGTGGGACAAAGAAGGACCAGCTGTCACAGAACAAACCCATCAAATGGCATGGTATGCTGATTTTGCTGGAAATGACATTCATTTTGTAATTGTGAGAGACAGACAGGACCAAATGTCATATTTTGATCGTTGATGTATTTTTGTATGCCGAATTGAATGAAACCATTATCGTAACTCTGCGACGAGCCATTTTTGTCTTATTACAGGAAACATGTGATATTTGGCATGTTTTATGTTTTTCATTAATAATTGCTCATATTGTATTAATAACAGACAAAAATGAAGCTAGAAACAAAACAAGGATATATAATCATTTCATGATATAAAATCATTTTGCTCATCGTTCAAATGTCTTATTACTGCAAATTAAACCAAAAAAGTCACAACTCGCTGCTTCAGTAGTCTTATGAATAATTTGTAATATTTCATCAGTTTCTGTACATATAAAAGGAAATCTGAGAATCAATGACTTCTGGAATCACTTGAATAGTTGAAATATTAAAAATTACTGCATGCTTTTATGCTGCAGGCTATCCAAAAATATCATCTGATCAATATTCTACTAAAAACTAAACACACACATACACATACAACACATACACATACACACACACAGAGGAAAACATATCGGACAAGATTTTTGCACAGTACATTTGATTTTTATTTTATTCATCAGTGTTTAGAAAACTGACTGACTGACTGGATGAGTCAAGTCCCCGAACACTTAGCACAGCCAGCGTCCAAAGAAAACTTCTGGAAGGATATGGGACCACTCGCCATTCAGGAACAGGTCACTTAACTCCTACAATAGAGAAATATATGAATTTCTGCCTAATATATACTATTCATTGAGAGACTGGAAAGGAAAGGAAACCATAATGCATAGTCTCCACATCAATATTACTTTAACATTAAGCCCAAACTCGCGACTTTGATTTTTAGCATATTACTGGTAAAAATCCAAAGCAGAGCAATCCTAAGTGTTTCCAGTGTACTCTTGCCCTTTAATACGAATCAATAATAGGCTACTACTAAATAAGATGCAATCTTTCCGTTAAAACAAATTAATGACAATAGGAATATCCTTTCCAGATACTGACTACAAATTGAAACTACGTAAGCTAATGGATGGCCTACTTTACAAATAATACAACTCATAGCCTTCTATTCAGTTTCAAAACCTAAATAAAGAATATTATAACAATAAACAATGAACAGATTTTGTTTTGTGACATTCTAAATCTGTGTATTAGTGTGTGTGTGTGTGTTGTCAGAGAGAGAGGATCATGCCTGTTAACAATGACTTGGATATGAATGTACTGGGGCCTATTTACTTATTTATTCATTTTTTGTTATTTATTCATTTTTTGTTTTGTGAGATTCATGTCAAGGAAAGTACAATGACTTGCACAGAATTGATTTGAAATTTTTTTTTATTTAGATCTGTTTATTCATTCATTTAAAATTTGAGAGAGTTGGAGGAGGCGGGTTACCCCTCTGTTTGGGCAAACCCATTTTCCACGGCCTCCGGGAAGCCCGTCGATCACATAGTATTTTTAGTAGTAGTAAGCTCGCCCGTCATGGGGTGAGCAGGTCTACACAGCGACATGCGAATTAGCATGACCTCGGGAAGGAAATGGTTGACAAACCAAGCTTCGGCTAACAACTCCGAATCGAGTTCAAACGCAGTAGTCCTTTTCTTGAAAAATACAATGTTACAGATAAAACAGAACTTGATCTGTTGATTGCTAGATCTAGTCTTTGACAGCGCAAAACTTGCCGAGCTGAAACTTGCACAGCGTTCTGTTTCGCGTTGTAGGCCTACTCAGGCTACTGGCGTCGGCACATTCCGACGTTGATCTGGTACAGATCCTCATGTAAAAAGTTGGCGTACGGCCGTATTTTAAATCAAATTGATTTCATATTACACTAATATATAGAAAAAAGCATGTAAAATCGAATCCCGACAAGTTCCAAAAATGGCGACTTGCCTGCAAACTGTTCCGATGAAAAAAAGCAAAACTTTGGAAGCGTCGATCTCTGTTCGAAACTGGCACACATAGGTGTCGTCGGGATATATCACTCTGTTACATTAATTCTCATTGGCTGCAAAAGTACAATGTGATTGGTTCACAAATATAGCCGTACCGACCGAAATAGTGAAGCATCCCGAACAAACTTCGATTCTAAACGCATACCGTCGCCGCGATTGCGCCCAAATAACTAATTCCATTTTCGCTCTAAGTATATAAAAAGGCAATCATTCAAATCTTTATTCATTTCTTATTCACATAAGACAAAAAATAAGAATGAAACGCCGATTAAAGAGGCAGTAATACTTGATTGAACCGAAGACCCCCCCAGTTTTGCGGCCGGCCCCGGTTTTCCCCAGTTTTTGGTACCACAAATTTGACGTCGCGTTTCGGTTCGCACGGCATTGCTACTGATATGGCTCTGCGCAGTTGGTTGGGCTTTAAACAATAAGAATGAATGAATGAAAGAAAAGTGTTTTCCCTAAAAGTTTATCTATTCTTACCCTCTTCAGTATAAATTGTATCCCCACCTTCTGGAAATTCTGTGCTAGAAATTTCCTCTGTTCTGTCACACTTTGTTTCTGCCTTGTTGCCTTGCTTTGTCATGCCTACCTATTTTCTGCCTTAATGGTCCATTCACCCGTACTTTTTTCGATAAAGTCTTAACATATTTTTTCTTCGGATTGATAATTGGGTACATGTTTTAAGTGCATTTTTGGCTCTAAGGAGGTGAGATGTGCGGAAGCAGTTTTAGGTAATTTATGCCTGTTTATATATAATTATATATATATATTTTGGTGTCCTTATGTATGCTTAAATATTTGTATTCAGGTGTTTTTTAATACTCCCCTGTGCGATAAATCGGACGGAATGGTCCTACGCCAGGGACATGTCCTTAGATTATGTGCGCGAATGCACCGATATGTGTACTTAATTTTCTTTTTTTTTTTTCCTGTTGACGTTTTGTTTTGAAGCGGTTATAGCCCTGATATGGCTCTGCGCAGTCGACTGGGCTTTAAATTATAAAAGAATCTACTCTTGAAAAGATTTTGTCTTCATCCATGAAAGCTTTTTCTGTCTTTATTCCTGAAAGGTTTTTTGTCTGTAGTTCTAAATAGTAGTTGTGTCTCTATTCTTGAAAGTTTTTTTTAATGTCTATATTTATGAAAGGTCATTTTCATGTCTACATATTTGTATTTCTGCATTTTTTTTCACTAGTATTCATGTAAATTGTAATGTTCATTTGTGATGGGAAGAATTTGTACTATTTTTTTCTTTTTGCTTCCGTACTTAAATGTGAATCTACTCAATCCCATCACCACCCTGCTGTTGTTGCGGAGGGAGAGGGAGAGAGAGAGAGAGAGAGAGTATACTCGTTAGGGGACCCCGGAGGAGAGGTCTATTGGGTGTTGGTGTATCATTTGTGGTGGGGAGGGGGGGAGTTGTGCTGTGAGTGCGGCACTTGGGATGTGTAAGGGTGGGTGTGGTATGTGGGTTGGGTTGGATTGCGCGCGTAGATTAAGTTCGGGTTTGGGTGTTTTAAGTGTGCGTGCTTTGGTTTTGATGCGTGTGTGTGTGTGTGTGTGTTTGGGGTGGGCAGGGGGAAGTGGAGGTTGGGATTGTCGGGTAAATTGTGGGTGGTGATGAGTGTGAGAACGACGTGGGCGTTCGTGGCTTTTGCATGTGTGTGTGTGCGTGTGTGTGTGTGTGTGTGTGTGTGTGTGTGTGTGCTAGTAGTAGATGTGTGTAAGATGGGTATTGCTTTTGTTTGGCGTTTGATAAAATCTCTGTTAAAGATCAATTCATAATCAAACCACAGTATGTCTGTGTGGATTTAGTGTGTGCATGATGCGCATTTTTTCAATTTTGTTAATAAACCACCTTGTGTTTGTGTGTATCTTTGTGTCGTCTCTTCCTATCATTTTCAACCTTATAGGCCCATTCACCTGTAAATTGTCTATAAAGCCTTCCATATTTAGGATTGATAATTGGGTGCATGTATTAACTGCATTTTTGGCGCATGGCCTTGAAGGAAATGTGATGTGCAGAAGCAATTTTAGGTAATTCAGGCCATCTTTTGTGTTTTAGTGTATTTAGTTATATTTATATATTTGCATTGCTTTCTTTTTGTCCTCTTTCCTGGTGATAAATTAGTCAATGCCAGCTCATATCCCTTAGATCATGCGCTCATATGCATTGATATGTGTACCTGTTCATGTTCAGGTGCTATTTTTTCTTCAACGTTTAAAAACTATTAGATGGTTCTAGCCCTGATATGGCTCTGCGCAGTTGGTTGGGCTTTAAACAATAAGAACGAATGAATGGAAGAAAAGTGTTTTCCCTAAAAGTTTATCTACTCTTGAAAAGATTTTGTCTTCATCCATGAAAGCTTTTTCTGTCTTTGTTCCTGAAAGGTTTTGTTTTGTCTGTAGTTCTAAAAAGTAGTAGTTGTGTCTCTGTTCTTGAAAGTTTCTTTTTTGTGTCGTTATTCATGAAAGGTCATTTTCATGTCTACATATGTGTATTTCTGCATTTGTTTTTCACCAGTATTCATGTAGTTTGTTCATTTGTGATAGGAAGAATTTGCACCCCCGGTGGGTTGCCGGGGGCTCTTTCAGTAGAAATAGTATCCCCATCTTTTGGACATTCTGTGCTTGAAATTTCCTCTTTTCTGTCACTCTTTGTTTCTGCCTTGTTGTCTTGCTTTCTGTCATTTCTACTTATTTTCTGCCTAACTGGTCCATTCACCTGTATTTTTTCGATAAAGTCTTACGTACTTTTTCTTCGGATTGATAATTGGGTACATGTGTGAAGTGCATTTATGGCTCTAAAGAGGTGATATGCGGAAGCAGTTTTAGGTAATTTATGCCTGTTTTTGTTTTGGTGTCCTTACTGTATGCTTGTTTGTATTCAGGTGTGTTTGTTAAATCTCCCCTGTGCGATGAATCGGATGGAATGGTCCTACGCCAGGGGCATGTCCTTAGATTATGTGCGCGAATGCATTGATATGTGCACTTAAATTTTTTTTTCTTGTTGAAGTTTTGTGTTTTGAAGCGGTTATAGCCCTGATATGGCTCTGCGCAGTCGGCTGGGCTTTAAACAACAGTAAAAGAAAAAGGAAGAATTTCTAATTTGGTTTTGCTTTCGTACTTACTGTGAATCTACTCGCCCCCATCACCACCCTGCTGTTGTTGGGGGGGGGGGGGGGGAGAGAGAGAGAGAGAGAGAGTGTGTGTGTGTGTGTGTGTGTGTGTGTGTGTGTGTGTGTGTGTGTGTGTACACTCGTTAGGTGACCCCGGAGGAGAGGTCTGTTGGGTGTTGGTGTATCATTTGTGGTGGTGGGGGGGGGGGGGTTGTACTGTGAGTGCGGCACTCGGGATATGTAAGGGTGGGTCTGGTATGTGGGTTGGATTGTGCGTGTAGATTAGGTTGGGGTTTGGGTGTGTGCGTGCTTTTGTTTTGATGCGTGTGTGTGTGTGTGTGTGTGTGTGAGTGATTAAATTTGTTTTCGGTTTTTTTTTTGTGGGCAGGGGGTACCGGAGGTTGTGGATGTTGGATAAATTGTGGGTGGTGATGGAAGTGAGAACGATGTGGGTGTTCGTGGCTTTTTGTGTGTGTGTGTGTGTGTGTGTGTGTGTGTGTGTGTGTGTGTGTGTGTGTGCACTCTATTTGTGGATGTGTGATAGATGGGTATTGATTTTGTTTGTCTTTTGATAAAATTTCTGTTAAAGATAAATTCGTAATCAAACCACAGCATGTCTGTCTGGATGTAGTGTGTGTGTGTGCATGGTGCACATTTTTTTCCCAATTTTGTTAAAGCACTTTGTTTCTTTCTGACGTCTTCCTATCATTATCAACCTTGCAGCCCCATTCACCTTTATATTGTGTATAAAGCCTTCCATACTTAGGATTGATAATTGGGTGCATGTATCAAGTGCATTTTTGGCGCGTGGCCTTGAAAGAAATGTGATGTGCTGAAGCAATTTTAGGTAATTCAGGCCATCTTGTTTTTTAGTGTATTTAATTATATGTATACATTTGCATTGATTTCTTTTTGTCCTCTTTCCTGGTGATAAATTAGTCAATGCCAGCTCATATCCCTTAGATCATGAGCTCGTATGCATTGATATGTGTACCTTTTCATGTTCAGGTGTTTTTTTCTTTTTTTCTTTAACGTTTAAAAACTATTAGATGGTTCTAGCCCTGATATGGCTCTCCGCAGTTGGCTGGGCTTTAAAGACTAATCGTAATGGAAATTATGATTCCGGAAATGCTTTTTTCTGAAATGTTTGTCTTTAATCCTCAAAAATTTTTGTTATGGCTGTTACTTCTGAAATATATTTGCATTTGAAAGGTAATTTTCATGTGTGTATTTGTTTTTATTACGCCAACAGTCATGAAAGTAGATTAGGGTTGGGGTTATGTGTGTGTAATGCTTTAGGTGTTGTGTGTGTATGTGCTTGGGAGTAGGGGGTAGAGGGTACGAAGGTTGTGGATGTTGAATGCTGGGTGGTGGGGGATGACCATGTGGGTGTTTGTGGCTGTTGTGTGTGTGTGTGTGTGTGTGTGTGGTGCAAATTGTGTGAAAGATTGGTGTTACTTTTGTTTGATTTTAATATCTCTTTCAAAAAATCAGTTCATTCCTAACCATAGCATGTCTGTCTGGATTTAATGCAGGTGTAGATATGAGATTCCTGTTATTTTTTTTGTTTTCTTGACAATGTTAAGGCACATCGTGTGTGTGTGTGTGTGTGTGTGTGTGTGTGTGTGTGTGTGTGTGTGTGTGTGTGTGTGTGTGTGTGTGTGTGTGTGTGTGTGTGTGCTTGAAGTTTGTCATTGTACAGCCATTATAGCCATTAAAGTAAATTGAAGATATTGTATTTTCCTTACAGTGGGGGAAGATTTTTTGTTGTGCTATAACTGTACATGTATAAATGTGTATAGTCTTGGAAACGGGGTGTGTGTGTTTGTGTTTGTGTGTGTGTGTGTGTGTGTGTGTGTGTGTGTGTGTGTTTGTGTGTGTGTTTGTTTGTGTGTTTGTGTGTTTGTGTGTGTGTGTGTGTGTGTGTGTGTGTGTGTGTGTGTGTGTGTGTGTGTGTGTGTGTGTGTGTGTGTGTGTGTGGTTCTGACTCTGAGGATTTCTTTTGTCTGTATTTATGAAGTTTTTTTTCAGTAGGCGTTTATTTCCGACAGATTTTACACCACACCACCACACACACACCACACACACACACACACACCACACACCCACACACCACACACACCACACACCACACCAACACACACACACCACACACCACACACACACCACACACACACCACACACACCACACACCACACACACCACACACCACACACACACACACCCACACACCCACACACCCACACACACACACATATATATACACACACACACACACACACACACACACACACACACACACACACACACACACACACACACACATATACATGTATATTGCCTTTATTCCTCATTTTTTTTATGTCTTAATTCTGAGAATGAGAACAAAGTATTTTTTTCCTGAAAGTTTGAAGACAAATCTGTACTAAATTGTCTTTAATCCTGTTTTTTTTTTTTAATTGTATGGCTACATAAATATTTACCACCTGGAAATTCTGTGCTACTCTTTTCTGTCGCTCTTTGTTTTTGCCTTATTTGCTTTGTCATTTCTTCCTTTCATTATTTGCCTTGTCAGCCCATTCTCCTGTATGTGTTTGATAAATTATTACGTATTTTTCTCTTAGGATTGCTAATTTGGTACATGTTTTAAGTGTATGTTTGGCTGTAGGGAATTGAGATATGGGGAATTAATCTTAGGTAATTTAGACCCGTTCTTATGTCTTAATGTCCTTAGTTTTGTTTTCATGTTTTTTTTTAAATTCCCTCTGCCACAAATTGGACGGAGTGGTCAACGCCAGGGTCATCTCCTTAGATTATATGCGCGAATGCATTGATATGTGTTCATAATTTTGTCCTTTTTTCTCTGTTGAAGTACTGTGTATTGAAGTGGTTATAGCCCTGATATGGCTCTACGCAGTCGGCTGGGCTTTAAGCAACAATAAGAATGAATGAATGAAAGAAAAGTGTTGTTTTCCCTAAAAGTTTATCTACTTTTGAAAAGATTTTGTCTTCATCCATGAAAGGTTTTTGTCTTTATTCCTGAAAGGTTTTGTTTTGTCTGTAGTTCTAAAAAGTAGTAGTTGTGTCTGTTCCTGAAAGTTTTTTTTATGTCTTAATTCATGAAAGGTCATTTTCATGTCTACATGTGTGGATTTCTGTATTTTTTCACTAGTATTCATGTAAATTGTAATGCTCATTTATGATGGGAATTCATTGTGATGGGAAGAATTCGTACTATTTTTTTTTTTTTTTTTTGCTTTCGTATTTAATATGAATCAATTCACCCCAATCACCACCCGCCCGTTGTTGCCGGGAGAGAGAGAGAGAGAGAGAGAGAGAGAGTGTGTGTGTGTGAGCACTTGCTGGAGGATCCGGGAGGAGAGGTCTATTGGGTGTTGGTGTATTATTTGTGGTGGGGGGAGGGGGGAGTTGTGCTATGAGTACGCACTTGGGATGTGTAAGAGTGGGTCTGGTATGTGGGTTGGGTTGTGTGCTTAGATTGGGTTCGGGTTTTGGTGTGTGCGTGCTTTGGTTCTGGTGTGTGGTGTGTGTGTGTGTGTGCGCGCGCGCGCGCGCTAGTTGTAGATGTTTGATAAGATGGGTGTCGCTTTTGCTTGTCTTTTGATAAAATCTGTTAAAGATCGATTCATAATCAAAACCACAGCACGTCTGTGGATTTAGTGTAGTGTGCACATGATGCACACTTTTTTTTTCAATTTTGTTAAAGCACCTGTGTGTGTGTGTTTGTTCTGTCTCTTCGTATCATTTTCAACCTTGCAGGCCCACTTCACCTGTATATTGTCTATAAAGCCTTCCATACTTAGGATTGATAATTGGGTGCATGTATTAACTGCATTTTTGGCGCATGGCCTTGAAGGAAATGTGATGTGCGAAGCAGTTTTAGGTAATTCAGGCCATCTTGTGTGTTTTAGTGTATTAGTTATATTTATATATTTGATTGATTTCTTTTTGTCCTCTTTCCTGGTGATAAATTAGTCAATGCCGCTCATATCCCTTAGACATGCGCTCATATGCATTGATATGTGTACCATTTCATGTTCAGGTGTTTTTTTTTTTCTTTAAGTTTAAAAATTTTTAGATGGTTCTAGCCCTGATATGGCTCTCGCGCAGTTGGCTGGGCTTTAAAGACTAATCGTAATGGAAAATTATGATCCGCACATGTTTTTCTGAAATGTTTTGTGTTTATCCTCAAAAGTTTTTTATGGCTGTTACTCTGAAAGATATTTGCCTTTGAAAGGTAATTTTCATGTGTATTTTTATTTTTTTACGCCAACAGTCATGAAAGTAGATTAGGGTTGGGGTTATGTGTGTGTAATGCTTTAGGTGTGGTGTGTGTATGTGCTTGGGGGTAGGGGGTAGAGGGTACGAAGGTTGTGGATGTTGAATGCTGGGTGGTGGGGGATGACCGTGTGTGTGTGTGTGTGTGTGTGTGTGTGTGTGTGTGTGTGTGTGTGTGTGTGTGTGTGTGTGTATATACTTGAAGTCTGTCATTGTACAGCCATTATAGCCATTAAAGTAAATTGAAGATGTCGTACTTTCCTTACAGTGGGGGAAGATTTTTTTGTTACGCTATATCTGTATAGAAATGTGTATATTCTTGGAAACGAGTGTGTGTGTGTGTGTGTGTGTGTGTGTGTGTGTGTGTGTGTGTGATCATTTTTTTTGTTTGTATTTTTTTTTTATATGCATTCTTGACAGGTTACGCACACACGCACACACGCGCACACACGCGCACACGCACACACACACACACACAAAACACACACACATATATGTGTGCATATGTGTGTATATATATATATATATATATATACACATATAACTGTGTATATATGTACACACACACACATACATACACACACACATGCATACACACACACAGATATATATATATATAGATATATATATATATGTATATATATAATATAGATAAAATATATGTATATAGATATATATAGATATATATATGTATATATGTATATATGTATATAGATATATATGTATATATATGTATATGTATATATAGATATATATATGTATATATATGTATATGTATATATATGTATATATATATTTGTGTATATATATATATTATATACACATATATATGTGTGTGTATATATGTGTATATACACGTATATATATTTATACATGTATTAACTTTATCCTCATTTTTTGTATTAATTCTGAGTGAGAATCAGTTTTTTCCTAAAAGTTTTTAGACAAATCTATGTACTAAAAAAGTTATCTTTTTTTTTAATTGCATGGCTATAGATCTATATATATCTCCCACCTTCTGGAAATTCTGTGCTTGAAATTTACTTTTCTGTCACTCTCTTTCTGCCTTATTTGCTTTCTCATTTCTTTTTCATTTTCTGCTTTGTTGGCCCATTCTCCTGTAAGTGTTCGATAAAGGGTTACATACTTTGTCGTGGGATTGATAATTGGGTACATGTGTTAAGTGCATTTTTGGCTCCAGGGAAATGAGATATGCGAAAGCAATTTTAGGTAATTTATGCCCATTTTTACATGTTTTAGTGTATTTGTTTAAATTTGTATTCAGGTTTGTTTTTTAAATCCCCTGTGCGATAAATTCAAGCCAGCGGCATGTCCTTAGATTGTGTGCAAATCCATTGATATGTGTACTTAATTTTTTTTCCTGTTGAAGTTTTGTATGCTTTGTTGAAGTTTTGTATGCTTAGCAACGGTTATAACCCCGACATGGCTCTACGCGGTCAGCTGGGCTTTAAACAATAACACAAACGATAATCTGCTAGCGTGATTTGAGAATAGTCGGCATGTCCCTTTGCCTTAGCTTAACCGTTTTGATCCGTTATGCCATCCACCTTTCGCCAGTTTCTGCAGGAAGCTATCAAAGGTGGTGGATAGGATCAGGGAGTTTCCCCGTCGGGTTGCCGGGGTTCTTTCAGTATAAATAGTATCCCCACCTGGAAATTCTGTGCTAGAAATTTCCTCTTTTCTGTCACACTCTTTGATTCTGCCTTGTCTTGCTTTCTGTCATTTCTACTTATTTTCTGCCTTAATGGTCCATTCACCTGTATTTTCTCGATAAAGTCTAAGTGCATTTTTGGCTCTAAGGTGAGATATTCGGAAGCAATTTTAGGTAATTTATGCCTGTTTTTAGATATGTTTTGGTGTCCTTATGTATGCTTATTTTTGTATTCAGGTGTTTTTTTAAGTCTCCCCTGTGCGATAAATCGGACGGAATGGTCTTACGCCGGGGGCATGTCCTTAAATTATGTGCGCGAATGCATTGATATGTGTACTTAATTTTCTTTTTTTTTTTTCCTGTTGAAGTTTTGTGTTTTGAAGCGGTTATAGCCCTGATGTGGCTCTGCGCAGTCGACTGGGCTTTAAACAATAAAAGAAAGAAAGAAAAGATCAGGGAGTGAAAGGTCAGACACGATTGTGAAGGCACGATGACTGGGACGTACCAGTCACAGCCTGCTTTTGATGCCGTTTTGTCCCCTGTCTTAATTGGATTCTCTCTCTCTCTCTCTCTCTCTCTCTCTCTCTCTCTCTCTCTCTCTCCTCTCTCTCCTCTCTCTCCTCTCTCTCCTCTCTCTCTCTCTCTCTCTCACTCTCTCTCACTCTCACTCTCTCTCTCTCTCACACACTCTCACTCTCTCACTCTATCTCACACACTCTCTCACACACTCTCTCTCACACTCTCACTCACTCTCTCTCTCATGTGTGTTTGGTCAATCTAACAATGTGTTGAATGTGTGTGTGTTGGGGGGTGGGGGGGTCAACACATCATTAGTTAATCTAACAATAAATGTTCTTGCATTGTGTGTGTTCCTCGAGTTGTTTCGTGTGCGTGTTTTAATGGCGGAAATTTTCCGTATGAAATTAACCGCTCTCTCGGTGGAAACGCGTCGCCATAAAACTGTGCCACCCTTTTTTCTTTTTTTTTTTCTTTTTCTCTTTTCCTGTACGCATAGTTAGTTTTACCTGGAACATTGGACTTATTCAACAGAATGTTTGCCAGGGACAGTTCGTTTGCTGCCGGGAGAATGTTTCAGGTGCACTATGGCCAACGTGCTGCACTGAAGACTTCCCGTTTATGGTTTCATTCAATAGCCTCGCGTCTAACCTCGACCATCACGTAGACCAGTGGGGAGGGAAGGGGGAGGGAGATAACCCCCCTGTTAGACCAGGAAGCTAAGGCAGGTGTTTTGGTGTGCTAGGTGGGTGCCTAATCAAACCGGACCACTTACTGCACTAATGAGGAAATTCAGTAAAACACTGGGAAACTCGGACACCAAAGAAAACAAATGTGTGCTGTAGAAGGTAAAACGAGTTTAAAAAAAAAAAAGCATGGGTCCGTGGGGATGCCAGGGGCTCTTTCAGGATAAATAGTATCCCCACCTTATGGAAATTCCGTGCTAGAAATTTTCTCTATTCTGTCACTTTCTTTTTCTGTCGCTTTCTATCGCCTGGAAACGGGGGAAAAAATCCAAGTATACACAGAGCATTTGCACATATGATCTAAGGATATGCCCCTGGCGTCGATTCCGCATAATTTATCGGCAGGGGTTTAACAGAACTGAAAACGAATGTATAAACAAAACTAAGTACACTTAAAACGTACATAAACTGGCCTAAACCGTTTAATACTGCGTCTGCACGTCATATTTCCCTAGAGCAAAAAATGCATTTAATACATTGCATCCAGTTATCAAAACTAATAGATCTAAAAAGAATGACTTTATAGAACACGCAGATGAATGGATCAGCAAGGCAGGAAATGATTGGACGAGATGAAAGTGGATACGTCCGAGGTTCGGTACGTCCCAGGTACGAGCGGTTAGTCTGAAGGCAAAAAGCTGATACTGCCCCCCCCCCCCCCCCGAAAAAAACCAACAAAACGGTATGTTCGTCCTGTTTTAAGATGGTTGCTTCATGATGAAAGACAATCCAACAAAATTGTGTACCTGTGACGTATCAAACCTGACGTATCGAAACGTCCTTTCCCATGTTCCCACACAAGTTTCCCCGAGTCTGGGTTCCCCTGGCTTCGCTCCTTGTGACATACCGGTGTGTGCGCGTCGCGCGTGCGTGCGTGCGTGCGTGTGTGTGTGTAACGCATCGAACCTGGGACGTCTCAAGACGTCCCCACGAAAGAAAAGGAGGAAAGTGGCACCTAAGAGTGACAGAACGGAGGCAATTTCTAGCACAGGAGTTGAGGGTGGGTTGAAGGTAGGGGGTTTAGCCTGTAGTTATGAGACACGGGGACAAGACAAGAACAGTAAACAGCATACAATATGAGAGGAACGTTCAAGCATATGTAATAAACGCTGAAACGAGCAGAACTGCCACAGACATACGTAATGATTTACTCTTTGTCCTTACCCTTGAAACAAAGACGGCCAGAGAAAGACAACTCGGCACAAGCCAACGTATCAGCTCGTGCAGCGCGAGACATACACGCGACAGACACACGCTCTGATAGCGCGTTGGAGAACATTGAAAAGACGGAATAGCAATGACTATGGTGCACTACTGGCCGCAGAACGGAAAATTCCACTTTTCCACTAATCATCATATGCCCCTACCGCATGGCTTTGGCGATCAAGGCCCTCCATACGAATCTATCCCTTGTAGCTGCAAGTACGTCTCCCACCGTCTCTGTCCTCAGCCACTCAGCAAGTCCGGCCAATATTTTCTTTCTGGGTCTACCTAGTGCTTTTTTCCACTCCAGCTTTTCTGTTGTTACCAGGTGCTCAAATTTCTCTTACCTCATAAAATGTGCTATAAAAGTTGTCTTTTCTTAATCTTAATGTTCTTCTTGTATCTGCCTCTTTCAAGACTGCCTCGTTTGTTTTCTTTGCTGTCTATGGAACTCTTATTACAACTTCCGATTTTTACAGGACAGTTCGAATTGTCGCCCCTCCTTTGCTTCTAGGATACCTGTTGTTGTGGACATGGGATATTAAAATTCTCTGATCTATCTAACTTAGATATTAATAAAACCTGAAAGAAGTAAGCAGTCTAGATGTTGCCAAATAAAAAAATAAAAAAATCGACTGAAAAAAATTGTTAAACAACCATCGAACTTGGGCATTAAAACATATCTGCATCCACAGTGCTCGTGTTCCTATCGATGACTTTCTCATGGCTGGAGGCCTTGACTTTTCACTGCCATGAATATTTTTTGCTCGGTGAAACTATTGGCCAAGGGTTTTTTGGCTGTGGAGGGTAATAATTAACAAAAAATTCTAGCATAAAAACTACTGAAGGAAAGTATATAAAACCTATGGTTTTCTGAAAGGGAATTGAACACTTTTCATTTATGATAGTTGTAACTTTATTTTATCTAATGTTTTTATAGCACATGGCCTATGAAGTTGAAAATTATTTTTTTTCCATTGCATTTTGTGATTTTGTGTCACAGCATGCCTGTTGTAACACCTAAAAGTCCTAGATGTAAGCATGAAACACACACACACACACACAACACACACTCTCTCCTCTCTCTCTCCACACACACACACACACACACACCACCACACACACACACACACACACACACACACACACACACACGAGAGAGAGAGAGAGAGAGAGAGAGAGAGAGAAATGCGCACACACACACCACACATCTAAGTACAATCAGTACCTATTACTAGTATTTGTATCCACAACACCACACACACACACAACCACTCGTCAGTCAGCGAAGTTGGCCACAGCACAAAACAATAGGTTATGACGTCAGTCTCTGCCCCGTCCTCTCGCTCGGACTGCTGAGCTATCAACAATCGTTGACCACGTGAAGGCGTGTGTTGGGCGTAGCTCGCCGAGTTGTCATTGTCGGTGCTCTCCGACGTCGGTTCTTGTATCTCTTCTTCATTTTCCCTTGATTCACTGGACTGTCCGTCACCTTGCTGGTGGTCTGGGTCATCTATATCCTCAAATTCTGTTTCTAGTTCTGCTCTTTCTTCTCTGTCAGCGTTCGCTCGCACAATCGGAGCGATGTTGACGTCGGCACCGACACGCCGCACTTCATCGCCTTCATCTTCCTCGTCCAGAGAATTATCTGACGATGCTTCGCCATACATCTTGAGAAATTCTGTATCTTCCATCATTTCTAAAACTACATTAGGATCTTTCCAGTGAAAATCCGAAAATCCTTGGGTGTACGCTTTCTTTTTCCCGAGCTTGGGCCTGGTTGTGATTCGTCGTCTGCCATCTTGAAAAGTCGAGTGAAAGTGACAGTTGGGTGGGTCACTTAACCGAGTTCTTTGACCAATGCCCATTGAGATACCACTTCAAACCTCATGAATATTTGAAGCTGATACACCAAACTTTCTGATTGGAGCAAATGGGGGAACCCCTGTCTAAAATTGGAGATGTGAAAAATCATGAAATGACGATGACTGACTAGTCAGTCATGGGGCATTTTGACGCACACTTTAGCATGACTGACTAGTCAGTCATGGGGCACTCAAGAGGAAGCCGACCTTACGTATCTTGCTGGGACATTTTAATCTCATACCAGCTTGGCTACTTCGCTTAGAAACCCCAGGACATAAATGAACTATTAAACAACCATCCGACATGGGCATTAAAACCTGTTTTGCACCACAATGTTCACACGTACATATCAATAAGTTTGCCATTGCTAGAGGCCTAAGTTAGGTAATTTGTTGGGACATTTTAATTTCATACCAGTTAGCAACTTTGCTGGGAAAT
This sequence comes from Monoplex corrugatus, assembly GCA_030674185.1. Classification (NCBI taxonomy): domain Eukaryota; kingdom Metazoa; phylum Mollusca; class Gastropoda; order Littorinimorpha; family Ranellidae; genus Monoplex; species Monoplex corrugatus. The sequence continues at coordinate 64,035,346 of JAPXFY010000014.1, forward strand.
CCCAGGGCCTAATTCAAATATAAAAGCATAAAGAGATGTACAGTTTGTCGATAGAGTATAAATATGCATGTTCTGCTTAGGCTCCATAAACGATCTTAAACGAAAACCCAGTTTAGAAGAAAATCTAACTCGCGTAACATCAATTCAGCGTTTTTGTTTCCTGTTTATTTTTTCGTATTTTTTTCCGAACAGTTAGATGGGATAGCATAGTGGTTCCGTCTCCATTAGTAGGCATAAAAATGCATACAGTCACTGGCATTGTAGGTATTGAGGCTAACCAGGTACTTACTTACTCATCACTATATACCCACCTTCTGGAATTTCTGTGCTGGAAATTAACAATGATGTCATTGTTCGTTTCTGCCTCGTTCTTTTGCTTTCTGTCATCTCTTCCGATCATTTTCTGCCTTGCTGGTCTTTTCACCTGAGTGTGTTCCTTAAACCCCGACACTTTCTTTTAGGATTGATAATTATTTACCATTATTATTTGGAGACGTGCATTAATTCTTTTCTAGGTTGTATTCATTTATTATTTGGAACATTTTGCTCTAGAGATGAGAGCAGTTTTAAAGTATTTTTTGGACAGTTTTTATATGCATCCTTCAGGAGTCTTTGAGTACTTGTGGACAGTTTTATATGCATCCTTGAGAGTACTTTGTCATGTTTGCGCATTTGTGTTCAGTGTTTTTTTCAAGACCACTTGTGATAAAATGATCAACGTCAGGGCATATCGTTAGATACGTGCGTGAGTGCATTGATGTGTGTACTTCAGTATTATTGATGTTTAAGCCTAGCCGACCGCACATAGCCATATCATGTTTATAACCATGTCGAACACACCATCATCATCATCATTCATCATCGTCATCATATAAAACTTTAGGGGAAAAGTGTTTCTTGTGTGCAATAATACCGTTTGTCATAAGAAATAGTACACGTAAAGTGATGATGATAATCATAATAATACCATAACAATGATTATAATAAAAATGATATAGAACCTTAAAAAGTTTAGTTGGGTGCAGTACAGTTCACTATAAGAAATACCAACACCCACATAATAACAATAATAATAATAATAATAATAAAAAAATAATACCCCCCGTGGGGATGTCGGGGGCTCTGTCAGTATAAATAGTATCCCCACCCTCTGGAAATTCTGTGCTAGAAATTTCCTCTTTTCTGTCACTCTCTTTGTTTCTGCCTTGTTCCTTTGCTTTTTAATTTAACATTTCTACCTATCATTTTTTGCCTTGCTGGTCCATTCACCTGTATGTGTTCGATAAATCTTGTGTATTTTTTCTTAGGATTGATAATTGGGTACATATATTAAGTGCACTTTTGGATCTAGAAAAAGTGAGATATGCGGAAGCAATTTTAGGTAATCTATGCCTGTTTTCATATATGTTTTGGTGTCCTTATGTATGCTTATATTTGTATTCAGGTGTTTTTTTTAAATCTCCCCTGTGCGATAAATTGGATGGAGTGGTCAACGCCGGGGGCATGTCCTTAGATTATGATGTGCGCGAATGCATTGATATGTGTACTTAATTTTCTTTTCTTTTTTTGTTTTTGTTTTCCTGTTGAAGTTTTGCATGTTTTGAAACAGTTATAGCCCTGATATGGCTCTACGCAGTCGGCTGGGCGTTAAACAACAACAATAACAACAACAATGTCGGGGTGGAAAGGGGGTTACGTGCGTGAATGCATTGATATGTGTACTTAATTTTTTTCAGGTGTTTTTCTTTTTTCAGGGTCAGCGAAGTTTTGTATGTTTTGAGAATGTAATAACCTTGATACGGCTCTGTGCGGTCGGCCGGGCATTGAACATTGGTGATAATAAATTTTAAAAAAAAAAATAAATGAATTAATAATAATAATAGTAATAATAATAACGATAATAATATGATCGTGGTGATGATGGTGGTGATAATAAATAATAGTAATAATAATGATACTACTATTACTAGTACTACTACTACTACTACAAGCTCAGCGAAAGTTTTCCTTTTTCTGCCGTACAGTTTACCATAAGACATACCAGCACACACGTACACGAGGCATAGGGTTGGTGATGGTGGTTGTGGTTGCGGCAGAGAGGTGGTGGTGGCGGTGGTGGTATGAGCGGAGAGTGATGGGGACCAGACGGGAGCCCGCAGACAGAGAGATGAGGGAGAAAGTGCGGGCGTCCTGTGGCGAGATGGGAACCGTTGTCAGCCCAGATGGCAGGCACCCCACGCTATTTTTTTTGTGTATCTTCTCGTTTCTCGTCCTCCGACACTTAGGTCATAACCCTCCCCCCCCCCCCCCCCCCACCCCGTGGCAGTTTGCCCAGGGAATTAGTCATTCATGGCTGGGAGTTGTGAGAAATACCCCCTGGGAACGTTTTGTCCTTGACGGGTAGATTCCAGCAGGTGTACACTCGAGTCTATTTCTGATTAGTCGGAGTTGGTTTGTCTTGGCTTATTTTCTATGAGATGTTTGGTTGGGGGGTGGGGGTGGGGAAGACGTAAACAGATTATGTTTATCTTGGCTTACTTTCAATCAGATGTTGGAGAGTGGGGGGGGGGGGGGGGGGGAATAAAATAGACGTAAACAGATTTATGTTTATCTTGGCTTATTTTCAATCAGACATTGCAAAACAAAATGCATATATATAAACAGATTCATTACTTACTGTTGCAGTCTGAAATGTACCTGTTATTCCTCAGCAGCATTTCTCTGGAGCTAGCCTTCCCAAATCTTTGCAAGTAAACGCGCTCGCGAGCGCGCGCACACACACACACGCACCGCCCCAACACACACACGCACGCGCGCGCGCACACACACACACACACACACACACACAAACATATGTATATATATATATATGTATGTGCACAGACACGCACACATACAAACATGCACCCACAAATGCACAGACATCACTAGCCTCAGCAGCTCAGTTGGTTGAGCGTCGGATTCACATGCTAATGGTTGTGGGTTCGAATCCCGGGGTGCACTACATTAATTAAAAAAAAAAGGCTTTCTTACTGTCCCATCTTAACATCATTGTTGTTCTGGTGGTGTCGGTGTAGGATTAGATAAGTCGCCCTTCCTCCACTTCCATGGGATGGTTACCCCCGTCGGCCATATCACCTGAGGTGGGTGTCGACGTGAAAATTGTATCAACCAATCAACCACAGACATCTACACACGTACGCATGCCCGCGTGCGCGCACGCACACGCGTGCGCTCACACACACGCGCACGCGCGCGCGCGCAGCACACACACACACACTCTCACATACACACAGCATGCTCACACACAAACACAGTCTCTCCCTCCCTCCCCCTCTCCTCTGTCTCTGTCTGTCTGTCTGTCTGTCTGTCTCTCTCTCTCACACACACACACACACACACAGACTTCGTTTCAGGTTAATCTGCAGAAGACTACATTTTTGGTTAATTATCACTATTATTAAAGCTCAGCTGACTGTGCACAGCCACATAGGGCAAACCATCTCAAACACGCTCATCTCGTTGACCATGGGAAAAGAAAAACACCTAGAAAAGAAAATTAGGTACACATCAGTGCATTCCCCCACATGATCTAAGGATATGCCTCTGGCCAATGTATCACCGTGTGTGTGTGTGTGTGTCGGGGGGGGGGGGGGGGTCGGGCGAAGGGGTTTGAAAACAAACCTGAATACAAATGTAAACATAACTAAAGTACACTAATATTTTTACGTAAAGCATGGCTTAAATTACCAAAAATTGCTTCTATACGTCACATTTCCGTAAAGCCCCCAAATCGGTTTATCATATCCATATCATCTTGAGGGTAAGACAGTTATGAAACACTCTTGAAAGACAGTGTTGCCCTCTGATCCTACCGCTGATCGACCAGTATCCAACCTGGTATCCACTTCTTTGATTCTGCATCGCAAGAAATTTCCTCTTTTCTGTCCTCTTTGTTTCTGCCTATCATTTCTGCCTTAATGTCTATTCACCTGTATGTGTTCGATAAAGTCTTATGTACTTTTTCTTAGGATTGATGATTGGGTACATGCATTAAGTGTATTTTTGGCTCTAGGGAGGTGAGTTATACGGAAGCAATTTTAGGTAATTTATGCCTATTTTAATATGTGTTTTGGTGTCCTTATGTATGCTTACATTTGTATTCAGGCGTATTTCTTGAATTTCCCCTGTGCGATAAATTGGACGGAGTGGTCAACGCCGGGGGCCTGTCCTTAAATTATGTGCACGAATGCATTAATATGTGTTCTTAATTTTCTTTTCTTTTCTTTTTTTTCCTGTTTAAGTTTTGTATGTTTTGAAGCAGTTATAGCCTGACATGGCTCTACGCAGTCGGCTGGCTTTAAACAACAATAACAACAACAACAAGAACCAGTAAGGCAGAAAATGATGCCAAACAGAAAATATCAGTAAATACATGTACCCAATTATCAATCTTAATAGAAAGCGATGAATACTTTATAGAACACATACAGGTGACGGACCAGTTTGGATTGATAGTTGGGTACATGTGCAAAGCGCATTTTTGGCTCAAGGAAAATGTGACATGCAGAAGCAATTTTAGATCATTGAGGACCGTTTTTATATGTTTTGGTGTCCTTAGTTATACTTACATTTATATTCAGGTATCTGTTTTAATCCCCTGTTGATAAAACTGGATGGAGTGGTCAACATCAGGTGCATCTCCGTAGATTATGTGCAGGAGTACATTGATATGTGTAATTATTTTCTTGTCCAGTTTTTTAATTTTTTTATAGATATTATTCTGTTAGGTGTGTGTGTTTTGAAACCCTTGATATGGCTCTGCGCAGTCGGCTGGGCTTTAAGCAACACGTAACAATAACAATGACTGTAAGGAAATGAGATGTGCAGAAGCAATTGCAGGTAATTTTGGCCCGTTTTTATATATGATTTTGTGTCCTTAGTTACGTTTGTAATTGTGTTCAGGTTTCTGTTTATAAATCCCCTGGTGATGAATTGGACGGAAAGGTCAACGCCAGGGTGATCATATCTTTAGACTATGTCAACGAATGCATTGGCATGTGTACTTAATTTTCTTTTCCCGTTTTTTTTTCAGTGAGGTATGATGTACTTTTTTAGAGATGGTTGTGGCCCTGATCTGGCTCTGCGCAGTTGGCTGGGTTTTTAAACAACGATAATAATAACAATATCCATACACAAATCCTCAGGCATATCCCAACAACTGATCAAAATTTATCATACACAAATTCTCGGCATCTCCCAACAGTTGATCAAAATTTATCCACACAAATTCTCGGGCATCTCCCAACAGTTGATCAAAATTTATCCATACACAAATTCTCGGGTTCCAACAGTTGAGCAAAATTTATTCACACAAAAATCCTCATGTTGACGGTAAATTTGTTGACAAAAATCCTCAGGTCGAACTGAATCCTTTTCACAACAGCTTTTTTTTAACAGGCAGACTTGAACAAGGAAAGAACACATAAGAGGCATACTTGGCTGGTTCACTTTTTAAAACATCGACGGGAGAACAGACGTTTTCAACAACACAGGTTCCGTTCAACTTTTAACAGCCAGTAATTAAAGCAGGGCTGGGAGAGGGAGATGAACGTTCCACCACCACCACCACCACCACCCAATCTTCCCACCCCCCACCTTCCCCACCCCCATCCTGTCTGACTTCCTATAACGACTACCGTCAGTTTGACATTCTCCAGTTTCAGTCCCTCTCCAGCCCCAGCTGAGTGGTGAGTTGCTTGTTTGTGTCTTTGCAAAATAAGTTGGATGTCTGCAAAGGCTTGAGGAGGTGGTGGTGCCTCGTGACGCCATCATGCGTGCAAGGGGAAGTGGCAGCTCGTGCGCAACCGGAAGCAGAATTTCTCTGCACTTTTTGTATCCGTTTGAGCAGTTCAGTGCCCTGTCCAATTAGGGTTGTTGACGATAATACCAGAAAGGTGGGGGGGGGGGGGGGGGGGGAGGAAGGGAGGGAGAGAGTACAAATATCTAGTCAACAAAAAACGAATGATCAAACAAAACACAAGTACCTGTGGCTGTATTCGCTGCTTTATTCTCAAGAACAATATTCAACAATTTCACCTAATGCCGTGGACTCGGTCAAGTGAGGACATGTGAATTTATCAGTTGGATCTAAATGAACCTATTCCTATTTTTTGGACCAAAATGGTACAAAATGTGAAGACTCGTTACTGTTATCATTTGAAGGCATAATTTTGCGTCATGTAAGCCTCAGACTTGCCCAAATTGTGGTACGGCGTCTAGTCTGTGCTGAAATACGACCAGATCATTCATCTGTATTCCCTCCAGATTCTCTGCTTGGCTCCCCAAAGACGGTGTATGATGCCTTTAAGGCGGAGTAATGAACTATTCTACGATTCAAAAATCCGCTAGACTCTACCTGTGCTAGATAGATTCGTATGAATGTAATGCTTAGCTGGGCAGGGCCCGCAGGAGCCGTAGCCTGCCTAAGAGGAAGAAGAAGTGGTGTGTTTTCATGTTACCAATTAGGCAGAACATGTCACCAGGTGCCAAGGAAGTGAGAAAAACTGTTAATATCATTCATTTTCGGCATCTGTCTTTCTCTACGCTCAAACAAAGAGAGAGAAAAAGTAAAGTAAAACAACAACAACAACAAAACTGTCGTTTAGTGGAAATGCGGAAAAGGGAGATTATTAGCAGGAAGTAACGATTTATCTTTAATAGTTACTTCCTTGTTTGACTTAAATGGGTCTCGTGCATTAGGATGAAAACTAAATAAGGGGATTGCTATGAAAAGGAAATAGATCTATACTGTACTCACCCTGAGACAGCACATTTCTTTTTCATACCAATTTCTCATCTCACCTGCAGTCACTCTTCTTTTTTTTTCCTGACAAACAAAGGAGACTTCTGAATGGTCTGATACTTCTTAAGTAACGGTCAGAATCTGAATCGATCAGTTCTCATGAATTTCAATCTCCGAAGACACTTCACGATTTCCAGACTGTCAAAATCTCCTTAATTACAATCTCCATAAAAGATTTAACTTGATTTACTGTCTTCATGAATTGTCTCTAAAAGAATCCCCTAATGCCCAGTCTCCATCAATAATTGCAATCTCTCCACGATTTCCAAACTCCATCAAGATCTTCATAATTACAATCTCCATCAAAGATTCTACACAAATTACTATCTTCATGGATTTTCTGTAAAAGAATCCCTAAGACAGTCTTTAATTCCAAGTCTCCATCAATAATTGCAGTCCCCATCACAGTCGGACACAATGATCGATCTTCCTCTTTGAGTTCTCTCTTTGAGTCTTCCTGATTCCAGCCTCCCTAAAAAAATTCATGTCAAAAAGTTCTTCTCTCAATGAGTCTCTATCAATTGCAGTTTTTCACAACAGTCTCCCAAACTTCTGTTTTCTCTCGTGAACTCCAGTATCTGTCCTCTCCATTCTGCTTCGGACACTCATCATCATCATCATCATCATCAAGTGCCCTGCCGCATGGCGTCGGCGATCATGGACCTCCATATGCATCTAGCCCATGTCACCGCAAGTACATCTCCCACCCTCTCTGTCCTCGGCCACATTGCAAGCCCGTCCAATGCTTTCTCCCTGGGTGTTCTATTTCCCTCCAACTTTCCTGTTGTGACCAGGTACTCTAATTCATCTTTCCTCATAAAATGGCCTACTTGTTTACAAATCCCTCATTACAGACGTTCCTCAGTCGATCGCCGCTCATGTTTTTGTGCCGGGTCCATACAGTTGCAATGAGCTTTGTCTATTCAACAGTCACATACGCTTATCTCGTTACGTCTAACTTGAAGACATACCTTTTTGTCCAGCAATGATTTTCATATTATGTGCTGACCCTTTCCTCTGATATTCCTCCTGTGTCCTCCCCCTTGAGTTTTTGTCATTGTGATTGAATGTGTTAGGTAATGATGAGACTGTGAGCTTTGAATTACTTTGTATATCAAGATTTGGCGCATTATAATCATGATTATCATTAATATTGTTATCATTGTGATTATTATCATTATTATTATTATTATTATGATTATTATTATTATTACAATATGGTAGGTATTGCACGGCAGATGGTCGATGCTGAAAGATGAAGAACATGAGCATTCTTTGCTCATCTGTCTGTCTCTCTCGCTCTTTTGTACTCTCAAGCACGCACGTGGCGCTGTGCTGCGCAAAAAACCGATACGTTTTGTGCCTGGGACGACGTATGGAACTTGGAACGTATGGAACTTGGGACGTATCGAACCTGGGACGTGTTGAACCTGGGACGTATCGAATCTGGGACGTATCGAACCTGGGACGTATCGAGACGTATCCATGCCAAACATTTTGAACCTGATCACTGGCCCGTGTTAATACGGAGTGTTAACTTGTTTATATGTTGTCTACCCCCCCCCCCCCCCCCGTTTTTTTTGTTTTTTTTGTGGCTCACTGGGAGTGGGTTTTTTCTGAACTTGAATAAATACATTGCATTTTTTTTACACTTTAATAAGTACATGTGTATTTTTAACACTTAAATACACGTTTTTTGTTTTTGTTTAGTTTTTTAGTATATACATGTTGGACTGGATGGCGTCTGAACACTCAGTCCATCCAAACACAACACACACACACACAGCAGAGAGAGAGAGAGAGAGAGAGAGAGAGAGAGAGAGAGAGAGAGAGAGAGAGAGAGAGAGAAATTGTAGCACGTGGGCGAGATGAACATAGGCGAAACGAAACAGATCAACTTATAGTCGATACGCTTAGGTCAACCACATTTGGCCAGTTGAATGTAGGCGAAAACGAAACATCAACTTGTTGTCAATATGCTTAGGTCAACCAATGTTTGGCCAACCGATGTAGGCGAAACGAATTTAGGCGAAACAAATGTAGGTGAAACGAAACAGATCAACTTGTAGTCAATATGCTCATGCTAACCGAAGTTTGGCCAACCGAATGTGGGCGAAACGAATTTTGGCGAAACGAACGCAAGCGAAACGAAACAGGATCAACTTGTAGTCAATATGCTTAGGTCAACCAATGTTTGGCCAACCGATGTGGCCGAAACGAATGTGGCGAAACGAATCCAGGCGAAACGAAACCTATTAACTTGTAGTCAAATATGTTTAGGCCAAGCGACGTTTGGACAACTGAAAGTAGGCGAAACGAAATGCACCCACCACCACCACTCAAACCCCTACCACCCTCCTTTATCTTCTTCCCCAGTGTGCGTTACCTGTTCTCTCCACACTCTACTCCCTCCCCCACCCCCCATCCCCCATCCCCCATACCTTCATCTTTCCCTTTTCCCCAGCCGACTCTCTATCCTCCCCCTCTCCTCCCCCTCCCTCCCTCCCTCCACGACTTACGTGGCAGCGGTTCCCACCTGTGCTACTCGTTAGCACCAGACACAGGCTGATTACTTTTCGTCTCACCACCCCTTCGATTCCATTGTGGGAAAACTTGCTTCTGCTTCTGCTTCTGCTGCTTCTGCCATACCATCCTTCTCTCTTCCTTTCCTTATAGTTAAAGTGTCTTTTTTTTTTGTTTTTTGCCCGACTTGTTTTCAAAAACGTTTCGTCTTGTGTTGGAGGTTTTTTTTTTTTTTTATTATAGTTTTTGTTGTTGTTTCGTTTTGTACACTGGAATCAAAGTGACTGTCAGCATTCAGCAAATAGGATTGAGAACTATACAAAAATTGAATCAGAACGTGTTTTTGATGTAGTACAACAAGAAAATACAAGACGAAACAACATAAGACAAGACAAGAGAGGTGTTACACACAAATAAAGACTGCATATTTGATGTAAGTAGACAAAGACAAGAAAAAAGAACAAGCCCAAGACAGGACGAGAGAGGCCTTGTACAAAAATACAATCAGAATGCTATTTGACGTAACAAGACAAGACCAGACAAGAGACAAGACAGGCCTTACACAAAAATAGAATCAGAACGCGTATTTCATATGACAGGACATGATGAGACAAGACAAGACAAGAGACAAGACAGGCTTTGCACAGAAATAGATTCAGAATGCGTTTTTTGATATAACACGACACGAGACAAGACAAGACAAGACAAGACAAGAGACAAAACAGGCCTTACACAAAAATGGAATCGGAAGGTGTTCTATGATATGACAAGATAAGACGAGACAAAACAAGAGACAAGACGGGCCTTACACAAAAATAGATTCAGAACACGTGTTTGATGTAACACACACGAAAGACAAGACAAAAGACAGGCCTTGCACAAAAAGTCAGAACGCGTATTTGATATGACAAGGTGAGACAAGACAAACAAACAAGACAAGACAAGAGAGGCCTACACAAAAATAGAATCGGAACGTATATTTGATATGACAGGACATGATGAGACGAGACGAAGACAAGAAAGGTCTTACACAAAAATAGATTCAGAACGCATATTTGATATGACGAGACCACAGACACGAGAAGACAGGAGACAAAACAGGCCTTACACAAAAACAGATTCAGAACGCGTATTTCATATGACAGGACATGAAAGAAAAACAAGACAAGAGACAAGACAGGCCTTACACAAAAGTAGATTCAGAACGCGTGTTTGATGTAACACAAGACAAGACAAGATAAGACATGACTTGTACAAAAAGAGAGAACGCATGTTTGATATAACACGACAAGACAAGACAAGAAAGGTCTTAACAAAAATAGAATCAGAATGCATATTTGATATGATAAGACATGAAAGGTCTCACACAAAAATAGAATCAGAACGCGTATTTTGATTTAACAAGACAAAACAAGAGACAAGACAGGCCTTACACAAAATAGAATCAGAACACTATTTTGATATGTCATGACAGGACAAGACAAGACAATACATGACAAAACAGGCCTTACACATAAATATAATCAGAACGCGTTTTTTGATACAAGACTAGACAAAACAAGAGAGGCCTTTCATAAAAATGGAATCTGAACACGTATTTGATATCACAAGACAAGGCAAAACAACACAAGACAAGACAAAGAACAAGGCTAGACAAAAGAGGCCTTACACAAAAATAAAACCAGAAGGCGTATTTTGATATAACATGGCAGGATACAAGACAGGCGCAAATTTCGGCCAGCCGTTACTGTTATTTTTCGCTTACTGTTATTTTTGTTTGATCCCCAGCCGACTGCGTAGAGCCATATCAGAGCTACTCGGCCAGCTGGTCTTTATCAAGCGTTTACAAAAGACAACGAAGAGTAAATGCAAAGAACGTAATGATGAAGCAACAAGTAATGTTTTTTCTCCATTTACGTTTTGTGCATTTTGCCTGCTTACACGTTTGACAAAGGCCAGTTGGCCGCCAAAAAAATGTGCATCTATCTTGCGTTGTTTTGTCTTGACGTATCGGATCGTGTTTTGACTGTTATTTTTGTTTGCATGTTTGTTTGTTTGTTTGTTTAATCTTATTGAAACGAAAGAAAACGTCTGACGAAGAGACTATCACTCAAAAGATCAACTGCAAGCTATATACGCAATATCACGGTAGTACACTGAGAAAGAAAATAATGCAATACATTCATACTGACGTGTCTGTGT
>JAPXFY010000014.1:64049435-64054435 GCA_030674185.1 Monoplex corrugatus
AAATGTAAACTGTTGAAATCATGAAATTGTCATGTCAACTTAATACAACCAATGTATGTCTCATAGCCATATTCTTGAGTTCCAATGTATCTGTGTTTCGATTTCTGTTCTGAATTTACACACACACACACACACACACACACACACACACACACACACACACACACACACACCACAACACATACACACACGCACACACACACACACACGCGCACACACACACACATAGATCTACACACACAGACGCACACACACACACACTCAACACACACACACACACACACACACTACCCAGCTACCCACCCCCCCACCACCAGAACCGCTACCCTCTCATCTCTCACCATGAACAGTTTTGTCGAACAGCTGACATTGCACCAGCAGCAGAAGCCAGTGATAAGGGCATGAATCACCGGAGTCCACCGCGCTTGTTCAAACTGCCGTAACAACCCAACAACTGGCAATCAACAACAGACACAGGAGGCCAGAGGTGGAAACCAATGAGAGAACGGGTATAGTATACCTTTGGTGTTAAAAGAGGAAAAAAAAACAACTGAATTTTCGCCATGTGAGGTAAACTCATCATCATCATGTGCCCTGCCGCATGGCGTTGGCGATCATGGCCCTCCATATACATCTATCCCTTGTCACCGCAAGCACATCTTCCATCCTCCCTGTCCTCAGCCACCTGCAAGTCCGTCCAATATTTTCTCCCTGGGTCTACCCGTTGTTCTCTTTCCCTCCACCTTTCCTTTTGTGACCAGATGCGATAAAATATATAAAATGGCCCATGAATGTTGCTTGTTTTTCCCTAATCTTCCTTATTATTGATCTTCTTGTGGCTGCCTCCATCAAGACTGTCCTTTGTTTTCTTTGCTGTCCATGGAACTCTCAACATTCTTAAAAACCACATTTAGGCTGCTTCAAGGTTGTTCTGGCTTTACGTGTTGACTGTTTTACGTGTTGACTGTTCATGCCTCACAACCGTATAACAGACAGTTCTTCAATGTTATACAGAACGATAAGGTTCTGTATAACATTGAAGAACTGTCTTCCTGATGTTAATATGAGGTAAACTAGACATTGAATTTTCAAAATCAAAGTGACCGCCAGTGTTCAAGCAGATAGAAACCAGACAAAACACTAATATAGAATATGTACACAATATGACAAAACCAGAGAGGCGCAAAGTTTCGACCAATGGCCTTTGTCAAAAGTATACAAAATGTTACAAAGAATAAATACACAAACTCAACGCGTCAAAAAGCTGTTTCATTCATATTTATTTCTTTTTGTCACAATAAATGTATCATGTGAAACTCGGACTGCTCTCCCCGTTGAGGATAGTCGCCGCAGTGAAGCGCCACTTATTTTTGAACCAAGACTTTAGAGAGAGAAGAAGACTAATTGGTCTTCAAGGGGAGAAACCTGGGAAATGAATCTGTCTCTAACGTTTTATACCAGGGCAGCCAGGCGAAAGCCCTGTTCTTCACGATTTTCAACTGCAGTACGATCTTTAGCGTGCGCAGCCCAGAAGGCACACGGGTTCGACTCGTTTTTCGTCCCTTTTGAAGGACTAGACTTCAGTTCGATTTCCGGTCAAACTGAGGAGAAAAGTCAAGGTCTCAACGGTAAACGAATGATGGAACCTCGAGTTTAATTATTGGCAGGTGAATGTGAGAATTCTGCCACTCTTCTCCCGTAGACAACTTCCCTTATGTGGTGTTGAGCGTACCAGTATCTGCTATTTTCTCAACGCAACGACAGGAAAGTTGTCTACTGTGTTTTTCCTGTAAAGTTTTGTGCATTTATTCTTTGTTGTCTTACGTATAAGCTCGACAAAAGCCAGACGACCAAATATTTTTCATTTTCTTTGGTGTTCTGGATCCTATTTAAATTTTCAAGATAAGGAAAAACACACACACACACACACACACACACACACACACACACACACACACACACACACACACACACACACACACACACACACACACACACACACACAAAACAAAACAAAACAAAACAAAAACTACATACACACATGAAAACAAATAAACAAACAAAAAATCATTGTACGCGTTCGATTTTTCTCAGAGCCGTGTATGCACATTGTTTTGTCTGCACTGTGGGGTGGATATGTTAATGCATAGTCTGCACACTCCAACTTTGGTGAGCATGCATGCACTGTGTTTTTCATGTTTCCTTAAGCCACCAGACACTGACATGACTGAGAGGATTTTGAATGTGGAATCGTATGTTTATTAATTTGTCATTTATTTATGAATTTATTTATTTATGAATGAATGATGAATTTCTTTATTCATTCATCTATTTATTTTGATCTGCGTGTGTATACACGTTAAGTGGGTCTATACACATGCTGACATGGGAAATCGGGGGGGGGGGGGGGGATAAAAGAATCTCCACCCTATTCCCACCTGTCAGGAGGTACCAGACCTTCCGAAGAAGAGGGCAACGACGAAGAAGAATATAGAAATAACGACGACGACGTAGAAGAAAAGCTGAAGAAGACGAAGAAGAGGAAGAGGAGGAAGAAGATGGAAAAAAAAAGACAGAGAAGGAAGAAAAGGACAGAGAGAGAAGAGAGAGAGAGAGAGAAGAAGAAAAGAAAAAGAAGATGATGATCATGATGAAAAAGATGACGACGATGATAATGAAAAAAAGAAGGGAAAAAAATCAACTGCGATGATGATGATGATGATGACGATGATGATGAAAAAGAAACAGGGGTCGGATCCAAACTAAAACATAAACAAATAAAACAACAAAAACTAAAACAAAACAAAAAAAACACGAAAAACAAACAACAACAACAAACAACAACAACAACAAAACCCCAAGAAGCCGAGTTTACCATTGGTGATGCAAGCTGCCTTCCATAGGAAAAAAACCTAATTGTGAAGTGGAGTGGCGTGAGTTAGGGGGTGGGTGAAGAAGGAGCCAAGTGGGAAAGAAGCTAAGGAAGGCCAGTCAGTGGGAAGCGCGGGGTGGAGTGGTGGCAATTTTGCACAGTAGCCAAGGTCATGACTCAAAGCTGCACGTGCAATGACCTTTGTGCCTTTTTTTTTCTTTTTTTCTTCTTTTTCTGCTGTTTCTTTCTGCCTGTTGCTATGTCACAGGTGTACGGTTATATACCAGCCGTGTGTGCTCATGATGACTGTTACTTCGTGTTTTTTTTTTTTATTGCTTGTTTGCGAGGAGGCTTGCTCCCCCGTATTTGGAAAAACCTGTTACCTGTTATCGTTGCTTAAAGCCCAGCCGACTGCGTAGAGCCGTATCAGGGCTATAACCGTTTCAAAACATACACGATACTTCAACGTTGTTATTGTTTTATTTTGTTTTCTGTCCAAAGCTCAGTCGACCGCGTAGAGTCACTTCAGGGTTATAAACATTTCAAAACACACACAATACTTCAACAGTGGAAAAAAAAGGAAGAGAAAAATCAAGTTCACATATCAATGCGCTTGCGCACATAATCTAGGGAGATGCCCCTGGCGGTGACCACTCCGTCCAATTTATCGTACAGGGGACTTAAAAAACATACCTGAATACAAATTTCAACGTAACTTAGGACATTAAAACATATATAAAAACGGGCCTAAATTACCTAAAATTGCTTCCGCTTATCTCATTTCCCTAGAGCAAAAAATGCACTCAATACATGTATCCAATTATCAATTGTAAGAGACATTACGTAAGACTTTAGAGAACACATACAGGTGAATGGACCAGCGGGGCAGGAAATGATAGGAAGAAATGACAGAAAGCAAAGGAGGAAGAAAATCAAACAAAGAAAACAAACAAACAAAAACCCAAAGAGAGTGACAGAAAAGAGGAAATATAGAATTTCCAGACGATGAGTACACTATTTATACTGAAAGAGCCCTCGGCATCCCCAATGGGACTGATGTGGCTCTAGTGGTCCGCTGGGCTATAAGCAGTATTATGAGCCTGAACCTGGAACCAAGATCTTCAACCACTACGTTGTTCCCTTTTCATCCAAGCTGTCATTGATATAATGCTGATTGACCACGTAACCAGCCACTCATATTTAGTAACCAGATGCAGTCATTCACATAAAACGCATCAGTGGAATATGCAGCAGCGGTATAATCACAATCACACTCATATCCAGAGGTCAATGCTCTTGCTACCCACCAGTACGACCTTGGCAAATGTACAACTGACCCTGTCCCTTCTTCCTCCCCCTCAACCTCCCCTTTCCTCCCACTCCCTCTTGAGTTAGAGTTTGGAGTTTGTTCAAGAGGGATTCACTGCAATTCAGGCACTTTCATATGCGCTCCACCCAAGTATGCAAACAATTCTTTGGCAGACTCTTTCTTTGAGCTTGCACAAAACTGTTCGTTGGTTATTTTTTGTGACGTCTGTTCACGTTAGTGTTTTAAGACAAAACGCAAAACCGATCGCACTGGCAAAATACAGCCAGTAATGTGATGGCCGGCCATGAGTATAACCAATGATCGTTCACATCAATTCCCCTCGTGGGGGTGCCGGGGGCTCTTTCAGTACAAACAGTATCCCCACCTTCTGGAAATTCTGTGCTAGAAATTTCTTCTTTTCTGTCACTCTGTTTTCTTTCTTCTTACTTTGTTTTCTGTCATTTCTTCCTATCATTTTCTGCCTTGCTGGCCCATTCACCTGTCTGTTTTTCGATAAAGTCTTATGTACATACTCTTAGGACTGATAACTGGGTACATGTACTGAGTGCATTTTTAGCACTAGGAAAACGCGTAACGAGAAATGCAATTTTAGGTAACTTAGACCCTTTTTCATATACGTCTTAGCGTTTTTAGTTGTGTTTAAATTTGTTTTCAGGTTTGTTTCTTGAATGCACTGTGTGATAAATTGGACGGAGTGGCAACGTCAGGGGCATGTCCTTAGATTATGTGCGTGAATGCATTGATATGTGCACTTTATTTTCTTTTCCTTTTTTTCTTCCTGTTGAAATATTCTGTTTG
>JAPXFY010000014.1:64059435-64061935 GCA_030674185.1 Monoplex corrugatus
TTTCTGCCCTAAATCCTGTGCCCCACTTCAGCCTATGCTTCTCTTCAGCCAGTTCTTGCCCTAAACCTGTGCTCCACTTCAGCCTATGCTCCATCTTCAGCCAGTTTTCTGCCCTAAACTGTGCTCCACTTCAGCCTAGCTCCATCTTCAGCAGTTTTCTGCCTCATAACTGTGCCACTTCAGCTATGCTCCATCTTCAGCCAGTTTTCTGCCCTATAAACCTGTGCTCCACTTCAGCTATGCTCACCATATTCAGCCAGCTTTCTGCCTTCAGACTATGCTCCAGCCTTCGCTGGTGCTATGATGGGTGAAATGACCTGACCAAGCAGGTTTATACCATTGCTGCGGAAGCTGGAGAACAGACTGGAGGAGTCAAAAGGTTAATTGTTTTTCCTCTCACTCGATGCGTCCACAGTTGATTTGTCTTACTGGCCCAGTCTTCCATTTGCTATATAGTCAGCCACTGCTAGATCACTTTCATTCGTGGTATTCAGAATGTGATGAATGGCTCTGTAATCGCCATTCAGAACTCGGAGCCGTGTGTACGGTCATTCTTCACACACTCTTTGCATTGTTGGCACTAGTGACACACACACACACACACACACACACACAACACACTACACACAACAGACAGCACACACACAGACACAGACAACACAACAGACAGTACACACAACAGACAGACACACAGAACACACAACACAGACACACACACCACACAACACACACACACACAACACACACAGACACACACACACACATCGCATACATACACTACACACTCATACAACACACTACACACACAACACAAACTACACAAACACACACACACACAGACACACACACAGATACACACACACATTCACACATAGACACACACTCATACACACACACTACACACACACACACATACACACTACACTACACACACACACACACACAAACACACACAACACACACACACACAACACACACACACACACACACACACACACACACAACACACACACACAAACATAACACACACACATACACACAACATACACACACACACAACACACACTACTACACACACACACACACACACAACACACACAACTACACACACACACACAGCACACTAACACACACACACACACATACACACACACATACACTACACACACACATACACACACACAAAACACACACATACAACACACACACACACAAACAACACACACACACACAACACAACACACACACACACACACACACACACACACATACAAACACACACACGCATGCACGCACGCGGTCCCTTGTATCTCTAACATGTGCTTGTTTCCGCATGAACACATACATCTACAATATGACTATCTCTGTCTCTCTCTTTGTCTCCGTCTCTGTCTCTGTCTCTCTCTGTCTCTGTTTCTGTCTCTGTCTCTGTCTGTCTGTCTGTCTCTTTCATGCACTTACACAGACACACAAACACAGACAGACACACACACATATACGCAAATCGGCACACACACGTCCCCTCCCCCAAAACAACAACAACAGCAACAACAACAACAACAACAACAACAACAAAACACATACGCTCACAAAAACTTCAAGCTTCAAAACACTTTACTACTCAAGGATAGTGGCATCAGGTCCCACCGGACCTGTCTAACAGCAAGACACAAACACGCAGAGATCATAATATACCCAATGTAACCTTAAGCCACAACCTGACCTTGGCAACTGCACACATGACCCTGCCGCCACCCCACTCTGCCCCCCCCCCCCACCTCACCACCTCTCCCATCCTCCTGCTTCCCCCCTCCCCTCCCTACCACTCGCTTCCACTTAACCCCTCCTTCACCCCCCCCCAACCTTTCTCCCACCCGTCTCCCCATACCTATGTGCATGCGCGGCTCTGTTCCACTGGTTTCCTCGTTGCGTTGGTTTCCCACCTTTTGCCCTCAAGATGGAACTGCTTGCCTTTTCTGTTTTTGTCTTTTTTTTGTCTTTCTTTTTTTTTTTATATGTAGACCTAGGTCTGACGGCAATGATGCAATTATTATTAATGATATGGTGTCTGGGTGGCGTAATGGTACGACTCTCTCAATTCAGTGTGCCTGTACTAGGTTCGAGACTCTTTCGAGAAAGTTTTGTTTGTCGTTATTTTTCTTTCGGTTTATTTTGTGTGTGTGTGTGTGTGTGTGTGTGTGTGTGTGTGTGTGTGTGTGTGTGTGTGTGTGTGTGTGTGTGTGTGTGTGTGTGTGTGTGTGTGTGTGTGTGTGTACTTTCTTTTTTCTTTTTCATGTAGGCCTGACGGCAATGGTGGTGGTATTATTAATGATATAGTGTCTATGTGGCGTAGTGGTACAACTCTCTCTATTCAGTCTGCCTGTATTAGGTTCGAGTCTCTTTCGGGAAAGTTTTGTTTGTCGATATTTTTCTTTCCATGTTTTTTTTCTTTTTCGTGTTGGTCTGACGGCAATGATGCAATTATTATTAATGATATGGT
>JAPXFY010000014.1:64071935-64079435 GCA_030674185.1 Monoplex corrugatus
AGAGAGGGAGGGGAGACGCGGACGCGTGTGGGTTACTTCATCAAAAAGGCCACAGACCCTTGTGAAGAGGTGTGTGTTTGTAAACATATACAGTTAATGACCAGAAATCAAGTCGACGTAAACACGTATGATTTTAATCACATTGGAAATCAAAGAATATGTTCGAGGTGTAAGGTAGTTGCGATGATGTAGTTTCTCTAATCTTGACTGTTTCGTTTAGAAAGATACAAGAAGTGTTGTTGTTTTTTTTATACACAATCATTATTATTTTTTGAGTACACAGGTGAATTAAACCTGAAGAGAGAGAAAGGGATACGTGTGTGTGTGTGTGTGTGTGTGTGTATTGGGTGTGGTGTTGTGTGTGTGTGTGTGTGTGTGTGTGTGTGTGTGTGTGTGTGCGTGTTGTGTGTGTGTGTATGTGTGTGTGTACGTGCGTGTGCGTGTGGATCGTATGTTGTATATATCTTGTGTGTGTGTGTGTGTGTGTGTGTGTGTCGTGTGTGTGTGTGTGTGTGTGTGTGTGTGTGTGTGTGGTGTGTGTGTGTGTAAAGAAAGATAGATAATGATACACATACATATAGCCTATATACATAGATAGAACTAGACGATGAGTAGGTCGGTGGGCAGATAGATGGATAGATAAATAGAGAGAGAGTAAAAGAGAGATTGAGAGACAGAGAGTGAGAGACAGAGAGAGAGACAGTGAGAGAGAGATAGAGAGAGAGAAAGGAGAGGAGAGAGAGAGAGAGAGATGAGAGAGAGACACGACAGACACAGAGAGACAGAGAGAGACAAAGAGAGAGACAGAGAGAGAGAGAGAGAGAATAGAGAGAGAGAAAGAGAAAGAGAGAGATTGAGAGAGGAGAGAGGAGGACAGAGAGACGGGGGAAGACAGAGAGAGAGAGAGAGAGACAGACAGAGACAGAGACAGACAGACAGACAAACAGACAAACGAACTGGCAGACAGAGCCAAAGTACAAGGACACAGTGAAAACAAGGAAGAGCAATGAAGTCAGAGAGAGAGAGAGAGAGAAGAGACAGAGAGAGAGACAGACAGACAGACAGAAGACAAGACAGACAGACAGAGAGAGAGAGAGAGAGAGAAGAAGACAGAGACAGACAAACAGAGACAGAGAAGAAGGAGACACAGAAACAGGACAGACAAACGACAGAAAGAGAGAGAGAGAGAGAGAGAAGAGACAGAAGAAGAAAGAGACAGAACGAACTGGAGACAGAGCAAACAGGACACAGTGAAAAAGGAAGACAGCAAATGCCGTGCAGAAGAGCAGAGTAAGAGGACAAGTGAAAAGAGGAAGAGAATGAAGAGAGAGAGAGAGAGAGACAGAGACAGAACAGAGACAGACAAACAGAAGAGAGAGAGAGACAGACAGGCAGACAAACAGAAACGAACTGGCAGACAGAGCCAAAGTACAAGGACACAGTGAAAACAAGGAAGAGCAATGAAGTCAGAGAGAGAAGAGAGAGAGAGAGAAGAAAGAGAGAGAGAGAGAGAGAGAGAGAAGAGAGAGAGAGAAAGAGAGAGAGAGAGAGAAACGGAGAGATGAGAGAAAGAAGAGAGAGAGAGTTAAACAGAGAGTGAGAGACGGAGAGACAAGGAAAAGAAGAAAATATAAAAAAGAGAGAGAGAGAGTTAAATGGAGAGAAAGAGAGAGGGAGAGACAGAGAAAAATAAAGAGAGAAAAGACAGACAGACAGAGAAAAAGAAAGAGAGAGACAGAGAAAGAGAGAGAGACAGAAACAGAGAGAGAAGAAGAGAGAGAGAGAGACAGAGACAAAGAGACAACGAGAGAGACAGAAACAGAGAAGAGAGAGAGAGAGAGAGAGAGAGAGGAGAGAGAGAGAGAGAGAGATTTCAGGTGGTGGTGGCTCATCATCACCCTGGCTGGCTTTCCAAATAATCGGACAAGTGAGGGTTGCGCTGCGCGTGACGGCAGGTAGACAGAGGCAGAAGGGAGATGTTAGTCTCTTGCCAGATTCTTCTTGCTCCCCACGCGCTACACTTCCTACAGGTGTGAGGGTTCACTGTCCATGTGTACAGAACTGTGTGAAGGCATGGTGGTTCGGGCGATCGACTGCTGTGCTTGTTGCAATGGTGTCAGACGATGACAGTAGTTTGTGATATAGCGCCATAACATTACAGCTACCTCTTCCATTACCACTCTATCTATCTGTCTATCTATCTATCTATCTATCTATCTATCTATCTATCTATCTATCTATCTATCTATCTATCTATCTATCTATCTATCTATCTATTGTCTATTCTTCTTCTTTTCTATCTATCTATCTATCTATCCATCTATCTTCTATCTATCTATCTATCTCCTCTATCTATTATCATATCTCTGTCTCATATCTATCTCTCTATCTATCTCTCTATCTATCTATCTATCTATTTCTATCTATCTATCTATCTATTATCTATCTATGTTTTATCTATGTATCTATGTATGTATGTATCTATCTATCTATCTGTTATGTATTGTATGTTTTATCAATCTATCTATCTATCTATCTATCTCTATCTATTTATCTATCTATCCATCCATCCACCTATCTGTCTACATCTTTATTGTCGCAACCTGACAGGAATAAACAAAGAAATAGTGAACACGCACGGAGGCAGCCACATATTTCTGAGTGCAGAAAACACCTGAACACACAAAGGAAGCAGAAACACTGAGCAGCCTGCACTCTCTATCATGCCGCAGATAAATAGACAGTCAGGCACTAAATCCACTGAAATCCGGGCGAAACCGTTGGGTATCATAATCCAAATAAACACACCTGGATGAGGAGAACGTTTAAAAAGCTGCTGAGGTTTAACGTGATATACGCAGCAGTGTGCTGTGCCCCCCAAAAAACGTCGTTTTCACAGATTGGTTGGAAAGGTCTGAACCGACCATCATGAGCCAATCAGTGGCCTAAACCATCTACCACCATCCAATCAGTGGCATTGACCACCTACCATAAGCCAATCAGTGATCTAGACCACGTATCATCAACCAATCAATGGCCTGAGCCATATATCATTAACCAATCATCAACCTAGTCTAAGGCCTAAACTAACTACCATCAACCAATCAATGGCCTAAAACACATAAAATCAGCCAATCAATGCCTAAAACATAACGCCATCAACCTAACCAATGTCCTAAATCAACCACATACCATCACCAATCAATGTCCTAAACCACATGCCATCAGCCAATCAATGGCCTAAACCATATACCATCAGCCAAATCAATTGCCTAAACCACATCCATCAACCAATAATGGCCTAAGCCACACCTATAAGCCAATCAATGGCCTTAATCAACTACTATCAACCAATCAAGGCTTGAACCATATACCAATCAAATGGCCTAATCAATGACTATCAACCAATCATGGCTAAACACATACCATCACAATCAGTGGCCTAAACCACATACCACCAACCAGTCAGAAGTTGTTCGCTAAAAATGTCATCTTTGTTAATTTACTCAAATAGTTCAAAACCTCTAACACTAGCCAATCATCATCACAGCATTTACACGGTTACCTATTGTGAATGTAAGTATCAACCTTTATAAAGTATGCCTAAACCAACCGCAAGCGCTTTATCTTGGCTGCACTTAGCAGTAAATATTTTCTTCTTCTCAATTTTATTCGTACGATACGCATCTCGCCAAATGAAATGGATTGAGTGAGGTGCAGAAGGATCTGAAAGTACCCCATCAGCTGAATCGTTGGTCCATTTCTTCAGGATTAAATTAACTAGTGGATGTAATTAGACATCAGTGGCAAAGGAACACAGAAAGATGGTCACAACCCCCCCACCCCGCCCTCCCCCCCCAAAAAAAAGGTAAAAACTTGAAAGACGAAACAAAGAAGAGTGGCAGAATGGTTCGCCTGTCAGTAACTAAACTCCTGCAGGAAGCTGGTGGATAGGGTGAGGGAGCAAAGGGTTAAACTTTTTGCAGGTGGTGGATAGGGTGCAGGAAACAAAGGGTTAATGACCAAAATTAACACCCCCTCCTCCCTTCCCACCCAGCTTTCCTTAGATAAAACTTAGATGAATAAATCACTGAAACAATCAGTGCTAGTTTTCACACATCTGCCTTCTCGGGTTTGTTGTTTTTAGTCTTCTTCTTCGTACGCAGGCAATAGCCACTGCGAACACTCCTATCTAAGCATAGAAATTCATACAGACCTACCTACCTCGCAGACAGAGCGCATATTTGTGTGTAGGACCTCTTCCCCCTTTAAAAGGTAACCATAAACCATACTCCGTCTTTGGGGAGCTAAGGACAGAATTTGAGAGAAATAAGATGTATTTGTTACAGCTTTTCCTCACGGGCTTGCTGACAGTATTTACGGGCATTTACATATTCACACGGATGCTTGTAGTCCATCTAATTCATCAAACTGAACTCTCTGAGTATTCAAACTTTGACCGAGATCACCATGGAATTTCCCACTTGTTCTCATGTTCATGTTTATTACACGGGCTGGTTGATTCTTTTGGTACAGCAGTTGACTCAAGATCTGGTATCTCAAGTTCAGTTTATTAAGCCCGCAGCGTTAAACGTTGGCATGTTCCTGCCCATCTTCATGTTTCCATCATTTTGGTGGCGTCAGATAATAATAATTACAATATTTATATAGCGCAAAATCTTGATAAAATCAAATCTAAGCGCTGAAACAGACACACACACGCACGCACGCACGCACACACACGCAGGCACGCACACACACACACACGCACACACACACACGCATCACGGTTATAAATGGGGAGAAAGAATAAAAGCAATGGAAAATTATAGAGAGCATATTACATACAATTATATATTACAATGTGATTCCCCTCCGAGTGGAGACAGGCTGCAGAGGGGATTGAGTGAGGTCAGGATTTTATGCAGAGGAGAAAAGGTGAGTTTTGAGAGCGGACTTGAAGGAGACAAAAGTAGGTTGCTGACGGACAGAGAGAGGAAGTTTGTTCCAGGAGAGTGGACAGAAAGAAGGCTCGTGGACCATAGGTATTGAGCTTAGGCGTGGAAAGCGAAAAGTCAGAGGATCGGAGGCAGACCGGAGGATAAGTGAGGGAACATAGATCTCAAGTAGGCTTGACAGGTAATCGGGGGCTGCGTTATTGAGGCTTTTGTAGCACATGGTGTCTAGTTTGTACTGTATGCGCTTTGATACAGGGAGCCAGTGAAGTTGTGCCAGGAGAGGGGATATGTGGTCAGCTTTTTGTTTTATAGATCCCTCCCCCACCCCCCACCCCCATCGCAAGACCTTGCCAGCGCAGGGTCAGGGGGTCTATCAGAATATCAGAACACAGATGAATGATCTGGAAGCAGAGATAAGAAAGAGTCTTGTGAAGAAAAAAAAAAGAGAGAGGTTGACAGGAAAGAGGAACCTCCAACGATGTAAAAAGCAAACTAGATTACTCCTGTAGTTCTAAAACAGGAGGAGAGCTTAATTTCTGTGTCCGTAGTATCCCACTGCGGGGATTTCCTTTTAGTCTACCCAGTCCATAAATGAATGAAAGGAATAGAACGAATTAAAAATTTCAGTTTGAATTCTGACACATTCATGGTGAAAATACAGAAGTTTGATCAACAAAACTATGGAGCGCGCTTGTGCACACACTCACACACGCATGCACATATCACAATGCGAGCGCGCGCGCACAGACACGGACACAACACACACACACACACACCACACACACACACACACACTCACACACACTCACACACACAACACACACACACACACACTACACACACACACAACGCACGCAACACACACACTCACACACACATCACACACACACACATCACACACACACACATCACACACACACATCACACAACACAAGTACAATACATACACACATACCACCACACACACAGCACACACACACACACACACACATGCACACACACACACAAGAGACATAGACACAGTCAACACACACACGTACACACACACACACCACTACATACACACATACACATAGCACACACACACATACGTACACACACAGCACCACATACGCACGCACACAACAGCACACACACACACACACGCACACATCAACACCACGCATACCATCACCACGTGAAACAACACAAGCACACACACAAACCCCGACGCCATCCCCCTTGTCTTCACAAGTGCCCGCATCAGACAATGAATCCGTTGACTTTGGACATTACACTGTTTACCCTCTCTGCGTCTACATAACGAACTGACAACCACAAAACACATGTTCATCACTTGTTTGGATGTTGTAACTACAAACACATATTCATCACACCTCATGATACTCCATCAGTGACATCAATCATCTCGTAGCCCTGCAAGCTGGACAAATTCCAGACGAATTTACGACAACAGTCCAGAAACGAACGTTATTCCAACCAGATAAACATATGTAAAGTTCTATTATCAGATTTCAGCAGTTTGAACAGCAAAAGATTATTTTGAACAGAGAACTAGGCAAGCTCACACTTTTGATTAATGTTGTCTCATAACTCTTTAAGTTTTCAGGGGAGTTAAGTGGTGGAGACATCAAGTATTCTTGGCTCGGCATTGTGAGGGTGGGAACGTTTCAGTACGTCCGAGGTCGAGGTTCGATACGTCACAGGTTCAATACGTTCCACTTTCGATACGTCCCAGGTTCGATACGTCCCAAGGGTTTCGATACGTCCCAGTTTCAAAAAGTTCCAGGGTTAGATACGTCCCAGGTTCGACAAGAAGCATTTGTGTCGCGGTTTCTGGGAACATTTCAATAACACAACCAATCAAACCGCGAACATTTCAATAACACAACCAATCAATCAACCAACCAACCAGCCAACTAACCAACGTATTAGCCAATCGACCAACCATCCTGCCAGCCTGCAAGCCAGCCAATCAACCAACCAACCAACCAAATAAACAAATGAGCAGGCAGGCAGGCAAGCAAGGAAGCAAGGAATCAACCAACCAACCAAAAAATCTGATGATGTAACCAATAATGTCACGGTTACAGCAGTACTTATCATAACAAATCTTTCTGCCCGATAATGAATAACTGCCGTGTTCAACAACACCTGAACTTGTAAGGTCAAACAACAAAAACACCCAAGAGTGGGGGGGATAGGAGGTTATTACCGAGCAACTCAGCAAGACCACAAATCAGTTTACCTCCCCTTTACTTCCGCTTTGCTTGTCTTCCTTCAGTGACTAGCAGAGCGAGCGAGGTGGAAGCCAATTGACAAACAGACTATTCCCAGAGTGTCAAAGTTTGTTTTCTTTTGCTGCCAGTGTTTGTGGACTGTTCGTAGTTCTGATAGACTTCCTTTCCTCCTCCTCCTCCTCCTTCTCCTCTCCGTCGGCGCCATCGCCTTCCCGACAGCCTGCCTTCTACTGCAACTTCCAGAGCGGAAGTGTAGCAATGACTACTTCCGCAAGGGAGCAAACCATTTTCCTGCAAAAAGG
>JAPXFY010000014.1:64089435-64101935 GCA_030674185.1 Monoplex corrugatus
AAAACCAAATTACCTAAAATATCCGGTTTTTATTATCCACCAATATGTGACTCTGTAAATGACGGTGGCTGTATACAAACAGCTATAGGCCTATACATTCGTGAAGGACTGAACTATTGTGAACGATCATCGCCAGTACCTAAATCTACCGCATTTATTTCATCATGTGCAATCATTATAAAAATTTTCCTCATCGTTAGTTGTGAATATGGCCTCTGTATACTTACCAAGAGGCCCAGACTCTGTGAACACTGAATGGTTAAAACACTTTCAAGATCAGGACGACAAGTGGATAATTGGAGGTGATTTTAATGCACATGCCCCATTTTGGGAAAAGTATTGTACAAACATAACAAGCAACAGGTTGATTGAAAATATTGTAGATTCCAATTTATATTTACTTAACAACGGACACGTTACCCGGATCCCCGATATACCAACCCACAGACCCACAGCTATCGACCTCACTTTAATCTCACCATCCCTAGCCCCAAACGCCACGTGGCAAACAGAGGATGACTTGTTGGGATCAGATCACATCCCCATACGTCTTACCCTAAACCATACTACAGAAATAGACGCCATACCACAAGATAGTTTACCCAAGTTTAATTATAAAAACGCTGACTGGATCAGTTTTAAGGCAATCCTTGAAAAGACAAGAACAGATCTATCTGAAGCAATGAACATAAACAAAACGTACGAAGTTTTCTGTAACTCACTCTTAAGGGCTGCTAACATTTCAATTCCAAAACTTACAGTGTCAAAAATAGGAAAACATCATGGAAATGTCTGGTGGAATGAGGACTGTCAAAAGGCAGTGAACGAAAAGAAAGAAAAATACAAAATTTATTTAGCAAACAGGTCACCTGAAAATCATACAGCGATGAAAAGTGCCAACATTAAGTGTAACAGAATCATAGAGCAAGCCAAAGAACAACACTGGACATCTTTTTGTAAATGTGAAGTAAATAACCACAAAGACACGATAAAGATTTGGGAAAAACTAAAATTAATGAAAAATGGGATTAAGTTGCCATCAATTCCAGTAAAGCTAGAAAATAACCCTATTCCTAGCTCATTGGAAAAAGCAGAAGCTTTTGCAGACGTGTTTGCTGAGGCCTGTCGTGTAGAAGGACTCCCTGTCTCTGATAGAAATTATAGGGAACGAGATGAAAAGAAAGATGTATATAAGGATCCTGCCTCTGACAATACTCACTACATAAATGCATCACTCACACTTCAAGAATTAAAAGATGCCATTCAGTCCCTTCCAAGTAAAAAAACGTCAGTTGGACTAGATGCAATTTCCAATGAGATGCTGAAAAATTTACCAGAAAATTTTATAATCTTGCTACATGACATATTTCAAAAATGCTGGAATAGTGGGAAAATGCCTAACAACTGGAAAGAAACAATAGTGGTTCCTGTATTAAAACCAGGTAAATGTAATACCGATTTGAAAAACTACAGGCCAATTGCATTAACATCACATGTATGTAAACTAATGGAGAAAATAATCTTAAAGAGACTGATGCACTATTGTGAAAAGAATAAAATAATACCAGTAAATCAGGCAGGATTTCGAAAAGGCAGGTCACCAGTAGAGATCCTAACAAAGCTAACTACTAATATAAAACAACAATTTGCAAGATGTCAATGTGTTTTAGCTACATTTTTTGATATAACGAAAGCATACGATCAAGTGTGGCACTCCCGATTGTTATTCAAATTTAAAAGTATTGGGCTGACAGGTCACATTTTTGGCTATGTTAAGTGTTTCTTAGAAAACAGAGTATTTCAAACGAGGATTGAAAATGTATATTCCACGAAACGAATTCTTCAAATGGGTATCCCTCACGGATCCGTTATAGCTCCCCTTCTTTTCATGATATTAATGCATGACTTACCCAGTAAAGTATCTAAGCATGTAGTTTTAGCTCAATATGCTGACGATTTATGCATATGGATGCAGGTAAATATGAAAAAGAAAACTCCTTTGCGCTGTATCAATTATACACGCAAATGCTACCAATTAGAACTTGATAAAATAGCGCGATACATGGTAGAAAATGGGTTACATCTATCCCTGGAAAAAACAAAAATAGTTTTATTTAATAATGGAGCTAACCCAGACTCTTCTTCAGTTTAACGAGTCGATTAAATTCTTAGGAGTTTTCCTTACAGCAAAATTATCTTGGAATCAGCATATTGAATACTTATTAACCAAAGCTCAAAAAAGTTTAAATTTCTTAAAAATAGTTCGCAAACAGACATGGGGTCAAGATTCATCAACACTTGTTCATCTTTGTAAATCGCTTGTTAGATCTAAATTAACCTATGCTCAAGAAATCTTCTTCAGTGCACCAAAACACTTACTCACAAAACTGCAGAGCATAGATTGTAAAGGTTTCAAACTTGCACTGGGTCTTCCAATGCATGCTTCCTGTCTTCGGACATATAATGAAATCAAACTGTTGCCACTTGATGAGCAAAGGAAAGTCGCTTCTACTAAATTTTTGTTAAGAAACACCACCGTAGAAAACATCTCAGAAACAGAAATTAAACTGAGATCAGATACCGACTTTCCAAAACGAGCTAAATCAATATCTTCACAGGTCACACTTGCAACATACACATCTGACGTCATGAAAGGCTCAGGAATTGATCTAGACGTAGATCCTGTATCTATACGACCTTCCTTTTCGCCAGTACCCAGTTGGGAACTCCAAAGAGCACGATTTGACGTACACCACACTAATTTAAAAAAAGGAGACAATATAAACTTACTGGCAAGTCAGGTTAAATGTCATATAGACGACGTATATTCTGATCATTTGAAAATTTACACTGATGGATCAGTAATTGAAAGAAAAGCAGGCTCAGCGTTTTTAATACCTGCTCTCAAAATTGAAAAATCTTTCTACATAGGACTTGATAAATCTATCTTTACAGCTGAACTCTTTGCAATATTAATGGCTTTAAACTTTCTGATAAGTCTTCCTAGGACAATTTTTCAGATACTTCTTTGCGTTGATTCAAAATCAGTACTTCAGGCTCTTGAATTATCAAAATTACAAACAAGATCAGAAATGATTCTGGAAATAAGTCATTTGATTCATAATTTATCTTTAAGAGGCACTGATATTACTTTCTGCTGGATACCTTCTCATAGTTCTTTTAGTTATAATAATAAAGTTGACAGGGCTGCCAAACGGGGAGCTAATAACTCACCAGATTCAACAATATCCAGCTTTCTCTCTCGTTGCACGAGAATTACACTTTAGTGGACAACTACGTCTGGAAGCAGTTCCAATTAAAACAGAAAAAGTATGATAAATGCCACATGAACTTTGAAGTTAGCAAAATACTTAAGCAGCTTCATGCCAGCAGAACTATACAGTCCCTTATGTACAGATGGAAACTTGATGCATTCAAAACAAAATATACCAATAACATAGTGTGTCTGTGTGGAAAGAAGATAACACATAGTCATATTCTTTCTTGCGTTAGGGTAAAACGACATATTCCAACACTATCTGTGAGTACAGTTTCTGACATATTTGCCTCATCATCATTACTGTATGAATTTTTTGTCAGCCTGTCAAAAAGTCCTATAGCGAATTACCTTTAAAATGTTATTTGACTTGTTCATTGTTGTGGTTAGTCAATTATTAGTTTTACTTTTTATTCATTTCTTCCGGATATTTACTAATTTTGTTTGTTAGTTTGTTTGTTTAAATCGATAATTATGGTAACATTATTTGTTAGTTTTACCTTCCCCTCTTCAAAACAGTTGTTTTCTGGATCATCTTTTCTCAAATTCAAAATTGACAATTTTCAAATATCCTCTTCACTCCTCCTCTATCACTCCCCTTCCCCCCCCCCCCTTTTTTTTTTTTTTGGTCTAAAATCACTTTAGTGAATAGACATTAAATCAAAGACCACCACACACAGACAGAGAGAGAGAAACAGAGAGACAGACAGACACAGACAAAGTGGGAGAGAGAAAATGAGAGAGAGGGAGAGAGAGAGAGAGAGAGAGAGAGAGAGAGAGAGATAGAGACAGAGAGAGACAGAGACAGAGAGACAGACAGACATACAGACAGCAGACAGACAGACAGGCAGACAGACAGACAGAAGGTGGGAGATAGAGAGAGAAAGAGAGAGAGGGAGACACACACACACACACACACACACATACAACACACACACACACACACACACACACACACACACACACACACACACACACACAGACATACACACAGAGACAGAAAGAAAACGGGGGGGGGGGGGGAGAGAGAGAGCAATCAGACAGACAGACAGACACACACAGACACCCCCCCCCCCACACACACACACATACAACACACACACTTACACACTCACACACACACACACTTACACAAACACACACACACACTCACACACACACACACACACACCACACATACACACACGCACACACACACACACACACACACACACACACACACACACACACACACGCACACACACAGAATGCCAAAGGAACAGAGGCAAGGTGTGAACAGGAATGAGAGACCCAGAAGCAGACCCCACCTGGTGGCTCATCACAAACCCCCTGGCTGGTTTTCCCCTACACAATCAGACAGGTGAGACTTTGAGCGACACGTGGCGGCCGGCAGACAAGACACAGGTGAGAGAGATCTTTTCCTCTCTTTACCTGTCACTTCTTGATCCTGGCTACACGTTCTACAGGTGTGAGCGATAATTGCTCTGGAATTCTGGAGAGGGGAAGGGGGTAGGGGGTTTACACATGTCACAGTTGGTGGTGTTGTGGACTGACTGACTCTTGAGTCGTTTGTGGAAAGTAATAGTAATGATAAGTATAACGATAACAATCATGATAATGACACAAATAATAATGATTATAATAATAATGACAATGATGATACTACTAATAATAATGACACTTCTACTACTACTACTATTTCTACTACTACTACTACTTCTACTACTACCATTAATAATGACAACAACAACAATACTAATACTACAACTGCTACTACTACTACTACTACTGCTACTATTACTACTACTACTACGTCTACTACTACTACTACTACTACTACTACTACTACTACCACCACCACCACCACTACTACTACTACTGCCAACACTTCTACTACTACTACTACCAACACCACCACCACTACCACTACTACTACTACTATTACTACTACTACTTCTACAACACTTACTACTACTACTACTACTACTGACAACAACAATGCTACTACTACTACTACTTCTGCTACTACTAATAATAATAATGACAACAACAACAACAATACTAATACTACAACTGCTACTACTACTACTATTACTGCTGCTACTATAACTACTACTACTAACAACAACAATTCCTGCTCGTTGAAGCACCAGGGAAGTCTTGCCGTTTTCATCCTATAATTTGTTGTATTTGATCTTTGTTATATTTTGTGCACACTTGACTAAAAGGCCGAAGTTGGCTGAAAAATTGTGTCTGTTTTGTGTCGTCGTATTAGATACGCTTTCTGATTCTATTTTCCTGTTTTTCGTTGTTCCAATGAAAAAGGGCAAAGTCAAACTAAAAAGAAACAAAAACAAAAACAAACAAAAAAAACAAGAAAAGAAAAAAAAAAGAAAAAAGAAAAGAAAATTCCCGAATATCGTTTCTTTTACAAGATACCTTACCACAAAAGATCACACAGTAGAATATAATGCAAAAGTAACGTGCACGTCTTTATAGAGTTAAATGACTGCCATATATATCACTTGTTATAAATGAAAGTGTTTTTTTTGTTTTTTTGTTATCGTTGTTTAAAGCCCAGCCGACTGCGTAGAGCCATATCATGGCAATAAATGAAGTTTAGTGTGGACATTTATTTATATTATGTATTAATACGAATGTATGTGAACGTTTTACTTGTACATTTTTTTGTACTTTACATTTTGGTATTGATGATATTTCGTGTATGCATATAAATTCTTTGAATGAGCTGTACATACCTTCCAAATTGAAATTTTAAGTTTTTAGGTAAAGGATTTTGCTTTGCTAATAATATTTGTCTTTGTGTTTTGCTGCAAAAGTGAATAAAGACAAGTTTTGAAAAAGGGCAAAGTGTGATGTATTCAAATACACTACAAACATTAACCCTTTCACTCAAGCAGCCAGTCCATAAGCTGCAAAAAAATTAACCCTTTCACTACCTCACCCTATCCACCATCTTCTTGCGAGAAACTGGTGGATAGGGTTAGGGAGTGAAAGGGTTAAGTTTTTGTTTTGCTGTCACGGCTGACGATACAGGATGCTGGCAGACAGGGTGAGGGAGTCAAGGGGTTAAAGCTATTATTAGAGGGTCCCTGCATACTGGGACAACATCCTTGGGATACATCTCGATACGTCCCAGGTTCGATACATCCCAGGTTCGATACATCCCAGGTTCGATACGTCCCAGGTTCAAACCAGGTTCGATACACCCCAGGTTCGATACGTCCCAGGTTCGATCCATCCCAGGTTCGATACATCCCAGGTTCGATACATCCCAGGTTCGATACGTCCCAGGATCGATACGTTCCAGGTTCGATACATCCCAGGTTCGATACGTCCCAGGTTCGATACATCCCAGGTTCGATATGTCCCAGGATCGGTACGTCCAGGT
The DNA here is from genome assembly GCA_030674185.1 of Monoplex corrugatus. Lineage (NCBI taxonomy): Eukaryota > Metazoa > Mollusca > Gastropoda > Littorinimorpha > Ranellidae > Monoplex > Monoplex corrugatus. Next base: position 64,096,125 of record JAPXFY010000014.1, read on the forward strand.
TCGATACATCCCAGGTTCGAAACGTCCCAGGCTCGATACGTCCCAGGATCGAAACGTCCCAGGTTCGATACATCCCAGATTCGATACGTCCCATGTTCGATACGTCTCATGTTCGATACGTCCCAGGATCGATACGTCCCAGGTACAAACGTCTCTTCGCATCCAATGACGTACTTACGCACGGAACTCACTCGACACAGCCGTTTACATCGTTGAACCTCCTTTGATGTGTGTGTGTGTGCGTGCGTGTGTTTGGTGTGTGCGTGCACGCACAGGCAGGTGTGGTTATATATATATATGTGTGTGTGTGTGGTGTGTGTGTGTGTGTGTGTGTGTGTGTGTGTGTGTGTGTGTGTGTGTGTGTTGTGTGTGTGTGTGTGTGTGGACTTATCGAACCGAAGGCGTATCGAACCTGGACATATCGAACCTGGGACGTATCGAATTTGTGACATATCGAACCTGGGACATATCGAACCTGGAAAGTATCGAGACGTCCCCCATTCTTCAAACCATGAAAGATCAGATGATCACCACCCATCATCATCATCATCATCATCAGGTGCCTTGCCGCATGGCGTTGGCGATTATGGACTTCCATCTGTCTCTATCACATGTTGCCTCAAGCATCTCTTCCACCCCCCTTGTCCCCAGCCACTCTGCAAGTCCGTCTAGTATCTTCTCCCTGGGTCTACCGGTGCTCTCTTTCCCTCCAGCTTTCCCGTTGTGACCAGGTGCTCCAATTCCCCTGTCCTCATAAAATGGCCTATAACTGAAAAGAAAAATTCCTCTCTCCACGCAGGTGCCAACCACAGACGTTGGTGTATCACACACTGGTTTGTGTTCTGAGTTGAAGAACGACTCCGACCACGGGAGAAAGAATTAGCTCCCTTGCGGAAATGGTCCATTGCTACACTTCCGCTCCGGAAGTTGCTATACTCTGCAGAGTATCGGAGGGTTGAGGGCGTGCAAAGAGAGAGAGAGAGAGAGAGAGAGAGAGAGAAGGAGACAGAGACAGAGAGAGGGAGAGAGAGAGAGAGAGACAGACAGACAGACAGACAGGGACACACAGAGAGAGAGAGAGACAGGACAGAGGAGAGAGAGAGAGAGAGAGAGAGAGGGGGACGTTCTCAGAACTGCTGGGCCTAACAATCCACATACACTGGCAGCAAAAGAAAACAAAACTTGACACTCTGGAAATGGTCTGTCTGTCAATTGGGCTTCCACCTTGCTCTGCTAGTCACAGAACGGACGAAAAGTGAAGAGAAAGGAGAGGCTTTGTTTTCGTCTTCAGTCTGAATCCGCTTGTTGTTTTAAAACCCATTGACTCCCGCACCTTCTCCATCAGCATCCTGCACTGTCAACCATGCTAGCAAAGCAAGAACTTAACCCTTTGATTCCCTCACCCTTTTCACCAGTTTCCTGCAGGAAGCTGGTGGATAGGGTGAGGGAGTCAAAGGGCTAAAGGTTTTTCAGCTGATGGATAGGGTGCGGGGGTCAAAGGATTAAGAAAAGTGCTGACTTGGCGTATTCATATATGATTGGATAGGTTGGTGGGTTATTTGATTATTTAGTTCGTTGGTTGGTTGTTCGCTCAGTCGATTGGTTGGTAGGTTGACTGGTTGGTTGGGTTAGTAAGTTTTTCGGTTGCTGATTGGTTGGTTGGTTGGCTGGTTGGCTGGTTGGCTGGTTAGTTTTGCCAGTGGGTTGGTTGGTTAGTAGGTTGTTGTTTGGTTGGTTGATTTGTTGGTTAGTTCGATAGTTCGTTTGTTGGTGGGTTGGTTAGTAAGTTGGTTTGTTTATTGAGCTGTTCCAGAAAGAGATGGGGAGGTGGTGGTGGTATTTCAGTAAGTCGCAGGCTATATAGGTCACAGGTTTGATAGGTCACAGGTTCGAGAGGTCACAGTTCAATAGGTCACAGGTTCGATAGATCATAGGTTCAATAGGTCATAGGTTCAATAGGTCACAGTTCAATAGGTCACAGTTCAATAGGTCACAGGTTCAGTAGGTCACAGGTTCAATATGTCACAGGTTCAGTAAGTCACAGGTTGGATAGGTCACAGTTCAATAGGTCACACTTCAATAGGTCACAGGTTGGATAGGTCACAGGTTCATAGGTCACAGGTTCAATATGTCACAAGTTCGATTGGTCACAGGTTCGATAGTTTGCAGGTTCAATAGGTTACAGGTTCAGTAAGTCACAGATTTAATAGGTCACAGGTTCGATAGGTCACAGGTTCGATAGGTCACAGGTTCAATAGGTCACAGGTTCAATAGTCACAAAAATTTGTGACCTGGATTCGATGGATGAGTGTCATGGGTAGATATGTGATATGGTGCAAAACTGGGGGAATATAGACCTGGGGGATATAAACCTAGGGAATATAGATATGATGAGATATCAACCTGGAGGAATATTGACCTCAGGGGAACAGAGACTTAAGGGGAATATAAATCTGGGGATACAGATTTGAGGGATATAAACCTGGGGAAATATAGACGAGGGATATAGACCTGGCGAATATATATACCTGGAAGATATATTCCTGGGAGAACGTAAACCCAGGGAATATAGACCTTGAGGATATAGACCTGGGAGAACATAGACCTGGGGGAATATAGACCTGGAGGATAGACTTGGGGGATACAGACCTGGGGGAACACAGACCTGGGGAATAAATAGGCACGTGAGAACTTAGACCTGGGTGTAAAACAGATGGGGAAGAGGGGGGGGGAGGGGGCATGGATCGTATTATGGGGAAGTTGGTCAGCGATAAAAGATGGAGAATACAAAAGCATTTCTTTTGTGTTTGTCTCTCTGTGGGCCTATTTGTCTGTCTCACCCTGTTTGTCTCTCTCTCAGTCTCTCTGTTTTTCTGTTCTCTCTGTCTTCTTCTGTCTCTGTCTGTTCTCTCTTCTTCTTTCTCTCTCTCTGTCTTTTCTGTCTCTCCCCTCTCCCCCCCTCTCTCTCTCTCTCTCTCTCTCTCACCACAGCGAACGTTCTTTGTGTATATTTTCTCTGTGTATGCATGTGTGCGTGTTCATTTTCCGTTCTCAGAGAGCTGAAAATGGATGGATGCTCGTATGTTCGTTTGTAGACTTGTTCTGGAATTTCGGCATCTCTTGGAGCCACGGAGTGATGGATGTCACTGATGAAGCATCACATAGAGTGATAAACATGTGTTTGTAGTTACAACTTCTCAAGAGGATATAAACATGTTTTGGGGTTTTGTTATTGTTATTGTTGTTTAAAGCCCAGCCGACTGCACAGAGCCATATCAGGGCTTAACCGTTCAAAACATACACTATACCATCAGCAAAAAAAAACAACAAAAAAAAAAAAAAAAACGGAAAAGAAATTAAGTAGGCATATCTATGAATGCATTCGCGCACATAATCTAAGGAGATGCCCCTTGCGTCCAATTTGTCACACATGGGATTTTAAAAAAAACATACCAGAATACAAATTGAAATATAAGTAAGGACATAAAATATATATAAAAAACGAGCCTAAATTACCTAAAATTGCTTCGTATATATTATTTCCCTAGAGCCAAAAATGCACTTAATATCATGTACCCAATTAGACTCTATCAATCGTAAGTACTAAGACTTCATCGAACACATACAGGTGAATGGACCAGCAAGGCACAAAATGATAGGAAGAAATCACAGAAAGGAAAGGAGGAAGAAAGAAACAAAGAAAGTGACAGAAAAGAAGACATTTCTAGCAAGAATTTCCAGAAGACGGGGATACTGTTTTTACTGAGAGAGCCCCGGCATCCCCACGGGGGGAAGTGTTTGTAGTCATAACATCTGACGAGGTGATAAACATGTGTTTTGTGGTTGTTAGTTTTGGTTATTTGGGTGCTGGGAGAGGGTGTGGTAGATACACAGACTTATGTTCCAAATCTGATGGCGTGTTGTGGGGGATGTGTGTGTGTGTCTATACGTGTGTGTATGTAATGTGGTGTGTGTGTGTGTGTGTGTGTGTGTGTGTGTGTGTGTGTGTTGTGTGTGTGTGTGGTGTGTGTGTGTGTGTGTGTGTGTGTGTGTGTGTGTGTGTGCGTGTGTGTGTGTGTGTGTGTATGTGTGTGTGTGTTGGTGTGTGTGTGGTGTTATGTGTGTGTGTGTATATATGTGTATGTATGCGTGTGTCTATATGTATGTGTACGTGTATATATATATATTTGTGTGTGTGTGTGTGTGTGTGTGTGTGTGGTGTGTGTGTGTGTGTGTTGTGTGTGTGTGTGTGTGTGTGCGGGTGGGTGGGTGGGTGTGAGTGTGTGTGTGTGTGTGTGTGTGTTGTGTTGTGTGTCTGTTGTGTGTGTTATGTGTGTGTGTACAGAGACTAACGTCCGAAGATAATGGCATATTATGGCGTGCGCGCGCGCGCGCACGCGTGTGTGTGTGTATGTGTGTGTGCACGCGTGAATATGTATATACATGTGTGTATGTGTATGTGTATATGCATCCGTCGTTGTTGTGTGTGTGTATGTGTGCGTGTGTGTTATGTGTGTTTATGTATGTCTGTGTGTGTGTGTATGTGTACGTGTGTGCACGTGTGAGTGTCTATGTGTGGTATATGTTGTGTGTGCGTGCATAGGTGTATGTGTATGTGTGTGCTTGTGTATATGTGGCGTGCATAGGTGTATGTGTATGTGTGTGCTTGTGTACATGTGTGTGTATATGTGTGTGTTTGTGTGTGTCTGTGTGTCTGTGTGTCTTTTCTCAAATTCTGTCGATCAAGTGACTGGTATTTTCCCATGATCAGTCAGATTAAAAGTGAGCCCTTGTTTGTGTCTATTATCATATGATATGGTCTGGGCGTACGAAAACTATAAACCCAACGATATAGCTGTACAAAAACAGCACACTGGTTGTTTCAATGATATCTTTCCTTCTTCCTTATTCTTACATTTTGTAACCAACCAATCAACCAACCAGCCAACCAACCAACCAACCAACCAACCAACTAATCAACCAACCAACCAACCAACTAACCAACCATCCAACCCAACCAACCAACCAACCAACCAACCAACCAACCAACCAACCAACCAACCAACCAACCACCAGCCAGCCAACCAACCAACCAACCAACCAACTAATCAACCAACCAACCAACCAACTAATCAACCAACCAACCAACCAACTAACCAACCATCCAACCCAACCAACCAACCAACCAACCAACCAACCAACCAACCAACCAACCAACCAACCAACCAACCAACCAACCAACCAACCAACCAACTAACACCAACCAACCAACCAACCAACCAACCAACCAACCAACCAGACAAACAAAGGACACTAAACATGAAGGCACGACAGATAACAAAGGAACAAGGCAGAAACAAAACCAGTGACAGAAAAGAGGAAATATCATAGCACAGAATTTCCAGAAGGATGGGATACTACCTATACTTGAAAGACCCTCTCGGCATCCCCACCGGGGGGGGGGGGGGGGGGGGGGAGGGAGGGAGGGACTCAGGAGCAAAGCATCTCATACTACAGAAAGAGAAATGGAAGCAAAACAACAACAATAACAACAACAACAACAACAATAACAACAAAACAATAACAACAAACAACAACAACAATAATAATAATAATAATAATAATAATAATAATAATAATAATAATAATAATAATAACAACAATAACAAAACAATAACAAAACAACAACAACCACACAACAGCACAACAACAACAACAACAACAAAACCCTAGGAAAGTGAAAGAGTGGAAAGACAGGAGGAAAAGGGATGCAGCAGCTGTGAAGGAGGTGAAGGAGAAGACAAAGGAGAA
>JAPXFY010000014.1:64109435-64111935 GCA_030674185.1 Monoplex corrugatus
TCGAACCCACAACCATATTAGCACGTTAAAACCGACGCTCAACCAACTGAGGTACTGAGGCTTTCGGCCCGGTGAAAGTCAAAAGAGGGCTCTATTATTCCCTCACGGTCCGGTGGTTGAGGGTTGACCTGGTTGGCGTGCTTTGTGTGGCTATGTTCATGTTCCGGAACTTGTCGTCTCTCCACCTTACCATTCGGTTTGTGAGCAAGACAATTGATGACTGGGTCCGAAAGGGCCATGCAGCGCATGGATAGATACCCCCCCCCCACCCCCAACCATTGTTTGGCGAAATGGCTACCGTAGTATGATTGGTTCAGTGGTCAGGCATTGTCGTTTTGGGTTCCATCCAACAACCTCGGGTGTTTCTTGATTTCTGTCTGTCTGTCTGTCTCTCTTCTCTCCTCTCTCTGTCTCTCTCTCTCTCTCTCTTTCCTTCCCTCCCTAACACCTCTCTGTCTCTGTCCCCGTATCTGTCTGTCTGTCTCTGTCTGTCTCTCTCTCTCGTCTATTTATTGTACTGTGGTTTGTCTCTGTCTGTCTGTTTGTTGTTTGTTTTTTGTTGTGTGTGTGGTGTGTGTTGTGTGCGTTTGTGTGTGTGTGTGTTGTGTGTGGTTGTGTGTGTGTGGTGTGAGTGTGTGTTGTGTGTGTGTTGTGTGTTGTGTGTGTGTGTGTTGTCACTGTGTGCATGTGTCGGTGTATGTGTGTGTGTGTTAATCTCTGTGCAGTGTGTTGCATGTGTGTGTGTGTGCATGTGCGTGTGTGTGTGTGTGTGTGTGTGTGTGTGTGTGTGTGTGTGTGTGTGTGTGTGTGGGGTGTGATGTGGTGTGTTGTGTGTGTGTTTGTCTCTACGTGCACTGTGTCGCAGGTATGTGTGTGTGCATGTGTGTGTGTGTGCATGTGTGTGTGTGCTGTGTGTGTGTGTGTGTGTGCGATGTGTGTGTGTGCAGTGTGTGTGTGTGTGTGTGTGTGTGTGCATGTGTGTGTGGTGTGTGTGGGATCAGTGTGTAGATATGCATGTTGCTTTGCTTGCAGCATCTTCAGCTGTCATAGACGATTGTTGTTTGTCTCTCAAGTTTCATATCATCATCCAGACAAACAGACGGCCTGACGGAAAGACAGACAGACAGACAGGCAGAACAGGCAGATGAATGGTTGTTTGTCTCTCATGTTTCATGCCGACAGACAGACAGACAGAGACAAACAGACAGACAGACACAGAAACAAACAGTCAGCCAGACAGAAAACAGACACAGAGACAAGCAGACAGACAGACAGACAAACGATGTTGTTGTCGCTCATGTTTCATATAAAATCATGCCGACAGACGGACAGACGGGAAGAAGACAGACAGACGGACATACAAGACATACACATAATACCACGACAGACAGACACAGACGGATAGCCATACATACTACAGACAGACAACATACAGAGACAGACAGACAGACAGACGATGGTTGTTTGGCTTTCATGTTTCATATATCATCGACAACACAAGACAACATACACAGAACAAACAGACAGACAGACACAGAGACAAACAGACAGAACACACACAGACAGAGACAAACGGTGGTTGTTGGTCACTCATGTTTTATATAAAATCATGCCAACAAACGGACAGACAGAAGACGGACGGACGGACAGACAGACAGACGAACGAGACAGATAGACGGAAAGACAGACAGACAGAGAGATGGACAGAAGACCGAGACAGACAGACAAACAGACAGACAGATAACGACAGAGAGAGAGAAGAGAGAACGACAGACGAGTGGACAGTTCGACAGACGGACAGACGGACAGACGGACAGACGGGCAGACAGACAGACAGGCAGGCCCAGATAGGCAAAGAGGAAACAGAGAGACAGACAGACAGACAGACAGGCAGGAAGGTCATCCAGCAGACCGCACACAACAGACAGAAAACACACACACAGACACACAGATAGACAGACAAACAAAAACACACTCCAAGTCTCTCCTCTGTCATAAAAAAGTGAGAAGTGTGATGCGTGTTACTGACAGGTAAGGGGTGTTGATGTGGCTGTGTGTCACTCCGTCTGTCTGTGGCGTGGGAAACGTCTTCAGCTCTGTCTGTCTGTCTGAGGCATTACTCGTCCTTTGGCAAGTAAATTGGACCTGGCTGCAACTGATCTGTCTCTCTGTTTGTTTGTCTGTCTGTTTCTCCTCTATCTCTATCTCTTTTGTCTCTCGTTTCTCTCTCTTTGTCTCTCTCTCTTTGTCTCTCTCTCTTTCTTCTTTTCCTCTCCCTCTCTATTTTTTCATTCTCTCTCTCTCTCCTCTCTATCTCTCTTTCTCTCTCTCACATTCTATCTCTCTTTCTCTCTCTCTCTTTCTCTCTCCCTTTCTATTTTTCATTCTCTCTGTCTCCCTCTCTCTCTCCATTTCTCTGTCTGTCTCTCTTCTCTCTCTGTGTCTCTGCTATTTTTCTCGCTCTCCTCTCCTCACTCTCTGTCTCTGTCTGTCTTTCTTT
>JAPXFY010000014.1:64124435-64126935 GCA_030674185.1 Monoplex corrugatus
CCTGGTTGATGCCAGGATATGTTATGATAGTAAGCGTAAAGTACAGCCCTGTCACGCCGTCTCAATCCTAGATGGAACACCATAGCGTCATGATTATCATCCTCATCGACATCATCATCATCGCATTGTAAAAAAAATTGTGCCAGCTTCTGTGGCCATTAAGATGACGTAGAAAATGGGACAAAATATAAAAAATGTGAGCGCAAAGGTAACCTCCCTGAGTGCAATAATCCTAAAACAAAAACAAAGCATAACAAAACGTTTCCAAGTCGGCTCCAGTCTTAAACAGTTCCTCCTGTCTGTTATTGGGAACCGTAGAAAAGAGACAGTGTTCTGCAGGTTACACACACGTCACACGTTCCACACTCACTCACATGAACCTTTGAAACAATAAAGAAGCATAAAGGTGCATACCTTGCGATAAACCACTTAACATCAAACACCTTACTGAATGCTGAGACTTGCACGATATGAGACATAGGCATTATACAACACACTCCTTTAAAGAAAACGATATGAGACATAATCATTATACAACAGACGCCTTAAAGAACCTCCTCAGAGATGTTCCCGCAGGCACAGTTTTCAAGGTTTTACAAGAGATCAATAGATTTCATATTTTATGATCATAGTTATGGGAAAGATTTTAAACTTGAAAGGTTGATCATGTGCTGATTTTTAATTGTTGTCTTTTAAAATTATAATCAAAGCGACTGTCAGCGTTCAAGCAAACATGAACCATGAATACACATAGAATCAGAACGTGTATTTTGTCTTGTCTTGTCTTGTCTTGCCTTGTTTTTCTTGTCTTACATTGCCTTATCTTCTCTTGTTTTGTCTTGTCTTGTCTTTCTTGTCTTGTCTTTGTTGTCTTGTTTTTGTCTCGTATTTCTTGTCTTGTCTTGTCTTTCTTGTCTTGTCTTGTCTTTCTTGTCTTGTTTTTGTCTCGTATTTCTTGTCGTGTCTTGTCTTTCTTGTCTTGTCTTGCCTTGTCTTGTCTTGCCTTGTCTTTCTTGTCTTGTCTTTCTTTGCCTTGCCTTGTCTTATTCTTTCTTGTCTTGTCTTGTCGTGTCTTATCTTGTTTGCTTTGTCTTGTCTTGTCTTGCCATGTCCTGTCTTGTATTGCCTTGCCTTGCCTTGTCCTGTATTGTCTTGTCTTGCCTTGCCTTGCCTTGTCTTGTCCTGTGTTGTCTTGCCTTGCCTTGTCTTGTCTTGTTTTGTGTTGTGTTGTCTTGTTTTGAGTTGTCTTGCTTTGCCTTGCCTTACCTTGTCTTGTCTTTCTTGTCTTGTCTTTCTTGTCTTGTCTTTCTTGTCTTGTCTTGTATCAAACACGCGTTCCGATTCTATCTTTGAGTAATTCTAGGCTCCTTGTTGTCCTTGTACTTAAACTTGGAGCTTCTTTTTTTTTTCTACAACATGGTGTGAACCCTGATATGACCTTAGTGGTCGGCTGGGCTGTAAGTGATAGGAACCTGAACTGAACGGGACACAAATCTATCACTGTACGAAGGAGTCTGTTATATTATAAAAATTATTGTAAAAAGGAACTTTGTTGCTGTGGCTTAACCATCTTGTTCTTGATTGCATACCTTCCCACGGTCTTCCGTTTGCCAACGATGCCTGTAATCAAATCAACTTTCCAACGATGATCGGCTCCTCCCTGATAGTTACCCTCCTTGTAAACTTACCCCGGTCGGAAAATTGCCCGGATACAAACAACTAACCTGCTCTCAAGGCGACAAAGAGTGACGGCAAAGGGAGACAAGGCTGTAAAGGCAAGGGGCGGTAATCTGTAAGAGGGCCAAAAGCTGTGAGTTGATTGGCTTTGTTGAGCTGCGGCTGTGGGTTTGGGTGTGAAGCTGATGAGGGAAATGTGTTTTCTTTTAAAGGAAAAAACTAAATATATATCAAAAAATACTTTTCTTTGAATATATCTAAGACGTGGATATTTTTATATCCAGTCTTATTCAGTGGAAATCATCTGGGTGTGGTCATGGATTAACCCCTTGACTCCCGCACCCTGTCTACCAGCATCCTGCATTGCTGACCATGGAAGAAAAGCAAAAACTTAACTCTTTGAATTCCTCACCCTATCCACCAGTTCCTGCAGAAAACTGGTGGATTGGGCGAGGAAGTCAGAGTTAAGCTTTTGCTATTGGTGGATAGGGTGCGGGAGTCAAAGGGTTAAGTAATAGGTGTGATCATACGCACGAGCACGCATGCACACACGCACACACACATGCACACACACACACACATGCACACACACACACACACACACACACACACACACGTGCACACACACACACGCACACACATGCACACTCACGCACACGCGCGCGGGCGCGCACACACACACACACGCGCGCGCACACACACACACACACATACGCACGCATACCGCACACACACACACACACACTCATGCACATACTCACACACTTTAGACACACACACATACGCACACATGCACACACACACACATACACACACACAAACA
>JAPXFY010000014.1:64134435-64139435 GCA_030674185.1 Monoplex corrugatus
AGAAGAAGACAGAGGATGAAGAGGAGGGGCGGAAGAAGAAGAAGAAGAACAACAACAGCAACAACTACAACGAAGAAGAAGAAGGAGAACAAAAAGAACAAGAAGAAGAATACTGTACGTACTGTTGACAACAACATCAGCAGGAAAACACATGAATATGCGTATGAGGAAACCAGCAAAAACAGCAACAATACAGCATCAGCAACAACAACAAAACAAAACCATAAAAAAGAAGGCAACAACAGGCAAGATCGGGTGATCTACCAAACAGATGTTGAGTGAGTTTTTTTTCCCCCTTCCTTCACAATGACGAATAAAAGCAAACTTATGATTCTGTTTGACGGCAAAACAGGTATGACTTTGCTTCAAGGTCACAATGATTGAAAATGTCAAAAAAGAATTGTCTGCCTGTTTGCTGAAGAACCGTTTCGAAGATTTGTGTAAAGAATGTGTTTCTGTCTGTTTTATCCATTCCGCTTTCTGTTTTCTTTGCAGGTGAGAAATATGGAGTCAGTTTATGTATTGAAAACAAGGCCAGGCCACGTTAAACTCTCTCTCTCTCTATCCCTCTGTCTCTCTCTCTCTCTCTGTCCCTCTGTCTCTTTGTCTCTGTCTCTCTGTCTCTCTCTCTGTCTCTTTTTTCCTCTCTCTCTCTCTTTCTCTCTGTCTGTCAGTCTCTTTCCTCTCTCTCTCTCTCGTTCGCTCGCTCCCTCCCTCTCTCTTTCTCTGTCTCGCTCCCTCCCTCTCTCACTTCTCACTTCCTCCTCCCTCCCTCCATCTCTCTCAGCTGGCTCCCTCCCTCCTCGTTCCTCTCGCTTGCTCCTTCTCTCTTTTCTTTCTTTCTTCTCTCTCTCTCTCTCTCTCGCTCGCTCGCTCGTTCCCTCCTCTCTCTCTCTGTCTTTCTCTCTCTGTGTCTCTCTTTCTGTCTCTCTCTCTGTCTGTCTCTATCTGTCTCTGTCTCTGTCTGTCTGTCTCTCTGTCTCTCTGTCTCTGTCTGTCTCTGTCTCCTGTCTCTGTCTGTCTGTCTCTCTCTGTCTGTATCTCTCTCTGTCTCTGTCTCTCTCGTCTGTTCTGTCTGTCTGTCTGTCTCTGTCTCTGCTCTCTCGTCTCTCTCTCTCTCTCTCTCGCTCCCGACATGTTAATGCTGAAACCTTCATGTGTGTATACGCACGCAGACAATAAATGTGCATGCTTAAAACCCTGTAAGTCATGTCAGTGTCTGTGTCAGTGTCAGCCATCTGATGCTGAGGACGGTCCCTGAGACATCTGTTGACCACTGTCTGGATCTTTGTGAGTGCCGGTTGTCTTGGTGGTCTTCCATGTGTCAAAGCCAAGGAGGAAGACTGACTTCATGGTGGAGTTATGAAGATTCTTATCTCATTGTGAAGCGAGAAGGCTGAAGATCTCCTTAGTGGCCGAGGGATATTCAAGGCGTGCCTGGATTTGGTTACGCAGCTTCTGATGTCTTCGTCTACATGTACACCGCCATCTTTGCTGACCATACTGCCCAGTTAGAGAGAAACTTGTTTACTTCTTCTATGTCTTCTCCTTGTAGCAAACTGAAGTAAAATGTTATGAACCAGACAACCAACCAACCAACCAACCAACCAACCAACCAACCAAACAAACAAACAAACATGCAAACAAGCAAGCAAACAAACGAACAACCAACCAACCAACCAACCAACCAACCAGCCAGCCAGCAGCCAACCAACCAAACCAACAACAAACAAACCAACCAACCAACCAACAACCAACCAACCACCAACCAACCAACCAAACACCAAGCAAACAAACAACAAACGAATATACAAACCAAAAAAACAACAACACCAACCAAACCAAACCAACCACCCAACCAACCAACCAAACAGCCAAGCAAACAAACAAACAACGAATATACAACAAACAAACAAACAAACAACCAAACCAAACCAAACCAACCAACCAACCAACCAACCCAAACCAACCAATCAACCAACCAACCAACCAACCAACCAACCAACCAACCAAACGAACGAACGAACGAACAACGATTAAACAAACTGTTAAACAAACAAAAAATTCAATTAAAGAAAGAAAGAAAGCAACAAACAAACAAACAATTAATTAAACAAGTAAACAAACAACAAAGAGACAATTAAACAAACAAACAATTAAAATTTAAACAAACAAACAAACAAACGAACAAACAAAAACTTAAACAAACAATTAAACAAACAAACCAGTAAACAAACAAACAAACAAACACAAAGAAAAATGAACGAGTACAGAATTTTCAACTCTCACATATCAATATATTACACTTCTCTCTCACTAAATCAAAAACCTCGCCAGCAATTATAGCTTAGTGCGTAGCCTCAAGGCGAGATCCCGATCATTTCTAGACATTTAGAGTGAACACATATACACTGCTATTCGACTGTAGTCAAATCCACCCTTGAACGAACTTTAATTTTCAGGAATGTATATAACCGTTTCCAGACAAGTGATGATGCTATAGTCAATGGCTGAATCACTTTGGAACCATATCCCTCACGCTTCCTGCTTTGAATAAAAACGTGATGACGAAGCTGTGCCTCTCTCTTCCCTTTTTCTAGATAAAGATACTAGGTATGGTGGTGAGGAAAAGAAAGATGAACGTAAAAACAAAAACGATAACGAACAGGAAATACAGACGAGAAAAGAATGAAAAGAAAGAGAGAAAAGAATGAATAAGACATAAATCAGCAAAGAAATGAAGAAACACAGATAGACAGATGGACAGACAGGCAGGCTGACAGACAGACAGACACAGAGGAAGAGCGAACTAAAAAAAAAATGTGTGTATAAAAGAAACGAAAAAAAAATGCGAACAAAGAAATGTCTTGTGATAATGTATGAAAGGAAAGTTTTGTGATATTTGTACAAAAGGAAAGTCTTGTGATATTGTACAAAAGGAAAGTCTTGTGATTTATACAAGCGGAATGTCTTGTGATCTTGTACAAAAAGAAAGTCTTATGATATTGTTACAAAAGGAAAGTCTTGTGATATTGTACAAAAAGAAAGTCTTGTGGTATTTGTACAAAAGGAACGTCTTGTGATATTATACAAAAGGAAAGTCTTGTGATATTGTACAAAAGGATAGTCTTGTGATATTATACAAGCGGAATGTCTTGTGATCTTGTACAAAAAGAAAGTCTTATGATATTGTACAAAAGGAAAGTCTTGTGATATTGTACAAAAAGAAAGTCTTGTGGTATTTGTACAAAAGGAACGTCTTGTGATATTGTACAAAAAGGAAAGTCTTGTTCTTGTGATATTCTACAAAAACAGAAAGCCTTGCGATATTGTATAAAAGCAAAAGCCTTTTGATATTTTACGAAATGAAAGCCTTGTGATATTGTGCCAAAGGAAAATCTTTTAATATTATACAAAAAGAAAGTCTCGTGATATTGTACAAAAGGAAAGTCTTGTGATATTTGTGCAAAAGGAAAGTCTTGTGATATTGTACAAAAGGAAAGTCTCGTGATATTGTACAAAAGGAAAGTCTTGTGATATTGTACAAAAAGAAAGTCTTGTGATATTATACAAAAGGAAAGTCTCGTGATATTGTACAAAAGCAAAGTCTTGTGATATTATACAAAAGGAAAGTCTTGTGATATTATACAAAAGGAAAGTCTCGTGATATTGTACAAAAGGAAAGTATTGTGATATTATACAAAAGGAAAGTCTTGTGATATTATACAAAAGGAAAGTCTCGTGATATTGTACAAAAGGAAAGTATTGTGATATTATACAAAAGGAAAGTCTTGTGATATTATACAAAAGGAAAGTCTCGTGATATTGTACAAAAGCAAAGTCTTGTGATATTATACAAAAGGAAAGTCTCGTGATATTGTATCAAAGCAAAGTCTTGTGATATTATACAAAAGGAAAGTCTCGTGATATTGTACAAAAGGGAAGTCTTGTGATATTATACAAAAGGAAAGTCTTGTGATATTTGTACAAAAGGAAAGTCTTGTGATATTTGTACAAAAGGAAAGTCCTGTGATATTGAACAAAAGGAAGGTCTCGTGATATTTGTACAAAAGGAAAGTATTGTGATGTTGTACAAAAGGGAATATTATGATGTTGTACGAAAGGAAAGCCTTGTGATATTGTACAAAAGGAAAATCTTGTGATGTTGTACAAAAGGATAGTTTTGTGATATTGTACAAAAGGGAAGTCTTGTAATTTTCCAAAAAGCAAAGTCTTGTGATATTGTACAAAAGGAAAGTATTGTGATATTGTACAAAAGGAAAGTATTGTGATGTTGTACAAAAAAAGTCTTGTAATATTTCTGCAAAAGGAAAGTCTTCTAATATTTGTACAAAAGGAAAGACTTGTGATATTGTACAAAAGGAAAGTCTTGTGATATTGTACAAAAGTTAAGTCTTGTGATATTGTAAAAAGGAAAGTCTTGTAATATTTCTACAAAAGGATAGTCTTGTAATATTTGTAAAAAAAAGGAAAGACTTGTGATATTGTACAAAAGGAAAGTATTGTGATATTGTACAAAAGGAAAGTCTTGTGATACTGTGCAAAAGGAAAGTCTTATGCTATTGTACAAAAGTAAAGTCTTGTGATATTGTACAACAAGAAAGTCTTGTGATATTATACAAAAGGAAAGTATTTTGATATTATACAAAAGGAAAGTATTGTGATATTGTACAAAAGGAAAGTCTTGTGATATTTTGTAAAAGGAAAGCCTTGTGATATTATACAAAAGAAAAGTATTGTGATATTGTACAAACGGAAAGTCTTGTGATGTTGTACAAAAGGAAAGTCTTGTGATATTGTACAAAAGGAAAGTCTTGTGATACTGTACAAAAATAAAGTCTTGTGATATTGTATAAAAAGTATTGTGATCTCGCACATAAGAAAAGTCATGCTATTGTACATAAGTAAAGCCTTGTGATAAAGTTCGAAAGGAAACCTTGAGAACTTATACAAAAGGAAAGTTGTGATATTGTATAAAA
>JAPXFY010000014.1:64149435-64151935 GCA_030674185.1 Monoplex corrugatus
TTGACAATGCAGGATGCTGGTGGACAGGGTGAGGGAGTCAAAGGGTTAAGTTTTTGTTTGCTAGCATGGTTGACAATGCAGAATGCTGGTGGACAGGGTGAGGGAGTCAAAGGGTTAACACTTTCCTAGTGAAATTTTACATTAACACATTAACACTCCCCATCTCCAAATATGTCAGTTTAACACTTCCCCCCCAAAAAAGATACTTCATTATAACACCCCCCCACCCCACCCCAAACCCATCCAAAAAATCTCTTTTACAGTCCTGCATCATTGCTTTAGCTCAAACTGTTTCACTGATCACTCAAAAACACATTATGATTCCAGTTTAGTCCTTTTCTCCCACTGGACGCGAAGCAGCAACAGGGAAGTTTTAGTCTTTTTCTCCTAATTTTTGTATTTGGTGTTTGTTCGTTTGTGGTCTTACGTGTTCGTTTGTGATCTTACGTTTACACTTGACAAAGGCCAGTTGGCCGAAAATTTTGCGCCTGTTTTGTCTGGTTGTATATTAAATACGCGTTCTGATTCTATTTTCTTGTTTGGGTTTTTTGTTTTGTTTTTGTTTTTCTGGTTCCTGTTTGCTTGAACGCGGGCGGTCGCACTTGTTTTGGATTTGTTTCGCTGATCGCAAAGGATTCCAACTCAAAACTAATTTTGATGGGATAAATCGCTGGCACAGTCTTACGAACCACTTGAGCTGATCCGAATCATCACCACTTCCAACCTTTTTCGTTTTTGTTTGTTTTTGTTTTGTTTGTTTTTGGGTTTTTGGGGGGGGGGTTTCTTTCTTTTTATCTTGTTTTTGTTTTAATTTTTTGTTCATTCTTCTACTGCTCCACCCCCTCACGATTCCCCACCCAACCCATCCCCATCTTTTTGAAACGACCGAAGGCGGGTAAAGATAATGGTTACTGGTTATTTTGTTCTCCGCTTCAGCTCATTGTTTTCTCTTTGAAAGTGTTACCATTGAAGAGGCGGTGACGGTGTTTAAGCGGGAAGAACATGCCCCCCTAGTTATGTCCCTTGCTCTGTAACGCTGTAGCATGACATAACGCCACGCGCGGGTAATTGTGACCTGTAAACATCTAGAACCTAACACCAGGACACCCCATTGACTTTTGGGGGTGAATTTCACGGTTGAGGGACGTCCCTTGGTTATTGTCTTTGTTTTTTTCTTTTCTTTAGTCTTTGTTTTTCTCGTTTGACATGTCCTCTGCGTCTGGGGTCTGTGCAGGTTTTTTTCTTTTCTTTTCTGTTTTGGGTGTTTTTGAAGTTACGTTGTTTTGTATTTGTTTTTGAAAAGGAGGTTGTTCCTTTTCGATTGGTGGACTGTGTGTGTAGGGTGTGGTGGTTGAGTTATGTGTGTGTGTAAGTGTGTGTGTGTATGTATGTGTGTGTGTGTGTGTGTGTGTGTGTGTGTGTGTGTGTGTGTATGTGTGTGTATGTGTGTATGTATGTGTGACCAGAAATTAAATGATTTATAATGATGACGATGATGAAGATGTTGTTGTTGTTGTTGTTGTTGATGATGATGATGATGATGATGATGATGATGTGTATGTGTGCGTGTGTGTGTATGTGGGTGTTCATGTGTGCGTATGTGTGTATGTGTGTGTGCGTGCGTGTGCGTGTGTGTGTGTATGTGACCAGGAAGCTGGTGGATAGGATAGGGAAGTCAAAGGGTTACGTTTTTGCTTCGCTAACCTGGTTGGCAATGCAGGATGCTGGTGGATAGGGTGCGAAAGTCAAAGGGTAAAAGAAAGTCATCACAACGCCAAGGTCCGGTATGTTGCTGTGTGCAACAGTGAGTGTCGCTCTTATTGGTGTGTGCATTATTAGCGTCACAGTCAGTGATGAATAGAAGATGACTTACATGTACCAAAAGACTCAGTTTTACGTATTTTTATGGGATCATATCAGAGAGTTTGAAGGGTGCTGAAACAAAATTTTGTGTTTCTAATGCAGAATACAACAAAATAAATTCTAGCCTCACTTTGTTCGAAAAAAAAAGAGGCGAAAATTGTGGAAATGGGCAAATGGACACAACTTTAAGGCCTGGTGAAAATTTGTGTTTCAGCTGCAACGGACAAGCGTCAGAAACGTCAACTTCAATGCAAAGACATCACACACCCTCATTATCACAAAGAAGAAAAAGAAGAAAAAAAAAAGGGGGTGGGGGGGGGGGAGATATGTTCCAAACCATTAAGAAGTGTCACCAACAGGTTGGGCATTCGGGGAGAGACCACACAGGAACGAAGTCAAATCAAAGTGTACAGGTGTAAAACAATCTGCTGTTGACTTGTGTCTGAAAACTCGATATGCTTGTCAACAGAGACAATCGGCGAAGAATTCACCTACTGGCAAACCCCTTGATAAATCTGGACTTTCACCTGTGTCTGGAAACAGACTTCGTTTTTACTTTCGCAGCAGACCGGATGGCGACTCCAGATGGATCTTACACGTAAAGGACCACTTTTACAAAGTTCAGTTGGAGCTACGC
>JAPXFY010000014.1:64161935-64174435 GCA_030674185.1 Monoplex corrugatus
CACAGACAGAGACAGAGAGGTAGGATGGGGGAGGGGGTCACGGGGTTGGGGAGAGTGGTGATCCCAGGAAATCATCACTGGTGACCCCATAACCCTCAAGCTACATAATGAAAATAAAGTTACAAAAATTATAATAATGATAATAAAAAAAAATTAAAAAAGAGATAAATCTAGATATTTCAGTGCTATGTCGGTTAATGTAGCTTATGGCAATCGGTCATGTGTGTGTGTGTGTGCGTGCCTGTGAAAGAGACAAGGAGGGAAAGAGAAAGGGATAGACACGGGGGGGGGGGGGAGAGGGGGGAGAGAGAGGGGTGTACAGAGAGAGAAGGAGAGGAGCGCATGTGTGTATGTGTGTGCGTATGAAAGAGAGGAGGGAAAGAGAAAGAGACTGACACGGGGACAGAGAGAGGGGGAGGGAGGGAGACAGAGAGAGAGAGAGAGAGACAGAGAGAGAGACAGAGAGACAGACAGACAGACAGACAGACAGACAGACAGATAGACTTACACATTGACACTGAAATTGTTTTAACTGTGAAGGCCACCTACCCATACACACTGAAAGACAGAGAGAGAGAGGGAGACAGAAGTGTGTGTGTGTGTGTGTGTGTGTGTGTGTGTGTGTGTTGTGTGTGTGTGTGTGTGTGTGTGTGTGTGTGTGTTTTGTTAGATAGATAGATAGATAGATGGATAGACAGATAGGGAGACAGACAGACAGAAGATAAACAGATAGATAGACAGACAGACAGACAGATAGATAGATAGGTAGATAGATAGATAATGGATAGATGGATAGATGGTAGATATAGATAGTATAGATAATAGACGATAGATAGATAGATAGATAGTAGATAGAATTAGATAGATAGATAGATGATAGATAGATAGATAGATAGTAGATAGATAGATGGATCAGAGAGAGAGAGAGGGGACAAAGAGACAGGGAGAGAAAGGAGAAGAGAGAGAGACAAAGAGAAAGAGAGAAAGAAGAGAGAGAGAGACAGAGAGAGAGACACAGAGAGAGAGAGAGAGAATGTCCCTTGCGTTACAGTCTCCTCTGGTGGCAATTCTTTTTCCACCAAATAACCATCAACCCCGACCTCCACCCCCACCCCCCACTTCACCCACACCCACAAACCACCTACCCCTCCCATCTCCAAGCAGAACCCCATTCCACTCATCCGCTCCCCCCCCCCCCCCCTCAAAAAAAAAAAAAAAAGCAGCAGCAACAACAACAAACAAACAAAAAACGAAAACAAAAAGTCTTGTCACCTCCACCCAACTCCGCCCAACGTTCATGGGCCTCTCTTCTCTCTCTGTCTCTCTGTCTGTCTGTGTCTGTCTGTCTGTCTGTCTCTCTCTCTGTCTGTCTCTCTCTCTGTGTCTCTGTCTTTGTCTCTGTCTCCGTCTTTCTCTCTCTCTGTCTCTCTGTCTCTGTCTCTCTCTGTTTCTCTGTCTCTCTGTCTCTGTCTTCTCTGTTCTGTCTCTCTCTTCTCTCTGTCTCTCTGTCTTTCTATCTGTCGTCTGTCTGTCTGTCTCTCTGTCTCTCTCTGTTCTCTCTGTCTCTCTGTCTTCTGTCTGTCTCTGTCTGTCTGTCTTCTGTCTCTGTCTCTGTCTCTCTCTGTCTTCTCTGTCTCTCTGTCTCTGTCTGTCTCTGTCTGTCTGTCTTCTCTGTCTCTCTGTCTCTCTGTCTCTCTGTCTCTGTCTGTCTGTCTCTCTGTCTGTCTTGTCTCTCTCTTCTCTCTCTGTTTCTCGCTTTCTCTGCTGTCTGTCTCCTCTCTTCTATCTCTATTTCTCATGTCTCTGTCTCTGTCTGTCCTTTCCTCTTCTTCTCTCTCTGTCCCCACTCGCTTCTCCTGTCCCATCTCTGTCCTGTCCTCCACTCTCCTCCTTTATCCTGCCTCATCAGTCTCTGTCTGTCTCTCTACTGTCTATCCGCTCGTCTCCCTTCACCCTCTGTCTCGCTGTCTGTCGACTTCGTCCACTCACGTCTCTCTCAGTCACTCCTCTGCTCTAGTACTCTCTGTCTTCTCTGTCCTGCTGTCTCTTCTCGCTGTCTTTTGTCTTCTCTGTTCTGTCGTCTGTTTCTTTCTCTCTCTGTCTCTCTGTCTGTCTGTCTGTCTCTCTCTGTCTCTCTGTCTCTCTGTCTGTCTGTCTGTCTCTCTGTCTCTCTGTCTCTCTGTCTGTCTGTCTCTCTGTCTCTCTGTCTCTCTGTCTGTCTGTCTGTCTCTCTGTCTCTCTGTCTGTCTGTCTGTCTGTCTCTCTGTCTCTCTGTCTGTCTGTCTCTCTGTCTCTCTGTCTCTCTGTCTGTCTGTCTGTCTCTCTGTCTCTCTGTCTGTCTGTCTGTCTGTCTCTCTCTCTTTTTCTCACTCCATCCTTTTGCCCTCCTATCTATCTCTTTAAGAAATAGAGTTTGTCATCCTCCTCTTCTTCTCTCCCTCCACCTCGCTTCCATACCGTTCCCATCTATCCCGACCACCCCCAACCCCACTCCACCCCCCTCCACACACAGACACACACAGACACACACACACAGACACACATACACACACACACACACACACACACACACGCACACACACACACACACACACACAACACACACACATACATACATACACATACACCCTGCGTCGTCTTCATCCAGAAGTTTTGTCACTGTGAGTCATGAACGAACGTAAAAGACTTTCCATTCCCTCCCCCCCCCCCCTTACTCCTGAGCTACGCAAGAGTGAACCGCCCCCCCCCCCTCCACCACCTTCTTGCCTAACCTCCCTCCTCTACCCCCCACCCCCCACCCGACCCCCTTTCCCCATCCACACCCACCCACCCCTTATCATCTTCCTCCACATGCCCCCTCCCAACCCCCTCGGCGTCTCGTCCCAACCCCCACCCTTAACCCTTTGACTCCCGCAACCTGTCCACCAGCATCCTGCATCGACAACCATGCTGGCAAAGCGAAAAACTTAACCCTTTGACTTCCTCACCTATCCACCAGCTTCCTGCAGAAAGCTGGTGGATAGGGTGAAGGAGTCAAAGGGTTAAGGTTTTGCAGTTGGTGAATAGGGTATGGGAGTCAATGGGTTAACCCTCAAACCTCCCCTCAACCCTCCAACTCTCAACGTCTTCCCGGTGGCTGTTTTTTTCAAAGCGACAGGAGGGGAGAGAATTTGTTTCCGAATTTATGAGACGTGATGGCGGTTTTTCGTTTCGTTTCTTTTTTTTTTTTTTTTTTTTTCTCTTCTTTTCCTTTTTCTTTCCTTATTTTTTTTTCTTTTCTTTTCGGTTTTTTTTTCTTTCTTTTTTTCTCGTCTGCCTTTCCCGCCACAGCATTTCGGCCAGCGAGCGATAAAAATGCCCCATTGCCAGCCGTAAGGTATATGTTGGGTTAAGATTCGTATCTCTCAAGACAAACCGTGAAGCTTTCAGTTCAAGAACGTTTTGTCAGCTTTTGTATACTTGTTTGTTTGCTTTTCTTTTTTTGGAGGAAGGGAGAGAAGAAAGGGGAAGAGAAAGGAAGGGGACAATGGAGGGTGGGGGGGGTGGGGTGGAAGCCCGTGGATGTAGTCTGGCTTTCATGCTGACAATCTTGATCGTTGTCAGTTCAAGGTTTCTTTGGAGTTCTTTTTTGTTTTTGTTTTTTCCTAGCCTGATTTTGACCTTGAAAATTGACCAATCACGAACTCGCATGGCCGTGTGTCCTTGATGGGAAGTCAAACCATTTTATCCTTTCCGGTTTGAAACCTTCTTCGTGAACGAAACGAATGAGAGTATATCTTTGTAAAAAAAAAAATATTCGGAAATGCGTTGACGTCTCCATCTCTTTGCGACCCATAATAATCAAGCAAGCAATATGTTAATGAGACAGGTTATTTACAGCCAGAATTTCCACCAATCGAGAACTTGATTTGTTTTCTCTCTCTCCCCCCCCTTTTTGTTTGTTTGTTTGTTTTGTTTTGTTTGTTTGTTTGGTTTTTTTGTTTGTTTGTCCGACATGGCTGCTGATTATCCACAGATGGTAAATATTTACCCGTTAAAGAGCTAGAAGTCAGCAGACGAAGAAACTGTTAAATAACAATAATAACACACACGAGAGAGAGAGAGGGGGGGGGGGGGAGGCAGGGAAGGAGAGAGAGAGAGAAAGAGACAGAGAGAGTGAATGAGAGGGAGAGAGAAAGAGAGAGGGAGAGGGATCCAGGAGGAGAGAGAGACAGACAGACAGACAGACAGACGGAGAGAAAGAGACAGAGAGAGACAGAGAGAAACACAGAGAGAGACAGAGACAGAGAGAGAAAGACACACGGAGACAAAGAAACAGAGACAGACAGACAGACAGAGACAGGGAGATGGACAGACAGACAGAGACATAGAAACAAAGAGAGAGATAAACAGAGACAAAGACAGAGAGACAGAGAGAGGGGGAGGGACAAAAGGAGAGACAGACAGACAGACAGAGAGAAACAGAGAAAGGGGGAGGGACAAAGGGAAAGACAGACAGACAAACAGACAGAGAGAGAGAAAGCAAAAGGCCAGTCGCTTTGAAGCAATCGACATATTCCTAAAACCGGAACAGAAAAAAAGGTAGACTAGGAATTTATATCGTAGAAACAGTGGACGGTCGTGTTTTAAAGATACTGGACGCTGATGCAATAAAAGCAAACAATGATTGTCAAGGGAAGCAAGCAGCAGAGTGGTCGTTCTTATCAGTGCGTGTGAATGCCGCTGTTCCGTTTTCCAATCAAAGTGCCAAGCGTCAGCATAAAGACTTCCTGTTGACAGTTTAAAAAGGCAAATGGCTGAGGTTTCTGGTGATAAGTCGTTTTTTTTTTCTTCAGAGAGGCCACTCGACTGTCTAGTCGGGAAAAAATGAAAAGTGCCAACCTCGGAGGAAGTTACACACTTATAGTATATATATATAGATCTATATTATATTAATATTTATATATATATATATATATATATGTGTGTGTGTGTGTGTGTGTGTTGTGTGTGTGTGTGTGTGTGTGTGTGACTTTGTGTGTGACTGTGTGTGTGTGTGTGTGTGTGTGTGTGTGTGTGTGTGTGTGTGTGTGTGTGTGTGTGTGTGGTGGTCTTTGATTTAATGTCTAGATCTATTCACTAAAGTGATTTTAGACACACACACACACAAAAAAAAGGAAACTTGGAAATGGTTAATCGTCAGGTAAAAGAAATGAACCAGAAAAACAAGACAAGAAAAAAAAATCACAAATGACGTTATCATAATTAACGATTGAAACAGTAAAATTAGCTAACCATAACACTGGACATGAGAAGTAACGGCGCGTTAAAGATAATTCGCTATAGGACTTTTTGACAGGCTAACAAAAAATTCATATGTTAAGGATGGTGAGGCAAATATGTCAGAAACTGTCTCCGTTGACAACGTAGGTATATGTCGTTTTACCCGAACGCATGAAAGAACATGACTATGTGTTATCTTCTTTCCACACAGACACACTACATTCCTGATGTATTTTGTTTTGAATGCATCAAGTTTCCACCTATACATAAGGGATTGTATACTTCTGCTGGCAGGGAACCGCTTAGGTGTTTTGCGAATTTCAAAATTCATGTAACATTTTTCATACTTTTTCTGTTTATCTTGAAACTGCCTCCATACGTAGGTGTCCACTAAGGTATAACACTCATGAAATGAGAGGGAAAGTTGTATATGATTTGAATCTGGTGAGCTCTTTGTCCCCCGTTTGGCAGCCCTATCAACCATATCATTGTAATGAAAAGAACTATGAGATGGTATCCAGCAGAAAGTAATATCAGTGCCTCTTAAGGATAAACTATTAATCAAGTGAGTAATTTCCAATATCATTTCTGATCTTGTTTGTAGTTTTGATAATTCAAGAGCTTGAAGTACAGATTTTGAATCAACGCAAAAAAGTATCTGGGGAATTGTCCTAGGAAGATTTATCATATAATTCAAAGCCATTAAGATTGCAAAGTGTTCTGCAGTAAAGACAGATTTATTAAGTCCTATATAGAAAGATTTCTCAATTTTGAGAGCAGGCATTAAAACGCTGAGCCTGCTTGTCTTTCAATTATTGAACCATCAGTGTAAACTTTCAAGTGATCGGAATAAAAGTCTTCTATATGACATTTAACGTGACTTGCCAGTAAGTTGATATTATCTTCTTTTTTTAAGTCAGTGTGGTGTATGTCAAATCGTGCTCTTTGAAGTTCCCAACTGGGGTACTGGTGAAAACGAAGGTCTTAAAGTTACAGGACCTGTGTCTAGATCAATTCCAGAGCCTTTCATAACATCAGCTGTAAATGTTGCAAGCGTGACCTGTGAAGATATTGATTTAGCTCTTTTTGGAAAGTCGGTGTCTGATCTTACTTTTGTCTCTGTTTTGATGCTGTTTTCTATGGTAGTGTTTCTTAACAGAAATTTAGTAGAAGCGACTTTCCTTTGTTCATCAAGTGGCAACAATTTGATTGCATTGTATGTGCGAAGGCAACAGGCATGCATTGGAAGACCCAGCGCAAGTTTGAAACCTTTACAATCTATGCTCTGCAGTTTTGTGAGTAAGTGTTTTGGTGCACTGAAGAATATTTCCTGGGCATAGGTTAATTTAGATCTAATAAGCGATTTACAGAGATGAACAAGTGTTGATGCATCTTGTCCCCATATCTGTTTGCGAACTACTTTCAAGAAATTTAAACTGTTTTGAGCTTTTGTTAATAAGTATTCAATATGCTGATTCCAAGATAATTTGGCTGTAAGGAAAACTCCTAAGAATTTAATCGACTCATTATACTGAAGAAGAGTATCTCCCAGTTTGAACGTGGGAACATTTGCTGGGTTAGTTCCACTGTTAAACAAAACTATCTTTGTTTTTTTCCACGGATAGATGCAGTCCATTTTCTACCATATATCGTGCTATTTTATCGAGCCCTAATTGATAACATTTACGCGTATAATTAAGACAGCGCAAAGGAGTTTTTCTTTTCATATTGACCTGCATCCACATGCATAAATCATCAGCATATTGAGCTAAAGTTACATGTTTAGAAATTTTACTGGGTAAGTCATGCAATAATATGAAGAGAAGGGGAGCAATAACGGATCCCCGAGGGATACCCATTTGAAGAAATCGTTTTGAAGAATACACATTTTCGGTCCTCGTTTGAATTACACGGTCTTCTAAGAAGCATTTGACATAATCAAAAATGTGACCTGTTAGCCCAATACTTTTCAATTTGAGTAATAATCGGGAGTGTCATACTTGATCGTATGCTTTAGTTACATCAAAAAATGTAGCTAAAACACATTGGCGTCTGGCAAATTGTTGTTTGATATTAGTGGTTAGCATTGTTAGGAGTTCCACTGGTGACCTGCCTTTTCTAAATCCTGCCTGATTCACTGGTAATATGTTATTCTTTTCACAGTAGTGCATCAATCTCTTTAAAATTATTTTCTCCATTAGTTTACATACGTGCGATGTTATTGCAATTGGCCTATAGTTTTTCAAGTCAATATTGCATTTACCTGCTTTTAGTACAGGAACGACTATTGATTGTTTCCAATAGTCGGGCAGTTTGTCGCTATTCCAGCATTTTTTAAACATATTATGTAGCAAGATTAAAAAATTTTCTGTAAATTTTTCAACATCTCATTGGAAATTGCATCAAATCCTACTGATGTCTTTTTATTTCGAATTGATTTAATAGCATCTATTAATTCTTGGAGCGTGATTGGTGTATTTATGAAGTGCGTATTATCTGGGGCAGGATCCTTGTATGCGTTGGTCTTTTCTTCCTGTACCCTATAATTTCTACTAGAGGCAGGAAGTCCTTCTAATCGACAGACCTCAGCAAACATGTCTGCAAAAGCTTCTGCTTTCTCCTGTGAGCAAGGTAAAGGGTTGTTTTCTAGCTTTACTGGAATTGATGGCAACTTGATCCCATCTTTCATTGTTTTCAGTTTTTCCCAAATCTTTTGCATATCTTTATGGTCACTTACTTCATATGTACAAAAAGATGTCCAATATTGTTCTTTAGCTTGTTCTATGACTCTGTTACAGTGTGTGTGTGTGTGTGTGTGTGTGTGTGTGTGTGTGTGTGTGTGTGTGTGTGTGTGTGTGTGTGTGTGTGTGTGTATTATGTGTGTGTGTGTGTGTGTGACTGACTTTATGTGTGTGTGGATGTGTGTGCATGCGCATGCGTATGTGTATGTGTGTGTGTATGTGTGTATGTGCGTGTATGTGTGTGTGTGTGTGTGTGTGTGTGTGTGTGTGTGTGTGTGTGTGTGTGTGTGTGTGTTTGTGTGTTTCTCTCTCGTTGTCTCTTTCTCTGTATCTGTCTCTCTGTGTGTCTCTCTCTGTCTGTCTGTCTCTTTCTGTGTTTTAGAGTCTCTCTGTCTCTGTCTGTCTCGCTCTATCTCTCTGCCGGTTTCTGTCTCTGTCTCTGTCTCTCTGTCTGTCTGTCTTTCTTTCCATCTCTTTCTCTCTCTCTCTGCCTCTTTCCGTCTCTGTCTCTGTCTCTCTTTGTCTCTCTCTCTCTCTCTGTCTGTCTCTCTCTGTCTCTGTCTCTCTCGCTCTCACTCTCTATGTCTCTGTCTCTCTCTGTCTCTCTATCTCTCTCTCTCTCGCCCTCTCTCTCTCCCCTCTCTCACTTTAACCCTCTATGTTTAAGTATTTAGATGATGACTTTTCTGTTTGAAGTGCCAAAGACACAGTGTCTACATGACAGCCGATGTCATCGCTAGAGGCCTTGATCCCTTTAGCGCTTTGGGGGCTTCTCTGACGTAGATGAATGAACCACAGATAACACTGCTTTGTGTTGGAGGGCAAAAACAGCTCGACTGTTTTCAACACCCTTTTGTAACACCTTCGGCAAGATAACGGCCAGCTACCAATTCCATTTTTTCAAAAGTCATGTTACGCGAGCATGAGCGCCCGCGCGAGCGCACGCACGAGCGCTCGCGCTCACACACACACACACACACACACACACACACACACACACATATATATATATATACAAACACACACATACACGAATACACAAACATACATACTCATATAATCTGTTTTTAAAGTAAGGAGGGGAGAAGAAAGGACAAAGAGAAAACGAAAGGCAGTACAAAGAATATAGAAAGGGACAAAGAAAGAGGGCGAGGAAAGAAGAAGGACGAGGAAAAGAAGGTGAAAAAGAAGAAAAAGAGGAATAAGAAGGAAAATAGAGAAAAGGATGAAGAACGAGAAGGAGGAAAAGACGACGAAGAAGAAGAAGAAAAAGAAGGAGAAGGACAGGAAAAGGACGAAGAAAACGAAGAAGAAGAAAAAGAAGGAGAAGGACAGGAAAAGGACGAAGAAAACTAAGAAGAAGAAGGAGAAGGACAGGAAAAAGACGAAGAAAGAAACAAGAAGAAGAAAAAGAAGGAGAAGGACAGAGAAAAAAAAAGGACGGAAAGCGAAAACTAAGAAGAAGAAAAAGAAGGAGAAGGACAGGAAAAGGACGAAGAAAACTAAGAAGAAGAAAAAGAAGGAGAAGGACAGGAAAAGGACGAAGAAAACGAAGAAGAAGAAAAGAAGGAGAAGGACAGGAAAAGGACGAAGAAAACGTAAGAAGAAGAAAAGAAGGAGAAGGACAGGAAAAGGACGAAGAAAACTAAGAAGAAGAAAAGAAGAAAGGAGAAGGACAGGAAAAGGACGGAAGAAAACTAAGAAGAAGAAAAAAGAGAAGGACAGGAAAAGGACGAAGAAAACTAAGAAGAAGAAAGAAGAAGGACAGGAAAAGGACGAAGAAAACTAAGAAGAAGAAAAAGAAGGAGAAGGACAGGAAAAGGACGAAGAAAACTAAGAAGAAGAAAAAGAAGGAAGAAGGACAGGAAAAGGACGAAGAAAACTAAGAAGAAGAAAAAGAAGGAGAAGGAAGGAAAAGGACGAAGAAAACAAGAAGAAGAAAAAGAAGGAGAAGGACAGGAAAAGGACGAAGAAAACTAAGAAGAAGAAAAAGAAGGAGAAGGACAGGGAAAAGGACGAAGAAAACTAAGAAGAAGAAAAAGAAGGAGAAGGAGAGGAAAAGGACGAAGAAAACGAAGAAGAAGAAAAAGAAGGAGAAGGACAGGAAAAGGACGAAGAAAACTAAGAAGAAGAAGAAGAAGGAGAAGGACAGGACATAAAGGACGAAGAAAACTAAGAAGAAGAAAAGAAGGAGAAGGACAGGAAAAGGACGAAGAAAACGAAGAAGAAGAAAGAAGAAGGAGAAGGGCAGGAAGGCAAAGGACGAAGAAAACGAAGAAGAAGAAGAAGAAGGAGAAGGACAGGAAAAGGACGAAGAAAACTAAGAAGAAGAAAAAAGAAGGAGAAGGACAGGAAAAAGGACGAAGGAAAACTAAGAAGAAGAAGAGAAGGACAGGAAAAGGACGAAGAAAACTAAGAAGAAGAAGAAGAAGGAGAAGGACAGGAAAAGGACGAAGAAAAACTAAGAAGAAGAAAGAAGAGAGAGAAGGAAAAGGACAGGAAACAAGAAGAAGAAAAAAGGAGAAGGAAGAAAAGACGAGAAATAAGAGAAAAGAAGGAGAAGGACAGGAAAAGGACGAAGAAAACTAAGAAAAGAAAAAGAAGGAGAAGGACAGGAAAAGGACGAAGAAACTAAGAAGAAGAAGGAGAAGGACAGGAAAAGGACGAAGAAAACTAAGAAGAAGAAGAAAAGAAGGAGAAGGACAGGAAAAGGACGAAGAAAACTAAGAAGAAAAGAAGGAAGAAGGACAGGAAAAGGACGAAGAAAACTAAGAAGAAGAAGAAGGAGAAGGACAGGAAAAGGACGAAGAAAACTAAGAAGAAGAAGAAGAAGGAAGAAACAGAGAAAAACAAAGAAAAAAAGAAAGAAGGAGAAGGACAGGAAAAGGACGAAGAAAATAAGAAGAAGAAGAGAGAAGGAAGGAAAAGGGAAGAAAAAACGAAGAAGAAGAAAGAAGAAAGGAAAGGACAGGAAAAGGACAAGAAAACTAAGAAGAAAGAAGAAGAAGGAGAAGGACAAAAAGGACGAAGAAAACTAAAGAAGAAGAAGGAGAAGAAGGAAAAAGGACGAAGAAAACTAAGAAGAAGAATAGAAGAAGGAGGGCAGGAAGGACGAAGAAAATAAAAGAAAAGAAGAGAAGAGAAGGAAAGGACGAAGAAACTAAGAAGAAGAAAAAGAAGGAGAAGGAAGGAAAAGGACGAAGAAAACTGAAGAAGAAGAAAAAGAAGGAGAAGGACAGGAAAAGGACGAAGGAAAAACTAAGAAGAAGAAAAAGAAGGAGAGGAAAGAAGAAAAAAGACGAAGAAAACAAGAAGAAGAAAAAGAAAAAAGGAAGGACAGAAAGGACGAAGAAAACTAAGAATAGAAGAAGAAGGAAGATAGACAGGAAAAGGACGAGAAAACTACTGAAGAAGAAGGAGAAGGACAGGAAAAGGACGAAGAAAACTAAGAAGAAGAAAAAGAAGGAGAAGGACAGGAAAAGGACGAAGAAAACTAAGAAGAAGAAAAAGAAGAGAGAAGGAGAGGAAAAAGGACGAAGAAAACTAAGAAGAAGAAAGAGAGAAGGACAGGAAAAGGACGAAGAAAACTAAAAGAAGAAGAAAAAGAAGGAAAGGACAGGAAAACTAAGAGAAACAAGAAGAAGAAAGAAGAAGAAGGACAGGAAAAGGACGAAGAAAACTAAGAAGAGAAAAGAAAGAAAGGAAAGGACAGAAGAAAACGAAGAAGAAGAAAAAAGAAGGAGAAGGACAGGAAAAGACGAAGAAAACTAAGAAGAAGAAAAAGAAGGAGATGGACAGGAAAAGGACGAAGAAAACTAAGAAGAAGAAAAAGAAGGAGAAAGGACAGGAAAAGGACGAAGAAAACTAAGAAGAAGAAAAAGAAGGAGAAGGACAGGAAGAAAGGACGAAGAAAAACTAAGAGGAAGAAAAAGAAGAGAGAAGGACAGAAAAGGACGAAGAAAAAAGAAGAAGAAAAAGAAGAGAAGGACAGGAAAAGGACGAGAAAACTAAGAAAGAAAAGAAGAAGGAAGGACGGAAAGACGAAAAACGAAGAAGAAAAAAAGAAGGAAGGAAGGACAGGAAAAGGACGAAGAAAACTAAGAAGAAGAAAAAGAAGGAGAAGGAGAGGAAAAGGACGAAGAAAACTAAGAAGAAGAAAAAGAAGGAGAAGGACAGGAAAAGGACGAAGAGAAAACGAAGAAGAAGAAGGAGAAGGAGAGGAAAAGGACGAAGAAAAACTAAGAAGAAGAAGAAGAAGAAGAAATAAACGATAAGGAGAAAAAAGAGAAAAGACAAACAAACCAAAAAAACGAAAAGAAAAAAGAAAAAAAAAAAGGTGGGGGGGGGGGGGGGGGAGAAGAGAAAAAAAAAAAAAAACAAGAAGGAATTTATAATGATAATAACGATAATGATAACAGTAATGATAATGATAACAACAACAACAAGAACAACAAGAACAACAATAATGATAATAATAATAATAATGATGATGATGAT